>CM038214.1:215918148-216060090 GCA_021442155.1 Cymbidium sinense | reverse complement strand
ATTTGGAGTTTGATTTCATAAATTTGTTTGGGGATGTATCCTGGGAATAAGAGTTTGGTTGGATTTCTTTGATTTAGACTCTCTGGGAGTTGGTTTAATTTGGCTCCATTAGGAGGTTGGTTTTGAATTTGATTTATTTGCTTGACTTGTTATATATATGATTTGGGGCTCCATTGGGAGAAGGGTGTGATTTAACTCCAGGAAAAATAGATTGGGTTTAATTTAATTTGAGTTAATGTAAGGACCAGTGTGATGGACCCAGAAGAAGGGCTATATCATCTTGACCTACCTCGGGTTTACAAATCCAAAGGGATAGTCTACTTGTGGGGTAGAGCCAACTAAGGGGTTGCCTTTTTATGCAACTATACTAGGAAGAAGGCATAGGACTTACATCTTCAAAGTGAGGAACAATGGGGTGACTTGGATGCAACAAATCAAACTATGGGGTGACTACTGAATGTTGGGACTTATGTCAACTCAAAAGTAGTCGGGATTAATTTTATCTTAATTTCATGTGATTTGATATGGTTTGTTTGGTTTAGTTTGATTTTTAAATTGAGGGAATATCTATTGGAGGATGTGAGCTTGGTCAAATTTGATAGATTTAATTTATGGACCATGTGTGTGATGGACCCAGAAGGGGCTATATCAGACTTGTCTATCTTAGATTTACAAATCCAAAGGGATAGTCTACTCATGGGGTAGAGCTAGCCAACCTAAGGGTTTGATTAAATGGTGCTAGGAATTAGCATAGACTTACATCTTCTAAATAGGGAACAAGCTGGGGTGACTGTTGGTATAACAAATCAAACGACTTAGGGAGTGAATGAGGGGCTTATAACTCAAGTAGTGGTGATTCCAATAGGGAGTTTTTCTAACATTATAAAGATAGGATGCTTGCTTGGGAAAATACGCTAGGTGTCCTCTAATCCATAAGTGAATATATATTTTATTTATATGTTTGCATGGACTAGGTGTGAGAGGGACCACACTAAGAAGGGGCTATGTAGGCCTTGACCTATCTAGATTTCTTGGACCAAGGAGAATGCATCCACGGATGGATTCTCCAACCACGGTGGTGTTAGAAAAGAAGGTCCAATCCAATAGTAACGGTAGTGTCTAAATGGGGTAACAAGGATGATCCAAATATAGTGCCCACATGGGAGGTGCTGCTAGGGCATTATCTGAGCCTAGAAAGAAAGCTTATAGGTGTATGGTGGCCAACTCAAGGGAAAGCATAGCAGGACTTACATCGCCATGAGTGGTGTATCCTAAGGTGTATTTGTCAGCATGAGTGGTGTATCCATCAGCATAGTAAGAACGAACCAACTAAGGTGTTCCATGGTGTGCAATCAATATGGAAGGAAAGATGTACAACTTTCAAGAAGGATCATCGGGATAGTCTATCATTGGGAGCAGATGCTATCTAACCTAGAGCAAATACTAAGTGGAGCCACAGGAAAGGACTAGACTTGAAGCGAGGAAGGAGACTAGGGGACTTATCCTAAACCTTCAAATATACTGACCCATTGGGTGCAAGGCTAATCAAGAAGAAAGTGTGAGACTCACATCCTCTTAAATGAAGCCAACATGAGGTAGCTTACTAGCCACATAAGACTACCAAATAACAAGGCACTAGGTGTGTGGCCGTAAGAAAAAAAGCATACTTACATCCTCCAAAGCAAGAACACCATTGGGGTGACACACTAGTAGGGAGCACATCGACCTAGAACTCTATTGAGTGGTGAGTGCCATTGGGGCATTATCTCAACTTAAGTAGCGAGATAAAATATGTGTTTGTTTTATATGTATTTGTGTGTGTATTTTTATTTGTTTCGATGAAGGATAGGATGCTTTTCTTCTTACACTACCTAAACACATCGTGGAAGATTCATAAACAAAAATACTTTGACATGGAAGAGATTGAATTCAAAATGGAATTTTCATTTGATGATAATTATTTTCAAACATGATTTATAATATTTCTTTAAGTAGAGCTCATTGATTTAAGCATTGGGTGCTCCTATGTAAAAGGGCTCCTTCAAGTGGGTTTAAACTTGCCTCCCATCTTACGATGGGGAATGTTGGTCTCCTTAGAACTAAAATAAACTCTTACTTGAAAAGCTCTAGGATGGACCAACTTTGTGAGCTTGAATCATTTTAGCTTTGTACAACTTAAGGTTTTGGCATGCCTCACAATCTCTCCTCCAAACCTTTGAGCTCTTAACGCAACTTGGTTTTCCTCTGTTTGTGATCTTGCTACCCATAGCTATCTTTAGTGAGGGGAGTTGGACTTCTAATGGTAGAACAGCTTTGGACCCAAACACTAAGGAGAAAGGAGTAGACTAAGTTGGAGTTCTATATGTGGTGCGATAGGCCCACAAGGCTTTAACTAACTTCTCATGCCATTGTAGCTTGTTGTGTCTGTCTTTAGTATTTGGATGAGAGTTTTGTTGAAGGCTTCTAAGCCATTTTCCCTCGGTAGTTGATGGTAGAATATCTCCAATCTATGTTGTTTTGAGTAAAGTTGTTGATCTGGTGCTCTTGAATGCATACCATTATCAAATATAATTCATCAGGCACTGAACCTATATACATATGGTTCCTAAAATTAGAGCATATGTTGAGCTATGGCCTCTTTGAGTAGATTCGCCTTCACCAATTTGGAAAAGTAGTCAGTAGAAGTGAAGATGAATGGATGACCCTTATAAGAAGGAGGATCCCCAACACTCAAATGGCCATGAGGCCAATGTAGGATGTAGAATGTTGGGTGGTTAGTGTAGGACCACACCGTGTATTTGACATTGGTGGCATCACTTAGCTGTATCCATGCAATCTTTGATCATCGATGGCCAGTAGTATCCTAGTCTCTTGATCTTGGCTTTCATCTTTGGATCAGATTGGTTGGCTCCACATAATCATATGTGTACCTCAGTCATGATCTTATGGGCTTCATGCTTGTCTAAACAACATAACCACATATGATCAAAGATCGGTATAAGACACCATCCACAAGAGCATAGGAAAGTGTTCTCTGCTTCATCTGATGGGCTTGGGACTTCTCTTGAAGTAGTTTTCCTTTATTTAGTAATCCATGAATGGTTGCCTCCAATCTTACTCCTTCCTTCTTGGTAATGGCAACCTCCCTTCAGAGTACTTTTGATGAGTTCAATATCAATAAGGGATAAGACTTGTCTATTTTGGACCTTTATTGATATGGACTCATCCTTGAACATGCCAACTCTTTGGCAAGCTTTGGATAAACATGCTATGATGTTCTCTCGAGGAATCTTATAAATGGTAACCTCTTGGATTTGGGCCAACAATTCCATGGTGTACTTGTGGTAGTGATGGAGCTTGGGCTTTATAACCTTATAGGGCAATGATTTGGTTGATGACTAGTGAGAATCCTCAAAGATGTTGATGTTCTAGATGCTTAGAAACAACTAACTCTAGACAATCCACCTCATATTACCTTCATTTATTGGTGCAAGATTATTAGATGATATGAGAATCTCATCACATCATTCAGGAGTTAAGAGAACTATTCCAACCCCACCTTTCCTTTAATAGTAGATTAGTTCTTCTCCTCTTTGAGAGGAAGCGCACCATCAAAGTACATCTCCTAGTGGTGAATGCTAGTATCCCTAGTTCATGATTTGTTCATGAGATCATTAAAAGAGATCAGTGAAGTGGGTGTGTCTTAAGAAATCTAGCTTGTCCTTTCACCATGAGTATGAAGGTAATGTCAAACTATGAGAGGATCATGGACCATCATGCCAACCATCCAGATAGCATTGACCATGTCATGAGATACTATAGTGGATTGATCCTAGAGATTAAGTTCACCTTATGAGGAAGCATGTAGTGTTTATAACTTTTGGAATGCATAGATTAAAACTAGGCAATGCTTCTCAATGGGTGGATAATTAGCATAGGATTAGATGGATGAGGTAGTAGAGTGCATTTTCCTTCCTTTTCATTTTCTTGGGCCAACAAAGCACCAAGAGTCATCTTATGTAAAGTGAATGACTTTCGGGATAAGGATGCTAAAAACCGATGGCATCATCAGGTAATGCTTGATGTCTTCAAAGGCATGCTCACACTTATCATCCCACTTAAACTTGGCATCCATTTTGACAAGTCGAGAATGGTGACATCTTCTGATAGGTTGGATATAAAGCATCTTAGATACCAATGACCCTTGGAATGATCTAAGTTGAGTTAAACTTTTAGGGGTGGCATTTCTAATATCTCCTGATCTTCGATCAATTTTGATTCCTCTATCAACAAACCAAGGAATTTCCTTGAAGCTACTCGAATACACTTAGGGTTCATTTTGAGGTTAAATTATCTTATATTCAAAAACTCTCAAGTCAAAGAGATGGTCTTCCTTTTCTCTACTTTTGACCATGAGATCATCGACATGAACTCAACTTGATGATGAATGAGTTCATCGATTTGTCATAGCCTATGTATGTAGCACCAACATTTTAAGGCTAAAAGGCATGACCTTATAACAATAGATTTTGATCGGGTTCTAAAAGTAGTGTTTCTTTCATCTTTAGGGCCATCTTTATTTGGTTATATCTAGATGAGCCATCCATGAAAGATAAAATTGCATGAGATGAGGCAATGTCCACCATCGCTCAGATTGTAGTGAAATTCGTCTTTTGGACATGCCTTATTTAAATCCCTAAAATTGACACATATGTGAATTTGGCCATTCTTTTCCTAACTAGGATGATGCTGGCTAACTAGGTAGGGTATTTTTCTTCTAGATGAAGCCTCGATCAATTTCTTGACTTCATAAATGACTTGTTGTTCTATGTAATCACATGCGTCTAGGAGCTTGCTTGATAGGGTTAGATAGGCTCTATTGCTTATTTATGGGACTATAGAGCCAATCTAGCATCTCTTCATAACTCCATGCAAAGTAGTCCTTAAACTTAATTTGCTAAGTCATTGGTTTCAATTTCATTCAACAAAGAAGATGTATGTGGTGTGGATCTTCTTGGTTCTAAGTTGATTTCCTTAAGCTCATCGATGGTTGACTTGATCTCTTCTTCAAACTTTGGCGGTGCATCTTTGACTTCAAAATCATGATCATCTAAGTTTCTAAGCATCTCCTCATTTGAGTTAATGTGATTTGAAAGAACCTCGATTCCAAATGATTGGTGATGACTAAGCATAATCATCATCATTGACTAGACCATATCGAATCTAGTCTGATCTTGATTGAGAGCTTTTCATTTGTTCTTCCATATTCAAGTAGTCGACACTTGCTTTGACCATGTATGTGGGATTAACCCTTTTTTTGCTAAATTATGAACACAAGGCAAGTACCAATCAAAAGGTAATTCTATTAAATCTTTATATGAATCATCCTCAAGTTCTACATCAACTTCTTGACTTGAGGATGATGCTCCGAAAGAACCTCACGAGTCTTCACACCTGGATGACTTAGGGGCTTCTTAACTACTAAACCTCACTTTTTTAAGAGGAAAGTGGGGTTAGAGCTAAGGTTCCCAAGCGATGCCTAACTATTTCATATATGACTTGGATACACTTATGCTTTTACTTTGGAGCTTTCATCACTATATCGGCTCAAGTATCACCTCAAGGGAATCTACTTGAGAAGAGTGGTGTGCTAACCATATAAAACTCATCCTATGAACTAGATTCTAAGTTTATATGGATAGTAGGTGTACTCAGTAGGTGAGACATATCTCTTGGGTGGCCAATAAAGGGTTTTCCACCCCTGGGACTCTGGCCTCTCTGCACGGTGGAGGTCAGTCATCTACCCATATTCTTGAATTGAAGTGAGCGTGGGTGGAATCTAATGTCATGCTCTATTTCCTCCTCCAAGTCTACTTTCACTCCCTTTTATTTTCTTTTTCATTCTCATTCTCTTTCTTTTTCTTTTTCTTTTTCTTTTTATTTTTCTTTTTTTATTTTTAAACTTTGGCAAAGTTCATGAGAATAGACTTGTTGATTTTGAGGGAGGTAGTAAGCCATCATCATATATATGTTGACCTTGTGAACTATAAATGGCTTGAGATCTCCTTTGACATAGTAGATGATCCACCTCTCACAACTTCACTTGATGTAGAGAGGATGGAACTATGTTGTTCTCATGTATCCATGGTCTCCCAAGCAAATGTTCAAAGATGTATCCAAGTCTATAATATGAAACTTGGCTTTGGTCTTCCAATCATCTATCTCCAAGAGCACTATGGAGCCTGGACTTTTGAGTCAGATTCAATCTTCCCATCTTAGACTTAGGAGTCTTCTAGACACTAAGACTTCCCTAGTCATAAGACACTTCTAACAATTATAAACTTAACTAAGCCTAAAGACTTAGAAGGGTTAACCATAGGATTAGGTTATGCCTTAGGGATTAGGATAATCCACCTACCCCTACAACCCAAATCCAATCCATGTTCACCTTCTCAAACCAAACCTCAAGTTCAATTCAAACATCAAATTCAAATCCAAATCCAAACCCAAATTCCAAAACCAAATGATTGAATGATCAAATCCAAACTTGAACCTTCTTAAGCCATATGATCCCATGGCCAAATCTTAATCCAAATCAATCCAAAATCAATTGATTTTCTCATAATCAATTTATATTTTCAATCATCTTCTAAATATAAATCAAATCTACATTCAAATGATCAAAACTAAATCAAACTAAATCAAATTAAATCAAAACCCTTCCTAAGCCATATGACCTATCCCATGAACTTAGCCAAATCTTAATCCAAATCAAGTCAAACTCAATTGATTTTCTCACAAATCAATCATATTTTCAATCATCTTTACAAATTTAAATAAAATATACATTTAAATCATCAAACTAAATCAAACAAAATCAAAATCCAAACTAAGCCACATGACTCAACTCCATGGACTTAGCCAAATTCCTTCATTCCAAAACCCAAATTCAATTGATTTTCTGAATCAATCATACCTTCAATCATATTCACAAATATAAATGAAATCTACAATCATCAAACCAAAATCAACCCAAGTTAAACCCAACTTAACCCTTTGGACTTGAAATGTACAAATGAACAAAACCCATTTGAACCCAAGACAATTGAAATTAAATTTATATATAAATCCTAAATCCATATATAAACTCAACTAAATACAACTCAATCCAAAATCAAGCCATTTAAATCCAATTGGTCCACTTGACCCAAAGTGGCTAATTTGACCTATTTGAGCCAAGTTCTAATCCTACTTAAATTGGATTGAACCAAGTACATCAAAACCTCCCATCATGATTGTTGGTCACCCTAGGTTGATCAAATATCACAAATTAGGTCAAACTAAGTCAACTTGATCATTTGACTAAGTCAATCCCTTAACCCATATGAACCCAAACTAGCCAAATTACAACTAAGCCAAATCCTTGAAACCAATGATTCATACCAAATCAAAATCAATATTTGAATATGACTTGACAATCAATTGAGTCAAACCAAACCCAATTGGCCTTCTTCACCCAAGTTGACCCAAATTGACCTAAAGATCAAATTGGGTCAAATCAAAATATAAACCAAATTGATTGCAACTAATATCTCAAGTTCATTCCAAATTGATTGTTAAACTTGACCAAAGCCATGATTAGACCCAATTGAACCCAATTGACCCTTAGCCCAAATTGACCTAAAGGTTCAAGTTAGCCTAAATCAAAACCAAATCCAAATTAATTGAAACCAAAGCTACAATCATCTTAATTGGTCAACTAAACCCAAACCAACACCCAACCCAAGATAATTTGGCCAATTTGGTCAAATTAACTTTCATTTGACCTCAAATGAATTCAAATGAGCCAAAATAAAATCTAAGCCAAACTTAAAAACCAATTGAACCAAAACATCCCAAATGATCATATGAACTTGACTCGACCCTTGGTTTGACCCAATTTGACCAATAGTCAACTTGACCCAACAATTTGACCTAAATGAGTCAAATTGAGCCAAACCTAACCAAATCAACTCCAATTGACTTGAAATTTGGCTAACCACTTTTGGCTCATTTCAAATCTTCAAATCAAATCCAATGTCAAATGATCATTCTACCCTTAGGTCAAGGGCACATGAGACAAATCACCCATGTAAGTGGTCATTTCCATTCCTTGGCCACTTGGTACTCTCCCAATGGTCCACTTAGGCACTAGGACAATGCCCAACGACAAGGGGTGGTTGATGATGACCCATGGGAGGTGAAATCACCTCACCCTCCCATTGGAGAATTTGAAACCCATAGGACACCCATGATTCCTTCTTAGCACCACACCTTCAACCAACCAAGCCAACTCACCTCCTCCCTTCACCCATGACTCCCGAGATTCAAAGCAGAAGCCAAACCTATCCCACCATATGATCAAGATGAAGGGGTACACCCCATCATTTTCACTCAAACACACACAAAAATCATTCCTCATATCCCTAACTACCCAAGATTAGAGCCATTCCTAAGCTCCCAAGCTCATTCCTTGATCAAAAAATGCCATTCGTCCTCAAAATAGGACACTCCCATTTCCAACCTAACTTCCCCATTTCTCCATCAAACTCAAATTAACTTTGCATGCATCTCCCTAGGCCTTGTCAGCAAGAATGAATCTCCAAGCTTACCAAGCATGGGATGGGACTTGATCAGTGAGCTTGAAATTGTCAGTTCATGGCCTTCTGAGTAAACAACGAGGAATTAATCTTATTGCTACTCAACAGAACTTCATCTTAACTAAATGAAGCTTCCTCAATAATTCAAGCCTGGTCTTGAGCTCGGTGGTATGCTTCCAAAAGCGATCCTTAGGCAAAATGGGTTGGAGCTTTTTTGAAGAAAACTTGCATCTCATGTGATCTTGACCATTGGATCCCCTCGATCGATGTCTTGATGAAGGTGTGGGATCTTTATGGAGTTGATCCAAGCTCGAGTAAGCTCAAATCAAGTGAGCAATGGTGGACAAACTCCATTTTCCCTCACTTATGTAATGTTAGATCATGCACCGTCTATTCCACATGATCAAAATGGACGATCGTGATTAGATCCAATAGATCGCGATTTAATCTTAATAAGTTGTGAGATTAATCATAGCCATCGATCTAAATGGATGAGAAAGCAGTTCACCACGCCACGTAGGCTTAAGTGGATAAGTTTTAAGTAGCCAATCTGCCATGTGGAAAGCATCGCATCGTCAATGCATGTACAATAGGATTAGGCTTTAATTAATTAATCATTTTTAATGGTGAAAAAAATTATAGAGAAATAAAAAATGCAAATAAATACTCATTTTAAAGGTATTTTAGAGAAGAATTAATTAAAAAATGATCTTAACTATATTTAGTAATTAATTAAGGTTTAATTACAAAATTTATTAGCTTAATTACTTCTTAATTACTTGAGCAATTAATCCCAAATTTTTTGGGTTAATTTAATGGGATGACCTCTACCTCCCATGATTTTCTTGGGATTTATTGCTCACTTAATTAGGAAAATTGACTAATTAAACCTTAACTACTCTTTTAAGTTAATTAATGATTAATTAATTCATGAATAGTAATAAATTGGTTAATTAAGTTTATTAATCATTGTTCAACAATAAGTGAACTAAGGAATAGGGTTGGGACCCTTTCCCAAGTTCATTTCATTTTTTTAAAATGAAATTAATTAAGATTTAACTAATTAATTAAATTACTTAATCAAATTGAAATCATAATCACATCAAACCTTAATTAATTAAATCAGGGTAGATCTTTGGGTGTTTAATAACCTAAAGAGTTTAATGAAATTATGGTTAGTCCACATGTGTGGAAAACCATAAGAGTAATTAATTAAGTCCTTAATCTAATTAACTATTAATCATGAGCCAATTGCATTATGCCCTTTTATTTCCTATGATCATTGCAAGTTTATTTTCCATGCATATCATGTTGGCTCATAATTATTTAGTTAATTACTTTAAGGTGACATGGTAAGAGTAATTAATTCATCTAATTAAGGGTTCAACTTAATTAACCCATAAAATCAACTTAATTACATTTCCTTAAATTAAATCAAATCACTAATGTGGGAATGGGTTTAAAATAGAAATTGATGATTTCTCTTCTCCTCTTTAAATCAAATCAAATTTAAAACTTAATTAATAAAGAAGCTTTGGTTTGATTTAAATAATCTTATTTGATTTGATTGTTCTTAAGAACTAGTTTAGTTGAATGAATCACATGCTTATATTTGATTGTCCTCTTTCCAATCATGTTAAATTTGGTATGTCATTTGAATTCATGCATCCATCTTTTCAAAATCAAGTAAAATAAAATGGATTTCTTTATGTAAGCTTGCATGTGTTGATTTAATTTAATATATGCATGGCTATTATCTATTAAATCCAAATGTATTTTTCAAAAGCTTATAAATGAATAATAATATGTGTTATGATGCTAGTTATAAATACATAAGAAATGCATGTGCTTATAGCTTAAGTGTATGAATGTTGAGTTCTCTTTCCTCTATTCATGTGTTGATTTATATAAGATTGAATGGTAATGGGTATATAGTGGGACATCCAGAACATGAGGCTTTAGCTAACCCCAAGAGGTCATTTGATTACCTCACTTCCCTAGTTTAACAACAGGACATACCCATTTGATTTTATTCTTATGTATTTCAACATTAGAATTTTGATAGAGCTTTAATTCATATATATAAATAATTCAATAAAAAATATACAACCTTTGCATGGTTTTCTTTCCCTCATTTATGCATACATCCATGTGTGTCTAAGAAAAGCAAGTATATAGTCTAGACATCCCAGGAATACAAGGCTTTAGTTAACCCCAAGGAGGTCATTTGATTACCTCACTTTCCTAGTTTAAAAATGACACGTACTTTCTTATATCTTTGTACATGTATATGTATATGTGATTAGTGAATGAAAATCCCATTTTACATTAAAATTGCATGCATTCATAATTGACTAAGTGGTTGAATTAATTAGCCATATGATTTGGAGCTTACTTCCTATGTTCATGTATATGAATTTACATATGTTTGAATGCAAATGGGTATATAGTCTGGACATCCTGAGAATACGAGGCTTTAGCTAGCTCCAAGGAGGTCATTTGCTTACCTCACATCCTAATTTAACAACACATGCTTATTTAATTTCATTCTTATGTCCTTTTTGTATAAGAATTTGGATAAAGTTTTAAATTAATATGTTTAAATAATTCAATCAAATAAAATATAAATTCTAAACATACACATATATTCATCATTTAAGTCTGCTAGAATATGTTGCATGTATAGATACACTTAGGATTAAATTATATGCATGTTACATGTGATGGAAAGGAATGATTTAATATATGTCATGTGGTAGTAATTCAATTAAATTAATCTTAAGATGCCTTTCGTTTTGAATAGGATTATTTAAAGTGAACTAAACTTAGGATTAATTAAATCATTTAATAAGCCATTCACTAAAGAGAACTAAATCAAATTAAAATACTTTAGAAAGTGACTTAAGTAGGGATGAAAGAGGGCAATCCTCTTTCCTCTTTTATAACACTTAGTTGCTAAGTGTAATTAAATAAAACAAAAGAAAACACAAATTAAAATTCTCAAATAAATTAAAACTTCAAGTGAAATCAAGCTTTCATGTTAATTTGAATCCTTCTACACTTAGAAAATACAACACTAATGCTAACAAGACTTATCACACAAGCCTTAATACACATTAGAATTAAGTCACCACTTCTAATTCTAAGTTAGGATAGTGTAGGATGTGATGTATGTTTTATTTATGATATATTATTTTAGATTGGATGTTAGGGTGTATGCTTTATAGAATGGATGATAGGCCAATATTAGCCTAATCATGTTTTTTAGGATTATGCTTAAGGGATGCTTAAAATAAATGAATGTTCTTTTTACAGGTTGCTTAAATCCTAAAGCATAATCCAACTTAGGACAAGTGGGCTTAGTTACCCATGTATAAGGTGCTAAATCCAAATTATAAATACAACTGCTTGAGATTATATGTATATTTAGCTAACCTCTATTTTACAGGTGAATTTAGATTTACTTTTCCAACAAAAATGTAATTTTTGTAATAGGAATTAAGATTAGTGCTATTGGGGATTAGGATGAGCAGTGGTGAGAAAGATTTGTCCTAGGGTGCCTTGGGATGCCTTTAAAGTAAGTACCATACAAATCAAAGAAGGAACCAAATCAAAAATGGAGATATGAAGAAAGAAAACTCCCATAGCATTTAATACAATTATAATTATTCTTTCATATTCTAGGTTGTATAAGGTAGAGCTTCTACCCATCTTTTCTCTCTTTGGGTTGTGCAGGAGGTACACCGACCTTTTATTCTTTTATGATAGTTTATATAATTGTATTTGATGTTATGTTTACATTATGCATTAGGATGACATGCTTTTCATAGTTTCTTAAATGATTGATGCTTTAATGTGTGGCTTGGATATGATTATGCTCTTAGGATAAAAACAACTTTTCTACCAAAATAATCTTTCATAACTAAATTTTAAACAACTAATAATCTCATCATAAAGCCTAAGACATAAATAAGATAATTAAAAGATTTAGCAACCCCTTAGCTGTATGATTGTATGTTTTACATCATGCATGCATATTCTTTCTCTTTAACATTAAGGATCTCCATCCATGCATGATAAAGAAATGCTTGACTGTGAGGGCATCCTTGTGGTGGAGAACACCTTCTTCTAGTTGATTTGACCCATAACCTATTTCATGCATTTAGGCATAAGAAATCCTAAAGCTCTATCAAAATGATGTGTCTAAAATGAAATAAAATTTGAAAGATTTTGCATCTATAGATTAAGTCATATGCTCATGACTCATGCTCTAGTCTCTTAGGGTGTGTTTAGGACTTTAGTCTCTTTCTAATTAATAACTACCTAACTATCTTACAATTCATAAGAATGGACTACATGGTTTTAAAATCATAGGAGGAGTTAGCTGGCGGCCACTCTTGGTGATTATAAGTCTAGAAGTCAGACAATTTATTTTCTTGTGGAGGTAAACCCTTATGTCCATCTATTGCTTAGATTTAGGTAATGCTTTAGCTTGTACTAAAGCTCCCTAGATTTAGGATCTGAGGTAGCTATTTCCTTTAGGCTACCAGCATAAATCCTCACCTCTTAGGCATTCCCACAACCTTGTGTTGGTGGATTATAAGCCTAGTAATCTAATTAAATTTTAACTCAAAACATATAAATTTCCTCAACTTCAAAATTATAAAGACCAACCATGGGATAGATTGGAATGCTCACTAGGTTGACTAGTATCATGAGAATTTCCTACTTATTTCATTTGGATTTAAAAAATACATCTTATCCTTGAACTTTTTGAGTTAATTTTCCAAATACAACCAATATTTTGATAGTCTAACCTTGAAATCTTTGGAGATGATAATTTTTTTACTTTAATCGAGAGTATTCTTAAAAAAATTCATTTCCTAAGATGTAATTAACTATCGGGGCTTTCCTCCAGAACCTAGTTTAATATAATTCTTGATTTATTCATCCATGTAATGTAGGAGAGAAATCTTTGGTACATTCGAAGACCCATCATGCCTAAAGATACTTATTACGTGATTAGGTCCATTATAAGGTGATTCCTATATCTTTTGAGATAATACATCATACGTCATTATATACCCAATCACCTCAAAAGTACCCCCATGATCTTGTCCCCCATACATCCAAAAATAAACACCAAGGCCCTCTCTCCTTATTCATTGAATTCCTTTCAACATCATCCTTTCTTTTGGAGTTTGGAGATGTTGATCCTCAAGTAGGCAAGGGTTCTTAGACTCATAATGTTGATTGATACACACGGTCACCACGGATAGCCTATCTTCCAACATCCAATATAAAGAGCGGTGTGCTCGGTCATCCACAAGTAAGTCTTTTCATGAATGTAACTTAAGATATCCTTGACATGTCTCCTCTTTAGTAGTGGTTGAAAGCATATCTCTAGGTAAAGGCCTTGATAATAGATTCCCTCATCTCTTTGGATAAGATGAAGGTATATACTTAACATTGGAAACTTTCTAAGGTGAGCTAGGACATTGTAATCAACTCGGCTTGGTCCTCCAAAGCATATCCATGGGTGGAGCATCCTATGGAGGGCTATCACTCCTAGAACCAATTACTTGCCCTTATCACGAGGTACTACCCTAGGAGGTAGAACTTTGCCACTGCATAGGTTGACTTCAGTGACTTCTTGGAATGATGAGCTTGTGGAAAGTTCTACCTTCTCATTAGGCATACCTATAGCTTCTCTTATGGGATCCTCAGAGTGAGTTGACTCCAAGTCAATCTCAAGAGGTGAACCCGATTGATTTAAAGAAGGATAGTCTGACTCTGAATCAGAAAGGAAAGGATTGGAACTACTAGAGCTATTATTTTTATTTAGACTCGGAGAGCTTTCAATAGGAATAAAATCAAGAGCATCAGAAGTAGACAATATATAAGTAGAATCTTTCTTAATTTCTTTTTTGGGTGGAGGTACATGATAGAAATCAAGTAAAGTAAGCGGAGTAAGGTATTTAGTACCCTTATCCGTCGATACAATGCTCCTATCAGTAGAAAAGGTGGTAGCTGCAATGGTGGAGGGAATACTAGACTGGACGGTGGCTATGCTACTAGACTATCTCGGGAAAGTATGGTGAGCTACTGCTGCTTCTAGGCTGTCACCCTCCCCGAATTGTCTTTTGCAACTAGCAAACCTTCCTTAGAGGTTTGAGCTATTTTATGCACCTACAAGGAAAGCTTCTTGATCTTAGAAATGATCTTCTTAGAGGTTCGGGATAGGGAGATATCCTAACCTTCTTTGGTCTTAAGAGGATCGCAAGTATCCCTAAGGATTACTATAATAGAATTGGATGGTTGTTCTAATAAGTATTCCTTAGGGATAACTATGGCTCTCAACTTATAGTTATGCTCAAGCTAGTCCTTAAAAGTGATACAATCCTCTAAGACATGGCCTGCAGTGGTATGGGCAATAGCTAAGATCATCGCTCTTCTTCTTCTCTTCTTGCTCAGTAGCGAAAGTCAAGTTACTTTAAGAGATTCTTAAAGATTTTCCTAACTACCTCCCTCTTGAATGAATATGGCTTATTCAATCTATCGGCAAGAGTATGTGGAAAGTAACTACCTAGCGATGGAAATGAATACCGTTGCAGGGTAGGCTATTGAGGTGGTGGAAATGGTCATCGTGGCAGCTACAGTGGCTAGCATGATGACCGAGGTGGTGGAAGAGGAGCTGGAAAAGGAGGCTGTTGAGCTCATACTGAACTATGCCTCGCCTCTTTACTCTGTCCATTGATAGAGCTATCCTTGGCTTCTTCTCAAACACCTTCTACGGCTTAGGCCTAGATGATTGGTTGGGAAAGGGTAACTATTTGGCTTCCTCTTGTAAGCTAGCTGCCTTTTTGATTAATTTCTTGAATGTTTTTATGGTAAAGCACTTAAGCATGAAGGCGCGACAGCCATGGATATTTTGAGAAGAATCTCAATGCCATGTTGTTCGAGAGTTGTGGTTCAATTCATGCAGTTACCGAGAATGTAATCAACAAGGGACTGGTTGAGTTTCTATTTCTCTACAATGAGGTCACCTACAATCACACTCTGCTGAGCTCTAGCAAACCTCTTGATGAAGAGCTGCTCTAACTCTCAAAAGTCTTCATCAAAGCGGTTGGCATACCAATCAAATGCAACTTGACAAACTATGAAAAGGCAAAAGAGGTGTGTGTTACCATTGGTGTTTCAAGACTCTAAAGTGTGCAATGTGTTGTGGTTCCCACTACCATCAAAGATCTTGAAGGATGGTGGAACAAAATCCTAAATAAAATAAAACTAAATAAAATCCTAAACCTAAAAATAAACCTAAAAATAAATAATAAATAAAACCTAAACCCTAAACTAAAAAGAACCTAAACCTAAAATAAAAAAATAAACATAAACTAAACAAAATAAATAAAAAAACCTAAACCTAAACTAAATAAATAAAATAAACTAAAATAAACCTAAACTAAACTAAAAAAATAAACCTAAAATAACCTAAATAAAATAAAATCTAAACTAAACTAAAATAAAAAATAAAACCTAAACCTAAAATAAAATAAAACTAAACTAAAAATAAACCTAAACATAAATCTAAAAATAAACTAAAATAAAACTTAAACTAAAATAAAATAAAACTAAAATATAAATAAACTAAATAATATATAAAATAAACTAAAATATAAAAATAAACTAAATACTGTTGGTTTATTTAAAACCCTAAACCCTAAACCATAAACCCTCTACACTGAGCCATAACCAACTGCACTAGCCACCTATAACATAATCCTAAACTGACCACTGAGCCACCCCAGGCCACTACTACCCTTCCTGAGCCACAGGCACAAAACCCTGGGCCACAAGCCACAGACACCACCCTAAACCTAAGCACTAAAACTACCCTAGGCCCAACCCCCAAACTCCACAATAATAAACCCCAAAACTACTATATAAATAACCTAAAAATAAAATAAACTAGCTATAAATAAATAAAATAATAATAAAATCTAAACTAATGAGCTAAACCTACTTAAAATAAAATAAAATAAAATAAAAAAATAAAATAAATATAAATAAACTTAAACTAAATTAAAATAATAAACTAATTAAAATAAAATAAATTAAATATAATAAATAAAAAACCTAAAATAAAATAAAACTAAATAAACTACCAAAAAAATAAATAAATAAAATAAACTAAACTCTAATAAATAAACATAAACCTACTAAAATAAACTAAACTAAATAAAAGACCTAAATTAATAAACAAAAAAATAACTAAAATAAACTAAAATAAAATAAATAAATAAAAAAAATAAAAATAAACCTAAACCTACCTAAAATAATACCCTAAACCTGCTAAACCACCTTCCCTAACCACTTGACCTACTTCTCTAAAACCACAATAGACTAAAACCTCCCTAAATAAACCCCAAACTACACTATCCTAATAAAATAAACTATACAGAGCTACCTACAGGCCTTAAAACCACTACCAAACTGACCCTATAAACTACCAAAGATAAATAAAACTAAACTATTTAAAATAAATAAAAATATAAAATAAAAAAAATAAAAATGTAAAATAAAATATATATATAAAAATCTATAAACAATAAATAAAATAAATAAATAAAATATAAATAAAAACTTAAACCTAAATAAACCTGACTAAACTAAAATAAAAAAATAATAAATAAAAAATAAATACAAATAAAACCTAAACTAAATATAATATAAAACCACTAAATTAAATAACCCTAAACTAAATAAAATAAAATAAACTAAAATACCTTAAATAAAACTAAAAATAAACCTAAAATAAACCTAAACTCCACTTACTAAAAATCTAAAACCTAAAATAAAAAAAAATAAATAAATTAAAACTTAAAGATAAAATAAAATAAATAAAATAAATACATAAAATAAAACTAAACCTAAAAACATAAACTAAAATAAAAAAAACTAAATTAAAAAAATAAAAAAAAAAATAAATAATAAATAAAATATAAAATAAATAAAAATATCTAAACTTAAAAATAAAACTAAATAAAAACCTAAAACTAAAAAACTAAACATAAAACTAAAATAAAATAAATAAACCTAAACCTAAATAAAACTAAAGTTAAAATAAAAATAAAATAAACTAAACTAAAGATAAACTAATAAATAAAACCTAAACTAAACTAAAACTAAATAAAATAAACTTGAACTAAACTAAAAAATATAAAACTAAAAAAAAACCTAAAAAAAAAAACCTAAAAAATTAAATAAACCTACTACATAAAATAAAATAAAATGACCTAAAATAAAATAAAAATACTAAATAATAAAAATAAACTGACTAAAATAAACTAAATAAATGACTAAAATATACTATAATATATAAAATAAACTAAATAAAAATAAAATAAATACTAATGACCACTAACTTAACCACCTCCTAAACTACCCTACTGACCTGGGCCTACCCTAAAACCCTACCTGAGCCACTAAATTAAACCAAAACCACTGAGCCAAGAAACCATCCATCATGATCCCTAGATCTACTAACCTACCTAAATACACTAAATCTTAAAACTAAACCTACTAAATAAAAAAAATATAAATATAAATAAAATAAAACTTAAATAAATAAATAATAAAATAAAATAAAATCTAAACCTAAATAAAATAAAATAAATAAAATAAATAAAATAAAAAAAAATAAACCAAATAAACTAAAAAAATAAGTTAAAAAAATAAAACCAAAATAAAATAAAATAAATAAAATAAAATATATAAATAAAAAAAACTATAAAATAAACCTAAAAATAAATAAAATAAACCTACCTAAACTAAAAACCTAAAATAAACAAAATAAAATAAACCTAAAATAAACTAAAATAAAATAAAATAAACTAAATAAACCTAACAATAAAACCTAAAATAAACCTAAATAAAAATAAACTAAAAAAATAACTAAAAACATAAAAAGTAAATTAAACAACTAAAATAAATACCTAAATAAATAATAAAATAATAAAATTAAAGATAATAAATAAAATAAACTAAGATAAAAATAAACTAAAGACCTAATACTAACCTATGCTTTAAAATAAATAAACTAAATAAACCCTACTAAATAAAACCAAACTAAAATGGCCTGACTGACCAGCCCTACTACACTAACCTGACTCCACTGAGCTAATCTACCCAGAAAAACTTAAACCTAAAATAAACCACAAACCCTGAATACCTGAGCACACTAAAGACCCCTATAAAAAATAAATAACTACCCAAAACTGAGCTAAAAAAAAAACTTAAAAAATAAAATAAATAAAATACATAAACCTAATAAAATAAAGAAATAAAATATAAAATCTAAACTAAAATATAATAAAATCTAAAAATAAAATAAAATAAAATAAAAAACCTAAATAAAATAAAATAAAATTATAAATAAAAACTTAATAAAATAAAACTAACGTAAAATAAAATAAAATGAACTAAAATAAAATAAAACTAAATAAATAAAATAAAAATAAAATAAAAAATAAAATAAATAAAATAAAACTAAACCCACTAAAAAAAAAAAATAAAAATAAAATAAACAAAATAAATAATCATAAACTAAAAAATAAACACTAAAATAAATAAAACTAAACCTACTAAACCTAAAATAAAACTAATAAATTAAAATAAAAATAAAATAAACCAAAATAAACTAAATTAAAAATAAAACCTAAAAGTAAACCTAAAATAAAACCTAAACCTAAAATAAAATAACCTAAACTTAAAATAAATGATAAACTTAAACCAAAATAAATAAATAAAACTCTAAAAATAATAACATAAAATAAACTAAAATAAAAAAAAAATAAATAAAATAAACTTAAAATATAAAATATATAAATAAATAAAATAAAATAAACTAAAATAAAATAAAGATAAATTAAATAAATAAATAAACTAAACCTCTGGGTTACTTAATTAAAAAAACAAATCTAAACCCCACCTAGGCTTACCCCTAAAACCATGACCACTGAGCCTTAAACTAAACTGAGCCCTAGGCCAGGCCTGACCCTAAACACTGAGCAGGCAGGTGAGCCTGGCCACTGAGCCTGACTAAAACCTGCCAGATCTGGGCCCTGAGCCACTGAGGCCCCAGGCCACTGGCCCAAGCTGAGCCACAGAGACCCACAACTAAAGGCCATGGGCCACTGAGCCACTAGAGGCCTAAACTAACAATAAAATATAAATATGGGCCAATAAGATAAAATAAATAATAAAAAAATACAAGATAAATAAAACCTAAAGCTAAAAATTACTATAAAAATAAATAAACCTAAAATAAAATAAATAATATATAAGAAAAACCTTAATGATATAAAATAAATAAATAAAATCTAAACTAAAACCTAATAATAAAAAAATAATAATAAATAAATAAATCTAAACCTACTAAAATGAACTAAACTAAAATAAATAAACCTAAACTTAAAAACTAAACTAAACTAAACTAAATAAAATAATAAACTAAAATAAACTAAAACTAAACTAAAATAAAACCTAAAATAAATAAAACAAATACTAAACCTAAAATAAATAAAAAACCTAAAATAAAATAAAAAAAAATAAATAAAATAAAAGACTAAAATGACTTACTATAAAACTAAAAAAAAAATAACTAAAATAAATTAACCTAAAATAAATAAACTAAACTAAATAAAAAATATAAAATAAACTAAAATAAAAAATAAAAAAAATAAAATAAACTTATAAATAAAAATATACTAAAATAAATAAACTAAACTATTAATTTAAAAAACCTAACCCTAAATCATAACCCTAAACCCTAACTAACCTAAACCTAAACCTACCACCCTAAACTCCCTAGCCACTCCTAACCCTAAAGCATACCATAAACCTAAACCTAAAAAACCTACCCACAAACTACACTAAATCCTGACCTAAATCTAAACTAAACAAGAATGGGGGAACCTTGATGGCGAACATCTATAGGCTCAATCTAGATCAGTGGTGGAAGGCAAAGGTGAGCGGCGGTTATCATAGTGGTGGTGGAGGGTTTGGAGGTCAGTGGATATGGAGGTGGTTGAGAAATGGTGGTGTTATGGAGGGCGAGAGAAGCGATGGAGAGTGGGGTGGTGGAGGGAGAAGGATATGATGATGGATCTCACTTCAGAGATGGTCGAAACTAGAAACTAAAGAATGGTCGAACCGATTTTCTATGGCTGTCTTTATAGTAGAGATGATTCTACTTATCTAGGGATTTTGATTTGCTCTATGGGTGCTCATTTTATCTATATCTGCTTAAAAAAAACTTGTTACTTGGTTGATGAAATTGAAAGAAGAAATGTTGAATATTTGTTCTCTTAAAACCTTAAACCCTAAACTAAAATTAAAACCTAAACCCCAAACTAAAACTTAAAAAACTCTAAACCCTAAAACCTAAACCATAAAACCAAACCTAATCCCAAAAGCTAAAAAAACCTAAAATAAATAAAATAAAAAATAAATAAATACAAAAAAAACTAAACCAAAATATAATAAAAATAATATAATAAAAAACATAAAACTAAACCTAAATGTAAACCTAAACCAAAAATAAAATAATAAAATAAAAAAACTAAACTAAAATAAAATAAATAAAACTAAACTAAATAAAACCTAAAATAAAATAAAACTAAACTAAAATAAAATAAAACTTAAATAAAATAAAATAAAACTAAATAAAACCTACTAAATAAATAAATCATAACCTAAACTAAAAAATCCTCCTAAAATAAATAAATAAAATCATAAACTAAACTAATAACTAAACTAAAATAAATAATAACCTATTAAAAAATAAACTAAAATAAACTAAACTAAAATATAAAACTAAATAAATAAATAAACCTAAATATAAAATAAAACTAAATAATCTAAATGAAACTGGCCACTTCTTTTTAAATAACCACCCTAACCCTACTCCCACTAAACCCTGGGCCACAAGCCCTGGGCCCCTAAACCCTAAACCCTAAAACCTAAACCACATGAAACCACACCACAAACCTAAAACCTAAACCACACTAAACTAAACCACAACCACAAAACTACAACCACTAAACCTTAAACCCTAAACCCTAAACCCCAAAACCCTAAACTAACCTAAACCATAAGAATGGCAGAACCTTGATGGGAGAGGAACATCTCAGCCAACTAGGCTCAGTATCTGTGGAGGTGAGAAGGCTGGGGTGATGGTTATCATAGTGGTGGTGGGGGATCTAGAGGTGCTGGTGGATATGGAGGTAGTTGTCAGAATAGTGGTGGTTATGGAGGCTGGAGGAGCGAAGATAATTATAGCCATGGTGGTGGTAAAGGGAGTGATCAGGGACATGATGGTGAATCCTGCTACTCGAGAGGTAGGGGTGGTTCTGCTGGGAACTAGAGAAACTAAGAACGATCTACTTGCTTATGGAACTGTGTCTTTATTAGAGATGGTTCTACTTATCTAGGGTTTTGATTTGCTTTATGGGTGTTCATTTTTATCATATCATGTGTCTTAGAAAACTTGGTGTGCTACTTGGTTGATGAAATTGAAAATAAGTAATGTTGAATCTGAATTTTGTCTCTATTGAAAAAACCTTAAACCCTAAACTTGAAATCTAAACCCTAAACCCTTAACCCTAAACTCTAAACCCTAAACAC
The DNA here is from genome assembly GCA_021442155.1 of Cymbidium sinense. NCBI lineage: Eukaryota > Viridiplantae > Streptophyta > Magnoliopsida > Asparagales > Orchidaceae > Cymbidium > Cymbidium sinense. The sequence goes on along the minus strand of CM038214.1, from coordinate 216,037,765 downwards.
AAACCCTAAACCCTAAACACTAAACCTAAACCCAAAACCTAAACCTAAAACCAAACCCTAAACCTAAACCTAAACCTAACCATAAACCCACAAACCTAAAACTATAACCTAAACCTAAAAACTAAACCTTAAACCTACCCTAAACCCTAAATGATAAACTAACCTAAACCACAAACTAACCCTAAACCTAACAAAACCCAAACTAAACCTTGAATAAAGATGCCATTAGTAGTAGATATGAAGAATGACTTAATCCTAACATTGTTATGGTAGCTAAAGAAAATGTCTTCATGAGGCTTTCCATTGACTATTAGTGATTTGAATACCTAAACCTAACCTAAATCATATTATAATACCATATATTATAGTATAATGTAGCATCATATTTGAGCATGTAGTGATGTATTTTTTGGTGGTTATAAGATGTTTTGAAATGTTTTGTATATTATGGTATTTATTATATTAATATAAATCATAAAATATTGATTTAATAAAATGATGATGAAATTTGTTAAATTTGAAGTGGGAATTAGGTTGTAGTACCAAAGGTGTGCTACACCACTTGTAGTCTAAAAGTAAGATTTTATGTTCAAAATAAATATTATATTTTGTAGCATAGTATAGCATCATATATCATAATATATTATTCTCATTTTAAATTCTTTTAGTATTTTATAATCATGCACTCAAACCTACACTAGCATTATTTATAAAATGTTGATTTACACTTTAAAATTGGAATTTGGCAAAATTCATAATAGGTAGAAACATGACATCATAATATATTGTTTCAATTTAAAATATGTAAGTGATATGACTAAAATATATAGTTTTTTATTATTTAGATTAATTTTATTATTTTTTATCTTATGCAATCCCTTGTGAAGTGATATGCAATATAATATAATATGTTATAGTTTATTATAATATAGGATACCATAACATAGTGTAGCATCATGCATTATATAGCATAATATTATGTATTACTACTTACTTATTGTTAGCATTTTAGTTTGTTATAGTATGATGTAGTAGAGTTTGTACTGGTATAATTCATAAAATTACTAATCTATAGGCTGAGATGATGGGATTTGGCCAAATTTATGTTAAGCTTTAGGAACATCATTAGGGTATGCTATGGTGTGTCATTTAATCAAAAGAATGGAATTTTGCATCCAAAATAAATGTTCATTTTCAACCAAATTTTATAATTTTTTGCTTAAAGTGATTCATTTTAAGGTGTATAATGTAAGATAATATATTATATGAAGGAATATTAAAATATAATATACATAACAATATAACTTCACATATATATGAATGTGGTGGTGTGTTACTAAATGTTATTGTACATTTTAGTATGTTTTACATTTGTTATAATACATTGGGTCAAAACTCACAAAAATGTTAATTTGAAAGTTAAGATGGAAGAATTTGGCCAAATTCAACACAAGAACACACCAAAATTATGCTATTTTTGCACATTTCTATTAGAAAAATATAATAGTTTTACATCCAAAATGAACATTATTTATATATTGCAAAATTTTTGTTATATGTTCTTTTTAAGTGAATCTAATAAGGTGTAATGTTAGACAATATATTATATTATAGCAAATTATAATATAATATAGTGTGTTAATTCACATATATGTCTAGCATGATATTGTATAATTAGTTTGAGCTTGCACCATCACAAATCATAAAATGTTCATTACAATGTTAAGATGATGTAATTTGAATATACATTATTAGCTTTTGGTTGAAGTATTAAAGGTGTGCATAAGAGAAGAAATAAGATTTGATGAGAATTCCATGTCAAGGACATGGAGGGGATCTAGGGATCACACATACATTGGACATGACATGTGAGGGTCCATGTCGAGGGCATAGAAGAAGAAAATCTGGGATAAGGTTTGAATTTGATTTGATTATATGATTTGTGGAAGATCTTTGGGATAAGAATCCATAATCCAGGATTAAGATTGAATCAATTTAATTTGTTTGTTTTATTTGATATGGAGGCATATTGACTAGAGATGTGGGATGGTATGGGGATGTATATGAACCTTCCACTAGGGAAGTAGGTTAGGGCTATCTTCTAGGGATTGGGATTTGATTTTGATTTCATAAATTTTTTTGGGGATGTATCCATTGGGGATAGAGTTTGGTTGGATTTCTTTAATTTAGACTCATTGGGGAGTTGGTTTAATTTGGATCCACTTTGGGAGGTTGGTTTTGAATTTATTTATTTGCTTGAAGTGTTTATATGATTTAGGGCTCCTAGGAGAAGGGTGTGATTTAACTCCAAGGGAAAATGGGTTTAATTTAGTAGTGTATGGACCCTATCGGTGTACGATGGACCCACTGAGAAGGGGCTATATCATCCTTGACCTACTTCAGGTTTACAAATCCAAAGGGATATTTTATCGGCTGTGGAGTAGAGTTAGCCAACCTAAGTGTTTTTTTGGTATGCAACGATTATGCTAGGAAGAAGGAATAGCAAACTTACATCTTCCAAAGTGAGAAACAACTACTAGGGTGACTTCTTGGATGCACAACAAATCAAACTTGACCTAGGGCTGAGTGAATGCCACTGGGGGCTTATGTTGTAGTCAGATTAATTTTATCTTAATTTCTTATGATTTGATATGGTTTATTTAGTTTTTGTTTGATTTTGAATTGAGCATATCCTGGGGATGTGAGCTTATCAAATTTGATATTTAATTTATGGACCATGTGTGTGATGGATCACGAGAAGGGGCTATATCAAACTTATCTATCGGTTACAAATCCAAAGGATAGTCTAGCATGGGGTAGCTAGCCAACCTAAAGATGGATACTGCTTAAAAAAGGTACCTCTAGGGGTGTTCTCTTTCCACAGAGTGAATATATATCTTCTTTATATGTTTTGCGTGACTTTAATGGTGTGTGGTACCAGAGGGAGTATATTGGCCTTGGCACTCTCAAATTTCTTGACCATGGAGAATCTACATCCATGGGATGAATTCTCCAACCATAGGTGGTTAGAAGGGGAACTATCCAATCGATAGTAACCGGGTAGTCTAAATGGGGTCATAAAGGAGGTGATCCAAAATATAGTGCCGGGAGGTCTTTCTAAGAGGATTATCCGAGCCTTGGAAAAGAAAGCCCATAGGTGTATAGTGGATAACTCAAGGAGAAAGCATATTAGACTTACATCTGCCATGAGTGGTGTATCCTAAGGTGCAAAAACCAACCAACCTAAGGTGTGCGTTGGTGTGCAACGATCAATTTGGAAAGAAAGCATGTAAGCTTACAACTTTCCAAGCGAAACTAATCATTAAGATAGTTCATCATTGGCGGGATAGATGCTATCGACCTAGAGACTACTAAGTGGGAGCCTCGAGGGTGGACCTAGCGGTCAAAAGGGAAGGAGCCTAGGGACTTATCCTAAACCTCAAATATACTCAACCCTGTCGGTGCAGAAAGGTTAATCCAAGAAGAAAGTGTAGCAGACTCACATCCTCTTAAATGAAGCCAACAAGAGGTAGCTTACGGCCATGAGGCACCAAACTAACAAGGTGGTGCTCGGTGTTTAGTAGTAAGAAGGAAAGCATAGCAGACTTATATGTTTGAAAGTAAGAAGACCATTAGGCTGACAGACTATCATGGTAGGATGTCAGCCTGACCTAGAGTAGCCATTGAGTGAGTGCCACCGGGGATGTTATCTCAACTTAGAGATGCCCGAGATAAAAGATATGTGTTTTACATTGGTTGCATTGCCTAGTCATATCCATGCAATCTTTGATCATCGATGGCTAGTAGTATTTTATTCTCTTAATCTCTGCTTTCATCTTCAGACCGTATTGGTTGGCTACACATAATCTTGAGTGTACCTCAGCCATGATCTTACAGGATTCTTGCTTATCTAAAAAAAAACCACATATGATCGAAAGATCACTAGTACAAGACACCATCCACAAGAGCATAGGAAAGTGTTCTCTAGTTTATCTGATGGCCTTGGGACTTCTCTTGAGATAGTTTTCCTTTATTTAGTTAATCCATGAATGGTTGCCTCCAATCTAACTCCTTATCCTTCTTGGCAATGGCAACCTCCACTTCAAGAGAGTACTTTTCGATGAGTTCAATATTCATAAGGGATAAGACTTGTCTATTTTGGATCTTTATTGATATGGACTCATCCTCTAGACATGCCAACTCCTTAGCAAGCTTGGTTAAAGTATACACTATGATGTTCTCTCCTCATGGAATCTTATAAATGGTAACCTCTGTGATTTAGTCTAATAACTCCATAGTGTACTTGTGGTAGTGACAGAGCTTGGGCTTTATAACCTTATAGGACCCATCGATTTGGTTGATAATTAGCTGAGAATCCCCAAAGATGTTGATGTTCTCGATGCTTGGGTGTGGCTAACTCACCAGCAATCAAAGCCTCATATTCACCTTCATTGTTGGTGCAAGGATTGAATAGTTGATATGAGAATCTCATCACATCACTTCAGTTAAGAGAACTATTCCTACTCACGCCTTTTGAATAGTAGATTGTGGTTCTTCTTTGAGAGGATGCACCATCAAAGTACATCTCTAGTGGTGAATGCTAGTATCCCTAAGTTCATGATTTGTTCATCAAGATCATCACTAAGTGGAGAGTGGGAAGGGGTGCTAAATCCACTGCGCTTGTGCTTTCCTTGCGAGGGTATGAAGGTAATGTCAAATTCGAGAGGATCATGGACCATCATGCCAACCATCGGATAGCATCTACCATGTCATGAGATGTAGTGGATTGATCCTAGATATTAAGTTCACCTTATAAGGAATGTATGTAGCTTTTGGGATGCAAAGATTAAAGCTATGAAATTCTTCTCAATGGGTGGATAATTAGCCTCAACAGGGATTATACAGTAACTAAGGTAGTAGAGTGCATTTTCCTTCCCTTCATCATTGGCTTGGGCCAACAAAGCACCAAGGGAGTCATCTAACACAGAAATATAAAGTATGAGTGGCTTTCCTGGGATAGGGGCCTAGAAGCCAGTCATGGGTGCTTGATGTGTTTTTAGGCATGCTCACACTTGTCATCCACTTGAACTTGGCATCCTTTTGACAATGAGAATGGTGACATCTTCCAATATGATGGATATAAAGCATCTTAAATATGTCTCATGGAATGATCGGTTTAGTTAAACTTTTAAGGGGTGTAATTCTTAATATCTCCTTTATCTTCTCCTATCAATTTTGATTTGTGTCCAACAAACAAGGAATTTTCTGCTACTCAAATGCACACTTGAGGGGTTTATTTTGAGGTTAATTTGTCTTAACTATTTGAAAACTACTCTGAAGTCAAAGAGATGGTTTTCTTTTTCTTGACTTTTGACCATGAGATCATCGACATAGCACTTAACTTGATGAAGAATGAGTTCATCAAATATTTCAGTCATAACTGGTATGTAACCACATTTTAAAGTCTAAAGGCATGACCTTAATAGATTTTGATTGAGGTTCTAAGTAGTGTTTCTTTCATCTTCAGGGGACATCTTTATTTGGTTATATCCAGATGAGACATATATGAAATAGAAGACTGCATGAGATGAGGCAATATCCACCATCAACTCTGGGATTGGTAGTGAAAATTCATCTTTTGGACATGACTTTTTAAATGCCTGAAATTAGTGCATATGTAAATTTGGCCATTCTTTTTCTTAATAGGGATGACGCTGGCTAACCAGATAGGGTATTTTTCTTCTCAGATGAAGCCAGCATCGTTCAATTTCTTGACTTCAAAATGACCTATTATTTTATGTCTAATTGCATGCATCTAAGAGCTTGCTTGATAGGGTTAGCAGTAGGCTCTATTTCTAGTTTATGGATCATGTTGGAGCCAATCTAAGCATCTCTTCATAACTCCATAAAAAGCGGTCCTTAAACTCAATCAATAGCTAACTAACTCATTGGTTTCATTTCATTCAAAAAGCGATGTATGTATGGGCATGGATCTTCTTCAATTCTAGGTTGGTTTCCTTGAGCTCTTGATGGTTGACTTGATCTCTTCTTCAAACTCTGGTGCATCTTTGACTTTAAAATCATTTGGATTGTCAAGTTTCTAAGCACAACTCTCATATGAATTCATGTGATTTGAAAAGAACTATCGATTCCAAATGATTGGTGATGACTAGCGATGTCATCATCATGGACCTTGATTGAATAGACCGATCTTGATTGAGAGGTTTTGAATTTATTCTTCCATATTCTTTCAGTAGTCACTTGTGCTTTGACCAAATATGTGGGATTAACCCTTTCTTTTTCTAAATTATGAACCAGGCAAGTACCAATCAAAGGTAATTCTATTAAATCTTTATATGATTGTTCCTCAAGTTCTATATCAACTTTTGACTAGAGGATGATGCTCCTAGAAAGATCCTTTGACTCTTCACATGTGGATGACTTAGGGGCTTCTTAAATCCAAACCATCGCTTTTAGAGGAAAGTGGTGTTAGAGCTAAGGTTCCCAAGATGCCTAAATGTTTTACATATAGACTTGGATACACTTATGCTTTGCTTTGGTGCGATCTTCCTCTCTCTAGCTCAAGTGTCACCTCCAAGAGAATCCCTCTTGAAGAGTTGGGTGGTGTTGTAACCATATAAGACTCATCATATAACTAGATTCTAAGTCTATATGGATAGTAGTGTACTCTTAGTAGGGATATATCTTCTATTGGGTGGCCAATAATAGGTTTTCCACCACCCTCTACGGCCTCTTCCTCATGGTGGAGGTGTCATCTACCCATATTGAATGGAGTAATGAACTGGGTGGAATCTAATGAGCTCAACTCCTCCAAGTCTATTTTCCTCCCTTTTATTTTCTTTTCATTTTCTCTTTTCTTTTCTTTTTCTTTTTTCTCTTTCCTTTTCTTTCCTTTTTCTTTTATTTTAAACTTTGGCCAAGTTGTAGAATAGACTTGTTGATTTTGAGTGAGGTAGTAAGCCACATCCTCATATATGCCGACCTTGTGAACTGTAAATGTCTTTAGATATACTTTGACACAATAGATGATCCCTCCACTCATGAACTTCATACATTGTAGAGGATGAAACTATATTGTTTCTTATGTGTCCATGGTCTCCCAAGCAAAGCATTGAAAGATATCGAGTCTATAATGTGAAACTTGGCTTATCTTCCAATCATCTATCTCAGGGCAACACTATGGAGCTAAGGCACATTGACCTCACTTTTTGGAGTCTTGATTCAATCTACCCATCTTTAGAGTCTTCTAGACACTAAGACATCCCTAGTCATAAGACACTTCAATTAGGTAAACACTTAACTAAGCCTAAATTAAAAGGGTTAACCATAGGATTATGCCTTGGGATTAGGATAATCCACCTACCCCCAAATCCAATCCATGTTCACCTTCTCAAACCAAATCTCAAGTTCAATTTTAAACATCATATTCAAATCTAAATCCAAACCCAAATTTCAAAACCAAATGATTGAATCCCAAGATCAAATCCAAACTTGAAACCTTCAAGCCATATGACCTATCCCATGGACTTAGCCAAATCTTAATCCAAATCAATCCAAAATCAATTGATTTTCTCATAATCAATTTATATCTTCAATCATCTTCTAAATATAAATCAAATCTACATTCAAATGATCAAAACTAAATCAAACTAATCATTATATCAAAACCATTCTAAGCTATATGACCTATCCATGGACTTTTGCCAAATCTTAATCCAAATCAAGTCAAACTAAATTGATTTTCTCACAAATCAATCATATTTTCAATCATATTCATAAATTTAAATGAAATATTCATTTAAATCATCAAAACTAAATCAAACCAAAATAAAATCCAAACTTATTCCACATGACACAACTCCAAGGACTTAGCCAAATTCCTTCATTCCAAAACCCATATTCAATTGATTTTCTCATGAATCAATCATACCTTCAATCATATTCACAAATATAAATGAAATTCTACAATCATCAAGCCAAACCAAAATCAACCCAAGTCAAACCCAACTTAAGCCTTTTGACTTGAAATGTTCAAATGAACCAAAACCCATTTGAACCCAAGCCAATTGCAATTGAATTTATATATCAATCCCAAATCCATATATAAACTCAACTAAATCAAACTCAATCCAAAATTAGGCTAACTAAACCCAATTGGTCTACTTGACCCAAAGTGGCCAATTTGACCTATTTAAGACAAGTTCTAATCCAATTGGATTGAACCAAGCCCATCAAAATCACCCATCATGATTGTTGATCACCCTAGGTTGATCGGTTGTAAAATTGGGTCAAATAAAGTCAACTTGGTCATTTGACCAAGTCAACCCTTAACCCATATTAACAAACTAGCCAAATTATAACTAAACCAAGTCCAATGATTCATACCAAATCAAAATAAATATTTGAATATGACTTGACCTTCAATTGAGTCAAACCAATTGGCCCTCTTGATCCAAGTTGACCCAAATTGACCTAAAGACCAAATTGGGTCAAATCAAAATATAAGCCAAATTGATTGCAACCAATAGCTCAAGTTCATTCCAAATTGATTGTTGAACTTGACATTGGATGCAATTGAACCAATCATATAGCCAAATTGACTTAAACCACTCAGAATCAAGATGAAGGTGTATACACCCTCATTTTCACTCAAAAACACACATAAATCATTCCAGAGCCATACAAGATGACTGCTAAGAGCCATTCCATAATCTCCCAAGCTTATTCCTCGATAAAATTCCATTCCCTTTGTCAAATAGGACACTCCCATTTATGACCTAACTTCCCAATTTCTCCTTTAAACTCAAATTAACTTTGTGCACACCTTCCCTAGGCCTCATCGAGCAAGAACGAATCATCTCCCAAGCTTCTTGAGCAATGATGGTGGGACTTTGATCAAAGTCGAGCTCCAAATCATTAGTTGTGGCCTTCGGCCATCAGGATTGATCCAATTCTTGCTCCAAAGCTTCTTCTCCACTAGATGAAGCTTCCTTAATTCCATTTGTTCTTGAGCTCGAGGTATGCTTCCAAAGCGATCCTTAGGCTAAAATGGGTTGGAGCTTTTAAAGAAAACATGCATCTGTGTGATCTTGATCATTGGATCCCTCTAATCGATGTCATGAAGGTGTGGGATCCTTTTGAAGTTGATCCGCTTCGGGTAAGTTGGTCGCGATGGAAGAGCGGACTCCATTCTCCCTTACTCGCTTAACATTAGATCGATTTGATTTAATCCTACTAAGCTGTGGGATTAATAATCTAAGATCGGACGACACACAAGAAAGTGTGTCCACCGCCGCCCATGGGCACCGAGTTGGATAAGTTTTAAGTAGCCAATCCTCATGCCATGGCCAATAGGATTAAGCCTTAGGCTTAATCATTTTTATAAATGAAACTTCTAAAAGAATAAAAAATCATAGAAATAAAAAAAATGCAAATATATACTCATTTTAAAGGTATTTTAGAGGAGAATTAATTAAAAATGATCTTAACTAATTATGAATAGTAATTAATTTTAATTAAGTTTTAATTAAAAAATTAATTAGCATAATTACCCCTTAATTGAAGCAATTAATCCCAAATTTGTGGGTTAATTTAATGGGATGACCTCTTCCTCCCATGATTTTTTTATTATTTGTGCTCACTTAATTAGGAAAATTGACTAATTAAACCTTAACTACTCTTTTATTAATTGATTAATTAATCCCATGAATAATAATAAATTCGTTAATTAAGTTCATTAATCATTATTCAACAGTAAGTGAACTAAGGAATAGGGTTGGGACCCTTTCCCTAAGTTCATTTCACCATTTTTTAAAATGAAATTAATTAAGATTTAACTAATTAATTAAATCACTTAATCAAATTGAAATCATAATCACATTTGACCTTAATTAATTAAATCATGGGGATCTTAAAGTGTTTAATAACCTAAAGTTTAATGAAATTATGGTTAGTCCACAAGTGTGGGAAAACCATAAGAGTAATTAATTAAGTCCCATAATCTAATTAACTATTAATCATGTGTGCCAATTGCATTAGGCCCCTTTTATTTCTAGGATCATTGTAAGTTTATTTTCCATGTATATCATGTTGGCTCATAATTTTTTAGTTAATTACTTTAAGGTGACATAAGTAAGGGTAATAAATTCATCTAATTAAGGGTTCAACTTAATTAACCAAAAAAATCAACTTAATTATATTTCCTTAAATTAAATCAAATCACTAATGTGGGAATGGGTTTAAAACAACAAGTGATGATTTCTCTTCACCTCTTTAAATCAAATCAAATCTAAAAACCTAATTAATAAAGAAGCTTTGGTTTGATTTAAATAATCTTAATTGATTTGTTTATCCTTAAGAACTACTTTGGTTGAATGAATCACATGCTTATATTTGATTATTCTATTTTCAATCATGTTAAATTTGGTATGTCATTTGAATTAATGCATCATCTTTTCAAAATCAAGTAAAATAAAATGGATTTCTTTTATGTAAGTTTACATGTGTTGATTTAATTTATTATATGCATGGCTATTATCACTATTAAATCCAAATGTATTTTCCAAAAGCTTATAAATGAATAATAATATGTGTTATGATGCGAGTTATAAATACATAAGAAATGCATGTGCTTATAGCTTAAATGTATGAATGTTGATATCTCTTTCCTCTATTCATGTGTTGATTTATATAAGATTGAATGGTAATGGGTATATAGTTTGGACATCCAGAACGAGGCTTTAGCTAGTAGGAGGTCATTTGATTACCTCACTTCCACAGTTTGTTACTTGGTTGATGAAATCAAAAAAAGAAATGTTGAATTTGAATTTGTTCTCTTTGAAACACAAAAACCCTAAACCACTAACCACACTACTTAACTCTCCCTAAACCCTAAACCCTAAACCCTACTTACCCTCCTGACCCTAAATCCACCACCCCAAACCCTAAATAACTCACCTACACCCTAAAAACTCTAAATAAACCTAAAAATAAATAAATAAATAAACTAAACCTAAATAAATAATAAAATAATAAATACCTAAAACAACTAAACCTATAAAATAAAATCAAAATAACTAAAAAAATAAATAACTAAAACCTACTTAAAAATAAAATAAAACATAAAATAAAGCATAAAAAATAATAAAACTAAGCGTAAAAAATAAAATATAAATAAATAAAATAAAACTAAATAAAATAAAACCTAAAAATAAACTATAAATAAAACTTAGAAATAAAATAAAAAAAAAATAAATAACTAAAAAAATAAACCTAAAATAAAATATATATAATAATAAACTAAACTAAAATAAACAAGACTAAATTAAATAAAACCTAAACTAAACTAAAATAAAATAAACATAAACCCTAAATAAATAAAATAAACTAAATAAACATAAAATAAACTAAATAAAAAACTTAAAACCTAAAAAAAATATAAAATAAACTTAAACCTAAACCTAAAAATAAAACTAAAACTAAAAAATAAAATAAAAATAAACTAAACAAAATAAAATAATAAACCAAAATAAACTAAAATAAACTAAAATAAAACCTAAATTAAAATAAATAATCACAAATAAATAAACTAAACTAAATTAAATATAAATTAAAAAATAAAATAAAATAAACTAAATAAATAAGTAAACTAAACTATGGTTTATTAAAAAAACCCTACCCTGGGCTCTGATACCCTCACCCTAAACAACCTGACCCAACTAAACCAAAAACTGAGCCCTAAATCTGGGCCCTACCACTAAGCCCAACCACACTGAGCCCACCCTGAGCCCAACTCTAACCACTGAACAAGACCCACTGATAGGCCCTGACCATAAACCCTAAAATATAAAACTAAACTTAAACTAAATTAAACCAAAATAAAATAAATAAATGAAATAGACTAGAAATAAAATAAATAAATAAACTTAAACTAAAAATAAAATAATATAAAATAAAATAAAAAACTAAAACCTAAACTAAACCTAAAGAAAAAAATAAATAATATAAAATAATAAAAACTAAAATAAAATAAAATGAAACTATAAACTAAAAAAAATTAAATAAAATAAAATAAAACTAAAAACCAAAATAAAATAAAACTAAATAAAATAAAATAAATAAACCAATATAATAAATAAAATTAAATAAAAAAATCTAAAACTAAAAAAGAAATATAAAATAAAACCAAAATCAAGATAAAAAAAATAAATAAACTAAAATAAATTCTAAATAAATAAAACCTAAACTTAAAAATAAAATAAAATAAAATAAACTAAAAATGACTCATAAACCTAAACTAAACCTAAAATAAAATAAACCTACATAAACTTAAAATAAATAAAATAAACTTAAATAAATAAATAAATAAACTAAATAAATAAAATAAACATAAATAAAATAAAAATAATAAACTAAATAAAATAAAATAAAGTAAGTATCTAATAAACATAAACCTGCCATTTTAATTTTAAATAAATATAAAAAAAACCCTAAACTCTGACCACTAAATCTAAATACTAAACCAAACCCAAACCCAAACCCAAAACCCTAAACCCTCTCTCCCTAAACCTAAACCTAAACCACCTATCCTAAACCCTCAGACCCTCCCAAACCCCAAACCTAAACTTAAACTAAAAGTAACTAAATAAATTTATAAAATAAACTAAACCAAAATTTAACCAGAATGGTGAGACTTGATGGCAGAACATCACTGTCCAGGCTATCGATCAGATGGAGCGAAGGTGGGCGGCAATTTTCCGTGGTGGTGGGGAATCTGGAGGGGTTGGTTGATATTGAGGTGGTGGTCGGAGTAGTGGTGGTTATGGAGGCAGGAGGAGTGATGGAGGTTATAGCCATGGTGGTGGCAGAGAGAGATATCGGGGATATAATGGTGGATCCTGCTATTCGAGAGGAAGGGGTGGTTCTGATGGGAACTGGAGAAAATGAAGAAGATCGATCTTAAGTCTTTAGATGATGGTTATCTATTTTTGATTTACAACTCTTTCATTATCTGCCTAAAACTTGGTGTGTTACTTGGTTTAAGATTGAAAAGAAGAAAGGTTGAATCAATTTTTCTCGTTAAAACCATAAAAACCATAAACCTAAATAAAACAACCACTAAACCAACCTAAACCTAAACCTAAACCCTAACCTAAACCCTAACAAACCCTAAACTCTAAAATATAAACCCTAAATAAACTAATAAAAAAAAACCTAACAAACTAAAAAAGCTAAAGTTAAGCTAAACTAAATGAAACTAAAATAAAATAAATAAAAAAACTAAATAAAATATATAATAAAAAACAAAATAAAATAAAACATAACTAAAAATAAAATAAAGGCCCTACCTGACCCTAATGCCCTGAATAAAACCTCTAAACTCTAAACTCCCTAAATCCACCCTAAACCACTAACCCAACCCAAAATACTTAAAATAAATAAACCACTACTTAAACTCCCTGACCTGACTAACCAAAACTAAACTAAAAAAACTAAATACTGAATATAAAATCACTAAACTACCAACCCTGAGCTAAAAACTAGAAAAACCAACCCTGACCTGGGCTCTTAAACCTCTACTAAAACCTAAACTAAATGAGCCAACCTGACTGAGCCACTCCTAAACCTTACTGACCTAAACTACCACTAACCTAAATCTCTAAACCTCCCTCCACTCCATAAATCCTAAACCAAACCCAAAAAACCAAAATAAAACTAAATTAATTAAAACTAAAATAAAATAATAAATAAACTAAAAATAAAATAAAAAAATAAAACCTAAATAACTTAAACCTAAACTAAAAAAAAATTAATTAAATAAAATAAATAAAACCTAAACAAACTAAAAATATAATAAACTTAAGAATAATAAACTAAATAAAATAAAATAAAACATAAAATAAAAAATTAACATAAAATAAATAAAAACTAAATAAAATCCAAAACATAAAACTAAACATAAAATAAACAAAATAAAACCTAAACTATAAAACATAGCCAATATAAAATTAAAATAAAATAAAAAATAAACAAAATATAATAAATTAAAATAAATAAAAGCTAACCTAACCTATAATAAACCTAAACTAAATAAAATAAAATAAATTAAAAATAAATTGAAACATAAATTAAAAATAAAACCTAAAATAAACCTAAAATAAAACCTAAACTAAACCTAAAAAATAAAATAAAACCTAATCCTAAATCTAAAAAATAAAATAAAACATAAACTAAAAGTAAAACATAAAATAAACTCAAAAAAACTTAAACCTAAACTAAACCTTAAAATAAACTAAAATACCTAAACTAAAATAATCAAACCAATAATAAATAAAATAAACTAAATAGAGATAAAAGTAAACATAAAGAAAATATAAAGTAAACTTAAAAAATATAAAGAATAAATTAACATAAATAAAATTAATCTAAAATGAAGAAATCTTGAATATGGTTGTTCTCTATTAAAAAAAAATCAAAAAGCATAACCATAAACTAAAACTGAACTCCTAACCCTAACCTAACCCTCTACCACAAAAACTAAACCATAAACCCTAAACCATTTCTAAACTCTGCTCTACATACCATCCCTAACCCTACACTAAAATAAACCCCACCCTAAACTCCAAACCCCTACCACACCCTAAAAAAAACCTAAACCTAAACAAAAGACTTAAAATAAATAAATAAAAAATATAAATAAAATAAAATAATAAAATAAAATAAAATAAAGATAAACTTAAACTAAACAAACTTAACTAAAGAAAATAAAATAAACCTAAAATAAAAAGTATAAACTAAATAAAATAAAATAAATAAAACCTAAACTAAATTAGAAAATAAAACACCTGAATAAAATAAAAACTAAAAATAAAATAAAAATAAAATAAACCTAAAATAAAATAAAATATAAACTAAATAATAACCTAAACTTAAATAATAAACATAAAAATAAAACCTAAAAAATAAAAAAATAAAACCTAAAACCATAAACTAAAAAACTAAACATAAAATAAAAAAAATAAAATAAACCTAAACCTACACTAAAATAAACTAAATTAAATGATAAAAATAAACCTAAACCTAAATAAATTAAATGAAACCTAAACCTAAACTAAAATAAAATAAAATAAACTAAAATAAACTAAACTTAAAATAAAATATAATTAAAATAAACTAAATATAAAATAATAAAACTAAACCTAAAAAATAAATTGACTAAACCAAACCTAAAAAAAATAAAAAGTAAACCTAAAACTATAAACCCTACACCCTAAAACCCTAAACTTAAAACCCTAAACCCTAAACCATAAACCACTAAACCACTAATCACTAAACTTTAATCCCTGACCACTAACCCCAACCTAAACCACAACCTACCCAACCCTACCCTGACCCAAAACCTTTCCTAAATCCTATAAACCTAAACCCTAAACCTAAACCCTAAACACTAAACTTAAATTAAATAAAATAAATAAACTAAAATAAACTGACTAAACTAAAATAAAACCTAAAACCTAAACCTAAAATAAAATAAAAAATAAACCTAAACAAAAATAATACAAAATAGAACTAAACTTAAAAATAAACTAAACCTAAACCTAAACCTAAAATATACTAAAATAAACTTAAAATAAATAAATCAAAATAAAAATAAAATATAAATAAATAAATAAAATAAAATAAAATAAAATAAATAAACATAAAGTTTACTTAATTTAAAAAAAATAAATAAATAAACAAAGAACCTCACTACTGCCTTAAACCTAAAACTATCATTAAACTCTAAACTAAACCTTCAACCCTAAACCACAAATCCAAACCCCAAACCATAAACCTTAAACCTAAAACCCTAAACCCTAAAACCAACAACCCTTAACCCTAAATCCCAAACCGTGAACCCTAAAACCTAGACCCTAAACCCTAAACCCTAAATCCTAAATAATAAACCATAGACCCTAAAACTTAAAAACCTAAATCGAAACTAAATAAAACATAAAATTAAAATAAATAAATAAAACTTGAACATAAATAAAATAAAAAAATAACAAAACATAAACCTAAACTAAAACCTAAACCTAAACTTAAAATAAAAAATAAAATAAAAAATAAAACTAAAGTCAAAGAAAAGAAATAAAAACCTAAACTAAACTAAAAATTAAAATAAACCTAATAATAAAATAAATAAATAAAATTAAAACTAAATGTAAAATAAAAATAAAATAAAAAATAAAATAAAATAAAAACTAAATAAAAATGTAAATCAAAAAAATAAACCTAAAACAAAATAAAAAACACCTAAACCCTAAACTAAAAAAAAGCCTAAACTAAAAAAAACAAAATAAAATAAACCTAAACCTAAACAAAAATAAATTGAAAATGGAAACCTAAAACCTAAACCGAAAAATAAAAAATAAAGCCTAAACCTAAAATAAAGTGAAATAAAACTAAACTAAAAAAAAACCTAAACTAAGAAAATAAACTAAAATAAAAATCTAAAAAAAAAATAAACAATTAAAACCTAAACAAAAATAAGTAAAATTAATAAAACCTAAATAAAAAATAAAAAAATAAAATAAACTAAATAAATGATAATTAAAATAAAACCTAAACTGTCTTGCTTAATTTTAAAACAAAACCTAAACTAATCCACCTTAAACCCAAATAAACCCTAAACTAATCCAAAATCCTAAACTACCTTAATAAATCCTACTACCTAAACCCAAAGTAAAACTCAGGACCCTAAACCTAAACCCTAAAAAAACCACCAACTAACCCTAAACCTCTAAACCTAACCTAACCTAAACTACCATACCCTAAACCCTAAAACTAAAACCCTAATCCTAAACTTTAAAGCTGAAACTCAAATTAAACTACCATAAAATAAAAAAACTAACCTAATTTTAAATAAAACCCTAAACCTAAATATGCCTTAAATCTTAAAAAACCTAACCTTAATAAACCATAATAAAACAAATCCTAAATTACAAACTCCTATTGAAAAATTAAACTAAAAAAAATAAATAATAACTAAAAATAAAAAATAAAAACTAAATTAAATAAAACTAAACTTAAATAAAATAAAATAAACAAATAAAATAAGATAAAACTAAAAAAATCTGGCTAAAATAATAAACCTAAATAAGAAATAAAACCTAAAAAAAAAAAATAAAATAAAATAAACCATAAACTAAAATAAATAAACCTAAACCAAACCTAAACTAAATAAAATAAAATAAAATAAACCTAAACTTAAAATAAAACCACAAATAAACCTAAAATAAAAACTTAAAACCTAAACTAAAAATATAATAAAACATAAACTAAACCTAAAATTAAAATAAAATAAAACTAAAATAAACTAAACTAAACATAAAATAAACTAAAATAAACCTAATAAAATACTAATAAATAAACTAAATAAATAACAAGAAAATAAACCAAATCATAATAAATAAATAAACTAAAATGAATAAAATAAACTAAATAAACCTAAACTATTTTTACTTTTATAAATAAAATTATAAATAATAAAAATAAATAACCCTAAACCCAACATTCCATAAACACTTTAAACCCTAAATCTATACTATAAACCCTAAACCCACTAAACCCTAACCCAACCTAAACACTAAATCCACTAAACCCTAAACCTAAAAAACCTAAACTAAATTAAACCTACCTAAATAAATAAAATAAAATAAAATAAAACCTAAACTAAAACCTAAAACTTAAACCTAAAAATAAAATAATTAAAAATAAAACTAAACTCAAATAAAATAAATAAAAACCAAACCTAAACTAAAAAAATAAAATAAACCTAAAAATACTTAAACAAAATAATAACTAAATGTAAAATAAAAATAAAATAAACCTAAAACAAAATAAAGTTAAAACTAAATAAAACCTAAACCTAAAAAAATAAATCAAAAAAATAAAATAAAAAAATAAAACCTAAAACAAAAAAATAAACCTAAACCTAAAAATAATCTAAAATAAATAAAACCTAATCCACGAACCTAAAATAAACTAAAATTGAACCCTAAACTAAACAAAAAAATAAACTAAAAATAAACATATACCTAAACTAAAAAATAAAACCTAAAATAAACATAAAATCAAAACCTAAAACCTAAACCTAAATAAAAAATAGAAACCTAAACTTAAAAATAGAAAATAAAACCTAAACCTAAAAAATAAAATAAAAATAAAACTAAACTAGAAAATAAACATAAGCCTAGACTTAAAAATAAACCATAAAGCCAAAACACTAAACCCTAAACCCTAAACCCCTAAACCCTAAACCATAAAACCTTAAACCCTAAACTCTAAACTTAAATGCTAAACCTTAAAAACTTAAAAACCTAAACCTAAATTAAATAAAACTTAAAAATAAAATAAATTAGAAAACCTAAACCTAACTAAAATAAAAGCCTAAACTAAAACCTAAACTTAAACCTAAAAATAAAATAAAATAAACTAATAAAAATTAACTAAAAAATAAATAATAACCTAAACTAAATTAAAAATAAAATAAACCTAAGAATAAAAAACTTATATAAAATAAAAACAAAACATAAAATAAAAATAAAATAATCTAATAATAAATTAAAATAAGAACTAAATAAAAACCTTAACCTAAAAAATAAACATAAAAAAGTTCAAAAATAAATAAAAAATAAAATCTAAACCCTAAACTAAAAAAACCTAAACCTAAAATAAAATAAAATATATAAAATAAAATAAATAAAACCTAAAAAGTAAATTAAACCTCAACTAAACCTAAACTAAATAAAATAAAATAAACTCAAAATAAACCTAAACATAAACTAAAAAACAAAACCTAAAAATAAAGCTAAAATAAAAAACTAAAACCTTAACTTAAAAAAACAAATAAAACTTAAACCTAAAATTAAAATTAAAATAAACTCTAAAAAATAAACTTAAACATAAATCTAAACCTAAAATAAACTAAAATAAAATACCTAAATTAAAATAAATAAACTTAAAATAAATAAACTAAAATAAATAAAATAAACATATAAATAAAATAAAAATAAACTAAATAAAGATTTAAACCTAAAACCCTAATCCCTAAACCCTAAAATAAACACAAAACCCTAAACCCTAAAATCCATGCACTAAAGCCTAAACTCTAATCATAAAACCCTAAACCCTAAATCATAACCCTAAACCCTAAAACTCTAAACCGTAAACCCTAAACTAAACCCAAAACTAAAAAAAAACCTAAACCCAAAATAAACCTAAAAATAAAATATATAAAAAAATTGAAACCTAAATAAAATAATAAAATAATATAAAATAAAAACCTAAACTAAAACCTAAACCTAAACCTTAAAATAAAATAAAATATATAAAAACCTAAACTAAACTAAAAAATAAAATAAACCTAAGAATAAAAAACCTAAATAAAATAAGAAATAAATATAAAATAAAATTAAAATAAACCTAAAATAAACCTTAAATAAAATAAAATAAAAACTAAATAAAAACCTAAAGCTAAAAGAAAAATAAAAAATAAAACCTAAACCCTAAACTAAAAAAAAAACTTAAATCTAAAATTAAAAAAAATAAACAAAATAAAATAAACCTAAACCTAAACTAAAAATGTAAACTAGAATAAATAAAAAGCTAAACCTAAACAAATAAACCTAAACCTAAGCCTAAACTAAATATAATAATATAAACTAAAATAAACCTAAACAAAAAAATAAAACCTAAAATGAACCGAAAATAAAAACATAAAACCTAAACCTAAAAAATAAAATAAAAATAAAAAATAAAATAAACCTAAAATAAATCCATAATAAACCTATAATAAAATAAAATAAAACCTAAACCTAAATAAAAAATAAAAAATAAAATCGAAACCCTAAACAAAAAAAAACCTAAACTTAAAGTGAGAATAAAATAAACAAAGTAAAATAAACCTAAACCTTAACTAAAATAACCTAAACTAAAATAAATAAAACCTAATCCTAAACCTAAACTAAATAAAATAAAGTAAATTAAAAAGAAACCTAAAGCTAAACTAAAAAAAAAAACCTAAAATTAAACCTAAAATAAAACTTAAAAGAACCTAAAAAAAAATAAAATGAAATCCTAAACCTAAAATAAAAAATAAAACCAAAACCTAAAAATAAAATAAAATAAAAATAAGTAAATAAAGTAAACCTAAACCTAAACCTAAACCTAAAAAAAAATAACTAAGATAAAAAACCTATACTAAAATAAATAAACCTTAAATATATAAAAATTAAATATAAATAAAAAATAAACATAAATAAAATAAAATAAAAATAAAATAATTTAAAATAAATAAAAACTAAACTAAATAAACTAAATAAGCTAAACCTATAGGTTTACTTAATTTTTTTTTTAAAAAACCCTAACCCTAAACTAACCTAAACCTAAACCCTAAACCTAAACCCTAACCCTAAACCCAGACCATAAAACCCTAAAGCCTAAACACTAAAAACCCTAAACATCAACCCTAACCTAACCCTAACACCTTAACCATAAACTCAAAACATTAAAACGGACTCAAAAAAAAAAACCTAAAAAATCTAAACCTAAACTATATAAAACCTAAATAAAATATACATAAAAACATAAACTTAAATAAAAAAAGATAAAATATAATAAAAACCAAAACTAACACCTAAACCTAAACCTAAAAATAAAATAAAATAAAATAATAAAAATAAACTAAAATAAAATAAATAATATGCTAAACTAAATTAAAAATTAAAATAAACCTAAGAATAAGACATCTATATAAAATAAAAACTAAACATAAAAAAAAAATCTTAACTAAACCTAAAATAAAATAAAATAGAAACTAAAGAAACTTAAACCTAAAAATAAATAAAAAATAAAACCTAAACCTAAACCTAAACCTAAAGTAAACTAAACCATAACCTACTAAATAGAATAAAATAATCTAAAAATCACCCTAAACCTAAACTAAAAAATAGAACCTAAAAATAAACCAAAAATATAAACCTAAAACCTAAACCTAAAAACATAAAATAAAACACTAAACCTATGCCTAAAAAATAAAAAATAAACTTAAACCAAAACCTAAACCTAAATAATAAATTGAAATAGAAAACCTAAACTAAAATAAATAAGCCTTAAATAAATAAACTAAACTCAATAAAAAATAAATGTAAATAATAAAAAAATATACTAAATAAATAAAATAAAACTTAGTGTGTTACTTTATTGATGAAATCAAAAGGAAGAAATGTTGAATCTGAATTTGTTCTTTATTTAAAATAAAAAAAGCAAAAACCCTAAACTAAAACCTAAACCCTAAATCTGAAACCTAATCCATAAACCCTAAACCCTAAACACCAAAAACCATAAACCTTAAACCCTAAACCTTAAAACCATAAATCCTAATGCTAAACTCAAAAAACTAAACCCTAAACCCTAAATCCAAAAAAACCCCAAACCCTAAGCCTTAAAAATCTAAAAACCTAAAACTAAACTAAATAAAACCAAAAAATAAAATAAATAAAAAACCTAAACTAAAATAAAATATTAAAATAATAAAATAGAAACATAAAATAAAACTTAAACAAAAACCTAAAATAAAATAAAAAACTAAATTAAAAACTAAACCTAAAATAAAATAAATAAAAAAGTAAACTAAACTAAAAAATAGAAAAAAATTAAATAAAATGAAAACTAAATCTAAAATATAATAAAATAAACCTAAAATAAAATAAAATAAAAATTAAATAAAAACCTAAACCTAAAAAAACCTAAAAATAAAACTTAAAAATAAATAAAAATAAACCAAACCCTATAAAACCTAAACCAAAAAATAAACAAAATAAAATAAACCTAAACACTAAAATAATCTAAACCAAATTAAAAAAAACTGACCTAAACCTAAAATAAACTATACCAAAACCTAAACCTAAACTAAATAAAATAAAAACTAAAATAAACCAAAACCTAAACTAAAAAATAAACCATAAAAATAAACCTAAAATAAAAACCTAAATCCTAAAACTAAAAATAAAAAAAAACCTAAATTTAATCAAAAAAATAAAAAATAAAACCCAAACCAAAAAAATAAAATTAAATTAAAACTAAACTAAAAAATAAACACAAACCTAAACCAAATCCCAAAAAATAAACTTTAATAAAAAACCTAAACAAAAATAAATAAACCTTAAAGATATAAACCAAATAAAATAATAAAAATTAATCAAAATAATAATAAAATAATTAAAATAAATAAAATAAACTAATTTAACTTTAAACTCTTGGTTTGCTTTGTTTTTTTAAAACCCTAAACCCTAAATCCTAAACCCTAAACCCTAAACCTTAGACCCTAAAATAAACCCTAAACCTTAAACCCTGAACCTACAACCTTAATTCCTAAACCATAAACCCTAAACCTTAAACCCTAAAGGTTAAACCCTAAACCCTAAACCTGACCTAACCCTAACTCCTAAACCTAAACCTAAACTTATGACCTTAAACCTAAACACTAAATCAACTATAAACCTAAACCTAAACTCCTAAAATCTAAAGTTTTAAAGAGACTTAACTC
Organism: Cymbidium sinense; assembly: GCA_021442155.1. Taxonomy (NCBI): domain Eukaryota; kingdom Viridiplantae; phylum Streptophyta; class Magnoliopsida; order Asparagales; family Orchidaceae; genus Cymbidium; species Cymbidium sinense. Next base: position 216,015,156 of record CM038214.1, on the reverse strand, counting down.
AAACTAAACCTATACCTAAACCTAAACTAACTTTAAACTCTAAACCTAAACTTAAACTTTAAACTCTAAACCCTAAACCCTAAACCTTAAATTCTAAACCTAAACCCTAAACCCTAAAAACACTAAACCCTAAAGACTAAACCCTAAACCCTAAACCATAAACAAACCCTAAACCCTAAGCTAACCTTAAAGGCTAAACCCTAAACCCTAAACCCTAAAAACCCAAAACACAAAACCCAAAACCCAAAACCCTAAAAACTCAAAACCCTAAACCCTAAACACTATACCCTAAACTCTAAACCTTAGACCGTAATGCTAAACCCTAAACCCTACAACCCTAAAACCCTAAACCCTACAAACTTAAAAACCTAATCCTAAAGTAAATAAAACCTAAAATTAAAATAAATAAAAGAACTTAAACCTAAATAAAATAAAAAAATTAAATAAAATAAAAACCTAAATTAAAATATAAACTTAAACCTAAAAATTAAATAAAACAAAATAACATAAACTAAAATAAAATAAATAAAAACCTAATCTAAATTAAAAAATAGAAACACTTAAGAATAAAAAACTTCAATAAAATAAAAACTGAATGTAAATTAAAAATAAAATAAAAACTTAAATCTAAAAAAATAAACTTAAAAATAAATAAATAATAAAACCTAAACCCTAAACTAAAATAAACCTAAACTTAAACTAAAATTAACTAAACCTAAATAAAATAAATAAAACCATAAACCATAAACCCTAAACCCTAAACCCTAAACCCTAAACCCTAAACCCTAAAACCTAAACCTACAATCCTAAACCTAAAATACTAAACCCTTAACCCTAAACCTAAACCCTAAACCCTAAAAGTAAAAACCATAAAACCCTAAACCCTAACCCCTAAACCCTAAATCATAACCCTAAACCCTAAACCCTAAACCCCAAACCACTAACATAAGCCAAAAGTAACTAAATAAATTAAAAAATAAACCTAAACCCTAAAACCTAATAAACCTAATCCTAAACCTAAATCCTAAGAATTGGAAGAACCTTGACGATAGGAACATCACCATCAACTAGGCTTAGTGTAGATCCAAAGGAGGCTAAGGTGGAGGCCTATGAGTGGTGGTGGGGACTGAGGTGATGGTGGATATGGAGGTGGTGGTTATGTGGGAGGAGGGAAGGAGGTTACAATCGTGGTTATGGCAGAGGGAGAGATCAGGGATATGATGGTGGATCCCGCTAATCAAGAGGCTGGGGTGGTTCTAATGGGAAATAGAGAAATTGAAGAACTTAATCCTATGGAACCGATCTTAACAATAGATGGCTCTAGCCAGATACATTCTCTATGCATGCTCAATTTTCATCTATATCGTCACTTGTGTCTAAGAAAACTTTGTGTGTTACTTAGTTGATGAAATTAAAAAGAAGAAATGTTGAATCTGAATTTGTTCTCTCTTAAAAAAAACCAAAAACCCAAAATAATAAACTAAAACCTAAACCCTAAACCTAAAATTAAAAAATTAAATTAAACTAAAATAAATAAAACCTAAACCTAAACCTAAAGATATTGAACCTAAACCTAAAGTAGATAAAATAAAATAAAAAATAAAACCTAAACCTAGAAAATAAAATTAAAATAAAACTAAACTAAAAAATAAACATAAATGTAAACCTAAACCTAAAAAATAAACTAAAATAATAAATCTAAACTAAACTACATAAACTAAAACTAAGTAAAAATAAAAAAATAAATCTAAATAAAAATAAAAAATAAAATAAAATAAAAAATTAACTAAATAAACTAAATAAACCTTCCTACTAGTTTACTTTATTTTTTTTTTTAAAATCATTTAAGCACTAAACTCTAAACCCTAAATCCTAAATCTTAAACCTTAAACTCTAAAGCCTAAATCCAAAAAATAATGCTAAACCCTAAACTCTGAAGTTACAACCCTAAACCCTAAAAAACTCTATACTCTAAACCCTAAACTCTAAATCCTAAACCCTAAACCCTAAATAAAAAATATATAAAAAATAAACAAAAGCTCTAACCCTAAAGCCTAAAGCCCAAATAAAAAAAATTAAAAGAAAAAAATCTAAGCCTAAACCTTAAACCCAAAAACTACCCTAAACCCTAAACCATAAACCCTAAAACCCTAAATCGTAAACCTTAAACCCTAAACTATAAACCCTAAACCCAAAAACCCAAGACCCAAAACCCTAATCCCTAAACCCAAAACCCTAAACCCTAAACCCTACACCCTAAAACATAAAAACCAAAAAACCTAAACCCAAATTAAATAAAATCTAAAAAAAATAAATAAAAAAACTTAAACCTAAATAAAATAAATAAAATAAAATAAAATAATAACCTTAACTAAAACCTAAACCTAAACCTAAATATAAACTAAAACCTAAAAATAAGAACATGAATAAAAATAAAATAAACCTAAAATAAAATAAAAACAAAACTAAATAAAAACTTAAACCTAAAAAATAAACCTAAAAATAAAACCTAAAAATAAATAAAAATTAAAACCTAAACATTAAAATAAAAAAACCTAAACCAAAAATAAATAAAATAAAATAAACTTAAACCTAAACTAAAATAAATTAAATTAAAATAAATAAATCCTAAACCTAAACCTAAACCTTAAATAAAATAAACTAAACTAAAAATAAACATAATCCTAAACTAAAAAAAAGACAAAAAATAAACCTAAAATAAAAACTTAAAACCTAAACCTAAAAAAATAATATAAAAACCTAAACCTAAAAATAAAAAAATAATACCTAAATTAAAAAATAAAATATAAATAAAACTAAACTAAAAAAATAAGCATAAACATAAACCTAAACCTACAAAATAAACTAAAATAAATTAATTTAAATAAGAAAAAATAAACCTTAAATAAATAAACTAAACAAAATAAAAATAAAAAATAAACCCAAATAAAGTAAGAAATAAAATAAAATAGAATAAATTAAAAAATAAATTAAATAAACCTAAACCTACAGGATTATTTAATCTAAAAATAAATACCTTAAACCCTAAACCCAAAATTTATAACCCTAAATCCTAAATCCTAAACCCAAAACCCTAAACCCTAAACCTAAGCCCTAAACGCTAAACCCTAAACCCTAAACCGTAACCTTAACCCTAAACCCTACACACTAAAACCCTAAACCCTACACCCTAAAACCCTAAACCCTAAACTCTAAACTAATTGTATACCATAAACCCTAAAACCTAAAAACCCTAATCCCAAAAGCCTAAACCCTAAACCCTAAACCCTAAAAAACTCAACCTAAACTCTAAATCCAAACCCTAAACCCTAAATCAGAATCTAAATACTAAACCTAAACCTAATCCTTTAACCCTAACCCTAAACCCTAAACCCTAAAACCCTAAACCATAAAATCCTAAGCCCTAAACCCTAAACCTTGAACCTTAAACCCTAAAACCATAAGAACCTAAACCTAAACTAAATAAAACCTAAATAAAAAATAAAAAAACCTAAACTCAAATAAAATAAAATAAATAAAATAAAAATATCATCCTAAATTAAAATTTAAACCTAAACCTTAAAGTAAAATAAAATAAAAATAATAAAAATAAAATATGGAAAAACCTAAGCTAAACTAAAAAATAAAATAAACTTAAGATTAAAAATCCTAAATAAAATAAAAAATAAACATAAAATAAAAAAATTAACCTAAAATAAAATTAAATAAAAACTAAATGAAAACCTAACCCTAAAAAATAAACGTAAAACTAAAACTTAAAAATAAATTAAAAATATAACTTCAACCCTAAACTAATAAAAAACTTAAACCTAAAATAAATAAATAAATAAACATAAACCTAAACTAAATAAACTAAACTAAATAAATAAAACTTAATCCTAAACCTAAAATAAATTAAACCTAAACCCTAAACTAAATCAAATAAAATAAACTAAAAATAAACCTAAACCTAAACTAAAAAAATAAAACCTAAAAATAAACCAAAAAATAAAAACATAAAACATAAATGTAAAAAACTAAAATAAAAACCTAAACCTAAAACTAGAAATAAAAAATAAAGCCTAAACCAAAAAAATAAAATAAAAATAAAACTAAACTAAAAAATAAACCTAAACCTAAAAAATAAACTAAAATTAAAAACCTAAACTAAAATAAATTAACCTAACATAAATAAACTAAACTGAAAGAAATAAAAATAATCCTAAATAAAAAAATAAAGAAAACTAAAATATATAAAAATAAACTAAATATACTAAATAAACCTAAACCTGTCGATTTACTTAATTTAAAAAAAACCTTAAATCTTAAATTTAATACCCTAAACCCTAAACCCTAAATCTAAAACCCTAAACCCTAAACTCTAAACCCTAAAAAACCCTAAATCCTAAACCCCAAAAAACCCTAAATCTTAAACCATAACCCCACCCTAAACACTAAAAGCATAAACCATAAAACCCTAAAACCTAAATGCTAAACCCTAAACCCCAAAAACTAAACCCTAACCCTAAACCCTAGACTCTATACCTAAAACCCTAAACCCTAAACCCTAAACCTAAACAGAAAGTAACTAAATAAATTAAAAAATAAACCTAAACCCTTAAACCTAAAAAACCTAAACGTAAACCTAAACCGTAATAATGGGCAGAAACTTGACAATGGGAACATCACCGTCAACCAGGCTCAGTCGACATCTAGCTTTGGAGGCATAAATAGAGGCGGCAGTTATCACAGTGATGGTGGGGGATTTGGACGTGCTGGTGGATATGGAGGTCACGATTGAAGAAATGGTGGTTATCGAGGTGGGAGAAGTGATAGAGGTTACAGTCGTGGTGGTGGCAGAGGGAGAGATCGGGGATATGATGGTGGATCTCGCAACTCGAGAGGTCGGGGTGGTTCTGATGGGAACTGGAGAAACTGAAGAATGCTCGATCTAATCTGATACTTATGGAACTGTCTTTACAGTAGAGATGGTTCTAGTTTTCTAAGGTTTTTGATTTGCTTTATGTGTGTTCATTTCTTATCTATGTCATCACTTGTGTCTTAGAAAACTTGGTGTGTTACTTGGTTGATGAAATCAAAAAGAAGAAATGTTGAATGTGAATTTGTTCTCTGTTAAAAATAAAAACAAAACCCTTAAACCCAAAACTAAAACTTGAACACTAATCCTAAAACCTAAACCCTAAACCCTAAACCCTAAATCCTCAAAACACTAAACCCTAAACCATAAACCCTAAAACCCAAACCCTAAACCTAGAACCCTAAACCCTAAACTCTAGACTAACCTTAAACCCTAAACCCTAAAAAGCTAAAAACCTAAACCTAAATAGAATAAAACCTAAAAATAAAATAAATAATAAAACCTAAACCAAAATAAAATAAAATTAAAAGATAAACTAAAACCTAAACCTAAAAAAAATTAAATAAAAATTAAAAATTAAACTAAAACAAAATAAATAAAAAACTCTAAAATCATAAGAAACCTAAATAAAATAAAAATTAGACCTAAAATAAAAATAAAATAAAATAAAAACTAAATAAAAGCCTAAACCTAAAAAAATAAACCAAAAAATCGAACCTTAAAATAAAGAAAAAATATAACATAAACCCTAAACTAAAAAAAAAAATTCAAAACATAAAATAAAAATAAAATAAACCTAAACCTAAAATAAACTAAAGCTAAACATAAACTAAATAAAATAAAATAAACTGAAAATAAAATTAAACCTAAAAAAATATAAAACCTAAAAATAAAACAAAAATAAAAACCTTAAACCTAAACCTAAAAAAACAAAATAAAAACTGAAATCTAAACTTAAAAATATAAAAAATTAAACCTAAACCTAAAAAATAAAATAAAAATAAAACTAAACTAAAAAATAAACCTAAACCTAAACCTAAACCTAAAAAATAAACTAAAATAAAAGCCTACACTAAAATAAATAATCCCAAGATAAGTAAACTAAACTAAATAAAAATAAAAATAAACCTAAGTAAAAATAAAAAATAAAATAAACTAAGATAAATAAAAAATAAACTTAATAAACCTAAACTATTACTTGAATTTTTTAAAAATAGAAAAAAAAAATAAAAAAACCTAAAGATTAAAACCTAAACCCTAAAACTAACCCTACACCCTAAACCCCAACCCTTAAAACCCTAAAACCCTAAAACCTAAACCCTACACACTAATCCTAAACACTAAACCCTAAAACCATAAACTATAAACCTACAACCCTAAACCCTAAACCCTAAATCACAAACCCTAAACCCTAAACCCTAAACCCTAAATCTTAAGCCATAAACCATAAACCCTAAATCCTAAAAACCTAAAAACCTAAACATAAACTAAATAAAACATTAAAAAAAATTTGAGAACCTAAACCTAAATAAAAGAAAATAAATAAAATAAAATAAAAACCTCACCTTAAAACTAAACTTAAACCTAAATATAAACTAAGCCTAAACCCTAAATCAAATGCCCCTAAACCTAAACCTAAACTAACCTAAACTAAACCCTAAACCTTAAACCCTAAACTCTAAACTTAAACCCTAAAACTTAAATGCTAAAACCTAAACCCCAAAACCTAAACTAAACCTAAACTTAAACCTTAACTAATCCTAAACCCTAAACCCTACAACCTAAAGCCCTAAGTCTAAACTTAAATCAACCTAATCCTTAAACTTAAACCTAAAATCCTAAACACTAAACCTAAAACCTAACTCTAAACTAAAGTTTAAAACCTAAAACCCTAAACTTAAACCTTAAACTAAACCCTACTCCTAAACTTTAAACCTAAAACCAACCCTAAACCTAAACTAACCTAAACCCTAAAAAAATACTAAACCCCAAACCCTAAACCTTAAACCCTAAACCCTAAAACCATAAAACCATATAAACTATAAACCCTAAATCTTAAACCTAAACTAAACCCTAACTAAAACACTAAACCCCAAAACCTAAAAACCTAAACATAAACTAAAGAAAACCTAAAAAAAATTCCAAAACCTAAACATAAATATAATAAAATAAAGAAATAAAATAGAAACTTCAACTAAAAACTAAACTTAAACCTAAACCTAAACTAAGCTTAAACCCTAAACCCTAAACCCTAAACCCTAAACCCTAAACCCTAAACCCCAAACCCTAAACCATAAACCATAAACCATAAACCCTAAATCCTAAAAACCTAAAACCTAAACATAAACTAAATAAAACCTAAAAAAAAAAAATTGCAGAACCTAAACCTAAATAAAATAAAACAAAAGAAATAAAATAAAAACCTCAACTAAAAACTAAACTTAAACCTAAACCTAAACTAAGCTTAAATCCTAAATCGTAAACTCAAAATGCTAAACCCTAAACCCTAAAACTAACCCTAAACCCTAAACCTTAAACCCTAAACCCTAAATCCTAAATCCTAAACTCTAAACCCTAAACATTAAATGCTAAAACCTAAACCCCAAACCCTAAACCCTAAACCCTAAACCTTAAACCCTAACACTAACCCTAAACCCCAAACCCTAAAACCCAAAGCCCTAAACTCTAATGTAACCCTAAACCTTAAACCCTAAAACTTAAAATCCCTAAACACTAAACCCTAAAAGCTAAAAATAAAACAAAAATAAAAACCTTAAACCTAAACCTAAAAAAATAAAATAAAAACTGAAACCTAAACCTAAAAATATAAAAAATTAAACCTAAACTTAAAAAATAAAATAAAAATAAAACTAAACTAAAAAATAAACCTAAACCTAAACCTAAACGTAAAAAATAAACTAAAATAAAAGCCTACACTAAAATAAATAATCCCAAAATAAGTAAACTAAACTAAATAAAAATAAAAATAAACTTAAGTAAAAATCAAAAATAAAATAAACTAAGATAAATAAAAAATTAAACTTAATAAACCTAAACCTACCAATTTACTTAATTTTAAAAAATAGAAAAAAAATAAAAAAAACCCTAACATTAAAACCTAAACCCTAAAACTAACCCTACACCCTAAACCCCAACCCTTAAAACCCTAAAACCCTAAAACCTAAACCCTACACACTAATCCTAAACACTAAACCCTAAAACCCTAAACTATAAACCTACAACCCTAAACCCTAAAACCTACAACCCTAAACCCTAAACCCTAAATCCCAAACCCTAAACCCTAAATCTTAAGCCATAAACCATAAACCCTAAATCCTAAAAACCTAAAAACCTAAAAACCTAAACATAAACTAAATAAAACATTAAAAAAAATTTTGAGAACCTAAACCTAAATAAAAGAAAATAAATAAAATAAAATAAAAACTTCAGCTAAAAACTAAACTTAAACCTAAACCTAAACAAAGCCTAAACCCTAAATCATAAATGCAAAACCCTAAACCCTAAACCCTAAAACTAAACCTAAACCCTAAACCCTAAACCTTAAACCCTAAACTTAAACTTAAACCCTAAACTTAAATGTTAAACCTAAACCCCAAACCCTAAACTTAAACCCTAAACCTAAACCCTAATAAATCCTAAAACCCTAAACCTACAACTAAAGTCTAAGCTCTAAACTTAAATTCAACCCTAATCTAAACCCTAAAACCTAAAATCCTAAATAAGAAACTAAACCTAACTAAACTAAAGTTTAAAACCTAAAAAACCTTAAACCCTAAACCTAAACTACTCCTAAACTTTAAACTCAAAAAACCCTAAACTTAAACCCTAGAACCTACAACTAATCAAAAACACTAAACTCAAACTCCTAAACTAAACCCTAAACTATAAACCATGCTATAAAACTATAAACCCTAAATCTTAAAATATAAAACCTAAACATAAACTAAAGAAAACTTTCCAAAACAAACTTAAATAAAATAAAATAAAGAAATAAAATAAAATCTCAACTAAAACTAAACTTAAACCTAAACCTAAACTGCTAAACCTAAACCCTAAACTTAAACCCTAAACCCTAAACCCTAAACTCAAACTAAAACTATAAACTATAAACTATAAACTTAAATCCTAAAAACCTAAAACCTAAACATAAACTAAATAAAACCTAAAAAAAAAATTCCAGAACCTAAACCTAAATAAAATAAAATAAAGAAATAAAATAAAAACCTCAACTAAAAACTAAACTTAAACCTAAACCCTAAATCATAAACTCAAAACCCTAAACCCTAAACTTAAACTAACCTTAAACTCTAAACCTAAATCTAAACCTATAAACATTAAATGCTAAAACTAAACCCCAAACCCTAAACCTTAAACCCTAAACCTTAAACCCTAACACTAACCCTAAACCCCAAACCCTAAAACCCAAAGCCCTAAACTCTAATGTAACCCAAACCTTAAACCCTAAATCTTAAAACCTAAAAACCCTAAACCCTAAACCCTAACCCCTAAACCTTAAACTAACCCTAAACCCTAAGCTAACCCTAAACTTTAAATCTTAAACCCTAATCACTATAACCAAAACCTTAAACCCTAAACCCTAAACCATAAACCCTAAACCCTAAACCCAAAAAGCCTAAACCTAAATTCCTAAACCCTAAATCCTAAACCCTAAACCTTATACCCTAAATCCTAAAAACCTAAAAACCTAAACATAAATTAAATAAAAATAAATAAATAAACCTAAACTTAAATAAAATAAAAAATAAAAATCTAAACTAAAACCTTAACCTAAACCTAAAAATAAAATAAAATAAAAATTAAAAATAAATTGAATTAAAATAAATAAAACCTAAACTAAACTTAAAAATAAAATAAACCTAAGAATAAAAAACCTAAATAAAAAAAACAAAACATAAAATAAAAATAAAATGAACTTAAAATAAAATAAAATAAAAACTAAATAAAAACATAAACCTAAAAAATAAACCAAAAATAGAACCTAAAATAAATGAAAAATAAAACCTAAACCCTAAACTAAAAAAAAAATATAAGCCTAAAATATAAAAAAATAAACCTAAACCTAAACTAAAATAAACTAAACTAAAATAAATAAAACCTAAAGCTTAACCTAACATAAACTAAACCTAAACCTAAACCAAAACTAAAAAAAAGAAAATAAAATAAAAATAAACCTAAACTTAAGCTAAAAAATAAAACCAAAAAATAAAGCTAAAATAAAAACATAAAACCTAAACCTAAAAATATAATAAAAACCTAAACCTAAACCTAAAAATAAAAAATAAAACCTAAACCTAAAGAATAAAATAAAAATAAAACTAAAACTAAACTAAGAAATAAACCTAAACCTAAAAAATAAAAAAAAAAAAAAAATCCTAAACTAAAATAAATAAACTAAACTAAATAAAAAGAAAAATAAAAAATAAAATAAACTAACATAAATAAAAAATAAACTAAATAAACTAAATAAACCTAAACCTACGTGTTTACTAAATGTAAAAAAATAAAAAAAATAAAAAATAATAAAAATGTTAACATTAAACCCTTAAACTAACCCTACAGCCTAAACCTACAACCCTAAACCTTAAACCCTAGATCTTAAAACCCTAAATCCTAAATCATAAACCTAAACCTTAAACCCTAAAACCCTAAAACCCTAAACCCTAAACCCTAAACCTTAAACACTAAACCTAAAACCCTAAACCCTAAACCCTAAACCCCAAACCCTAAACCCTAAACCCTAAACCCTAAACCTTGAACCATAATCCCTAAATCCAAAAAACAAAAAAAACCTAAACCTAAACTAATTAAAACCTAAAAATAAAATAAATAACAAAACCTAAACTGAATAAAATAATAAAATAAATAAATAAAAACTTCAACTAAAACTTAAACCTAAACCATAATCCTTAAACCCTCAGCCCTAAAGCCTAAATCGTAAAACCAAAAAGCTTAAAATCTTAAACCCTAAACCCTAAATACTAAACCCTAAAACCTACAACCTACACCATAATCCCTAAACCCCAAACCCTAAACCCTAAACACTAAACACTAAACCCTAAACCCTAAAAACCATTGAAACCTAAACTAAATAAAATATAATAATAAAATGAATAAAAAAACCTAAACCTCAATAAAAATAATTAAAATTAAATAAAAACATACACTAAAACTTAAACCTAAACCTAAAAATAAAATAAAATAAAAATAGAAATTAAATTGAAATAAAATAAATTAAAATCTAAACTAAACTAAAAAAATAAAATAAACCACAAAATAAAAAACCTAAATAAAATAAAACCAAAATGTAAAATAAAAATAAAATAAATAAAAACTAAGCAAAAACCTAAACTAAAAAATAAACCTAAAAATAAAATCTAAAAAATAATTAAAAAATAAAACCTAAACCCTAAACTAAAACAAACCTAAACATAAAATAAACAAAATAAAATAAACCTAAACCTAAACCTAAACTAAAATAAATATAACCTAAACCTAAACCTAAAATAAACTAAACTTTAACCCTAAACTAAGTAAAAGAAACTAAAAAAAAATAAACCTACACCTAAACAAAAAAATAAAACCTACTAATATACCTAAAATAAAAGCCAAAAACCTAAACCTAAACCTAAAAAAAAATAAAAATTAAACTAAACTAAAAAAAATAGACATAAACCTAAACCTATAAAATAAACTAAAATAAAAAACCTAAAATAAAATAAATAAACTTAAAATAATTAAACTAAACTAAATAAAAATAAAAATTAAACCTATAAACAAATAAAAAAAATAAAATAAACCAAAATAAATATAATAAATAAACTAAATAAACATAAAATCTCCTTTAATATTTATAAAAGAAACCTTAAACCCTAAATCGTAAATCCTAAATCCCAAACCCTAAACCCTAAACCCTAAACCTTAACCCTATAACCCTAAACCAATAACCTTAAACCCAAAAAACTAACTTTAAACCCTAAAAAATCCTAAACCCTAAACCCTAAACCCTAAACCTCAAACCCTAACCCTAATCTTAAACCCTATATCCTAAACCCTAAACCCTAAAACCAAAAACCCTAAACTCTAAACTAACCCTAAACCCTAAAAAGATTAAACACTAAGCCTAAACCCTAAAACCCTAAACCTAAACTAAATAAAACCTCAAAATAAAATGAATAAAAAAACATAAACCTAAATAAAAATAATTAAAATTAAATAAAAACCTAAACTAAAAATTAAACTTAAACCTAAACCTAAACCTAAATCTAAACCTAAAACTAAAATAAAATAAAATAAAAAAATGCAAATTAAACTAAAATAAAATAAATAAAAACCTAAACTAAACTAAAAAAATAAAATAAACCTAAAAATAAAAAACCTAAATAAAAAAAAACTCAAATGTAAAATAAAAATAAAATATATGTTAAATAAAATAAAATAAAAACTAAGTAAAAACTTAAACCTAAAAAACAAACCTAAAAAATAATTAAAAAAATAAAACCTATACCCTAAACTAAAAAAAAACTAAATATAAAATAAATAAAATAAACCTAAACCTAAACCTAAACCTAAACTAAAATAAATAAAACCTAAACCTTAACCTAAAATAAACTAAACCTTAGCCATAAACTAAATAAAATAAATTAAATTTAAAATAAACCTACACCTCAACTAAAAAATAATATAATATACCTAAAAAAAAAAAGCCAAAACCTAAACCTAAACCTAAAATAAATAAAAAATAAAACTAAACTAAAAAATAAACATAAACTTAAACCTTAAACTAAAATTAAAACCTAAAATAAAATAAATAAACTTAAAATAATTAAACTAAACTAAATAAAAAATAAAATTAAACCTAAAAAAGATTAAAAAATAAAATAAATTAAAATAAATATAAAATAAACTAAATAAACCTAAACCTACCAGTTTACTTAATTTTTTTAAAAGAAATCCTAAACCCTAAACCGTAAATCCTAATCTTAAACCCAAAACCCAAAACCCTAAACGCTAAACCTATAACCCTAAACCAATAACCTTAAACCCAAAAACCTAAACTTTAAACCCTAAAAAACCCTATACCCTAAACCATAAATTAACCCTAAACCCTAAACCCTAAACCCTAAATCTTAAACCCTAACCCTAACATTAAACCCTATATCCTATACCCTAAACCCTAAAACCCAAAACCCAAAACTTTAAATTGACCCTAAACCATAAAAACGTTAAACATTAAGGCTAAACCCTAAAACCCTAAACCTAAACTAAATAAAACCTAAAATAAAATGAATAAAAAAGCCTAAACCTAAATAAAAATAATTAAAATTAAATAAAAACCTAAACTAAAACTTAAACCTAAACCTAAACCTAAACATTAATCTAAACCTAAACCTAAAATAAAATAAAATATAAATATAAATTGAACTAAAATAAAATAAATAAAAACCTAAACTAAACTAAAAAAATAAAATAAACCTAAAAATAAAAAACCTAAAAGAAATAAAACCCAAATGTAAAATAAAAATAAAATAAACTTTAAATAAAATAAAATAAAAACTAAGCAAAAACCTAAACTTAAAAAATAAACCTGAAAATAAAACCTAAAAAATAATTAAAAAATAAAACCTAAACCCTAAACTAAAAAAAAAACATAAACATAAAATAAACAAAATAAAATAAACCTAAACCTATACCTAAACTAAAATAAATAAAACCAAAACCTAAACCTAAAATAAACTAAACCTTAACCCTAAACTAAATAAAATAAACTAGATTAAAATTAAACTTACACCTAAACTAAAAAATAAAACCTAATAATATACCTATAATAAAAGCTAAAACCTAAACCTAAACCTAAAACCCAAACCTAAATAAAAAACCTAAACCTAAAAATAAAAAATAAAAAATAAAATAAAAAATAAACATAACTTAAACCTAAAAAAATAAACTAAAATTAAAAACCTAAAATAAAATAAATAAACTTAAAATAATTAAACTAAACTAAATAAAAATAAAAATTAAAGCTATAAAAAAATAAAAAATAAAATAAACCAAAATAAATTTAAAATAAACTAAAATAAAAACATAAACCAACTGTAATTTTTTTTAAAATAAACCCTAAATCAGAATCCAATAAACCCTAAATGCTAAAACCCTAAATTTAAATAAACCTATAACCTTAAACCAACAACCTTAAACCCAAAAACCTAAACTTTAAACCCTAAGAAATCCTAAATCCTAAACCCTAAACCATAAATTTACCCTAAACTCTAAATCCTAAACTCTAAACCCTAAACCCTAAAACCCAAATACCTAAACTCCAAACTGACCCTAAACCCTAAAAGCATAAAACACTAAGCCTAAACCCTAATACCTCAAACCCTAAACAAACCTCAACCTAAACCTAAAGCTAAACCCTAAACCCTAAACCTCCTGTTAACCTTAAACATTAAACCTAAACCTAACTTAAACCCTAAATCTTAAACCCTATATCTTAAAATAAAACCCTAAACCCTAAATACCTAAAAAACATACCTAAACTAAATAAACCTAAAATAAAAAAATATATAAAAACCTAAACTTAAATAAAATAAAATAAAATAAAATAAAAAAACCTAAACTAAAACTTAAATCTAAACCAAAAATAAAAAAATAAACTAATAAAAATAAACTAAAATAAAATAAATAATAACCTAAACTAAACTAAAAAAATAAAATAAACCTAAGAATAAAAAATAAAAAAATTAAAAAAAAAATAAATGTAAAACAAAAAAGAAAATAAACATAAAATAAAATAAAATAAAAACTAATTAAAAACATAAACCTAAACCTAAACTAAAATAAACTTGAAATAAAATCCTAAAACCAAAATAAACCTAAAACTTAAACCTAAAAAAAATACTTATACCTAAACCTAAAAATAAAAAATAAAACCCATACCTAAAAAATAAAATAAAAATAAAACTCAACTAAAAAAATAAACCTAAACCTAAATTTAAACCTAAAAAATAAACTAAAATAAAATACCTAAACCAAAATAAATTAACCTAAAATAAATAAACTAAACTAGATAAAAAATAAAAAATTAACCTAAATAAAAATAAAAAGTAAAGTAAACTAATATATATATATAATAAACTAAGTATACTAAATAAACCTAAATCCTAAACCCTAACCCTAAATCCTAAACCCTAAACCCTAAACCCCAAACCCTAAACCTAAACCTAAAGTAACTAAATAAATTAAAAAATAAACCTAAACCCTAAAACCTAATAAACCCAAACCTAAACCTAAACCCTAAGAATGGACAGAACCTTGATGGTAGGAACATCACCATCAACTTTTAGATCTGAGGCCAAGGCGAGGTGACAAATCTATGGTGGTAATGTAAATCATATGGAGGTGGTAAGCAATGGTTATGGAGGCGGAGGAGCTAAGGAGGTTATATAGTGGCGAGGGAGAGATCGGGATATGATGGCGATCCCGCCAATAAATAGTGGTTCTAATGGGAACTAGAGAAACTGAAGAATGGCTGATCCGATCTGCTACTTATGGAACTGTGTCTTTACAGTAGAGATGGTTCTAAATTAAATTAATTTAAATAAATTATATTAAAGCTAACTCTTAAATTATGCTTAAATCAAACCCTTAATTAAATTTAATGATTAATCACACCCCTCAAGTAAACCACTAAGTTAATCAAATTAATCATATTAAACCTAAAGCTTAATCAAACATAAATGCAATTAAATACCAATAAAATCCTAAATTAAACCTAAATCATTAAGTCATTAATTACATCATTAATCTAAATAAATATAAAACCAATTTAAGAAATAAATAAATCATTATTTAATTTAATATTTAACTTAAACACACTTCTTAATTAAACTAATCTCCTTTAAGCTAATACAATTGAATAAACACATAATTAATGCAAACTTAATGAATTAATCCACATCTTAATAAACCAAATTAACTTTATAAATCACATTAAGATTAATTCAAATCAAACACTTAATTAATCTACTAATTAATTTGATCATACATCTAAGCTAATTAAGTCAATCAAATTAATCATATTAAACTTAAACTTAATCAAACATAAATGAAATTAAATACCAATCAAATCCTAAATTAAACATAAATCATTAAGTCATTAATTACATCATTGACCTAAATAAATATGAAATTAAATTTAAAATTAAATAAATCTTTATTTAATTTAGTAATTGATCATACCTCTTAAACAAGCTAATTAAGTTAATCAAATTAATCATATTAAACTTAAGCTTAAACAAGCATAAATTTGAATATAATTAAAATGTAATTAAATACTAATCAAAACCTAAATTAAACCTAAATTATTAAGTCATTACTTACATCATTAATCTAAACAAATATAAAATCAAATTTAAAATTAAACAAATCTTTATAATTAATCTAAATAAACTTCTTAATTAAACTAATAATCACATTGAACCTAAGCAAACCATAGATTAATAAAGCTAAAAAATTAAATTAAATCAAATTAAATTAAATTAAGAAAGACTCTCATCAATTTAATATGTAATCAAATCAAATCTCATTCAACCTACTTAAATAAGATAAACTAATTAACTATCCAATGTATGAAATCAAAATACAAACCAAACTTTGATAAACATGATAAATGGATGAGATTAAAAATAAAATCCTAATTACAAAGAATCAAACTCAATTAAAAATCAAAATAAAATCTCAATTAATCTAATCCAATCAAACTACAAATAAATGAACCATAATCAAATCAAATAAACATAAAATTAATTCACATAACCATAATCAAAAAAGAATTAGATATTAATTTTAAAAGGATATTGAATTATCAAGATTTAATTAAACCAAAACATCTAATCTAAAATTAGTCAATAAAAAACACATGGATTTAAACAAACTTAAACTTCATTAGAGATTAAGGATATTGAATTATCAAGATTTAATTAAACAAAAAAATCTAATTTAAAATTAATCAATTAAAAACACATGAATTTAAACAAACTTAAACTTCATTAGATATTAAGGATATTGAATTATCAAAATTTAGATAAATCAACACATTTAATCCAAAGTTAATCAATCAAATACATGAAGATTAAACAAATTCAAATTCTAAAATCTAAATCAAATCAAATCAATTATACAAATTCAAATGGGCTAATTAAGATGCTTGGGACCTTGGTTAGACTCTTTAGGAAGTTAGGATGTAGAACAGGTGAATTTCGTCTAAAAATGGAATTCATTCTAATCTTCATTCTTGAAAACCTAAACATCACTTTAACCAAATAAAAGTAAAATAAAAAATAAATAAATTATTTATATTGAAATCAAGCAAAGGTAAAATTTAAACAAATTGAAACTTAAACTAAAGAAGCCTAGTAAATTTAACTATAACTCATAACTAAAGTTCTAAACAATTCATAACCTCACATAAAACTAGGATATAAATCAAAATTATTAAAATATTTAGTAATCCCTTAGAATGTTGAATGGCCAACAACATGCACATCATATTATTTCACTCTTAAAATAGTGGATTTCCATTTTCGATAGGGAATGCTTAACGCATCCCATTGGAAAACACCCTTTCTTCTTGATTTAGCCAAAACCTTATTTCATCAAGCATGTAGGCATCAAAATCCCAAAGCATTTGTTAAAATGATGTGTCAAAATAAATGAAATATAAAAAGATTTTGCACTAGACTAAGTCATATGCTCATACCACTCATGCTCTAGTCTCTTAGGTAGTGGGTTTAAGGACTTTAGTTTCTTTCTAATTAAATAATATCCTAACTAATCTTGCAAATCATATGATCAAACTTCATGGATTTAAAGCGTAGGAGGTGTTAGCTGGCTGCCACTTTAGGCCGTTATGAGTCTAGTAGTCAGGTAGTTCATCCTCTCTTATGGAGTTAAACTATATGCCCATTTTCACTTAGATTTAGGTCATTCTTGGGCTAATGCTAAAGCTCCCTAGATTTATGATCTGAGCTGGTTGTTTCTTTCAGGCTGCAAGCATAAATCCTCATCTCTTAGGCATCTCCACAATCTTGTGTTGTTGCATTACAAGTCCAAGCTTTCTAATGAAATGTGAACCTTAACATAATTGTCCTTCCCTTTAATTTCAAAATTATAAAGCACAATTATAGGCTAGGTTCAAATTCTCACTAGGTTTTCTAATATCAAAAGCGTTCCATACTTGTTTCCTTTGGCTTCGATAATAAGTCTTCTCCTTGAGTTTTCCCACTTGATTTTTTAATCCAACTAATCCTTTGATAGTATAGCCTTGAAATCTTTGAAGACTTTAATTTAATTACGAGTATTCTTAAGGTATTCACATCCTTTAGGTTGTAATTAACTATGTAGGCTTGCCTCCATAGGGAAGTTAACGAACCCAACTTAATATAAACCCTACTTTACTTTTTCATGTAAAATAGAGAAAAGACCTCTGGTACATTCAAAGACCCATCATGCTTTTGGAGTCCTTATTAGGTGATTAGGTCCATTATAGGATAATGATTTCTAGCTTTTGAGATAGTGCGTCATTCTTTAATGTTATACCCGATCATTTCAATAAGTACCCCCTATTATCTGTGTGGTGTCCCACATCTTAAAAATAAACACCACAGATTTTTCTAGCAACTCCTCTGGGGATGGTTCCTCTCTCCATCTATGGTAGCAATTATTGCCTCCAAACATCGATAGTGGACTTGTATTTCATATGGGTCCAAGGCCATCTTTCTTTTCATTGGCACTTAGCCTATTTTATCCTTAGGTTGAGCTAGCTAACACTATTTAGGTTTTAAGACCTCACTCCATGTAGGTCTTAAAATCCTTATTGGGTCCCCAAATAGGAAAAATAAATTTTAATTAACTAAAGGAGTTGACTAAAAATTTAGAACCACTTTACCATTCTCTTGGTGAGGCAAGGTTCATTTCATACTTAAGAAAATAAACTCTTTGCAAAAAAAATATATACTTTCAAAAAGTACTTCTCAAATTAAAATTCACATGACATAAGATTTGCATTTAAAGATAACCAAACCTCATGCAACAATATCCATGATTGTTGCATGGAGGTTCTTTTCAAAATTTGAAATCATATAATTTTAAAATCTTTTTTTAGAAAGCACATATTTCAAAATAGTAATCTCCATTCAACACACCTAAGCTTATTGAATGAAGATTTTATTTTCAAACAAGATCGTGACATAAAATTGAAATTTCATTTAGCACATCCTACATGTGCTATGTTTGAATTTCTCTTTTCAAAAGCAACATCACACACAAATATCCCATCTTTGAAAATCAAAAAGAAAAATATAATTGATTTCCATTTAACATACCTAAATTTGTTAAATGGAAATCCCCTTTTCAAAGTCATTAAAAAAATAAAACACATTTGAATTCCATTTGACATACCCAAATTTGCCAAATGAGAATTCCCTTTTTGAAAATTAAAATCAAATTGTACTATACTTAACATGCCCATATTTTCTAAGCAGAGTTCCCTTTTTAAAATCACAAATAAATCAAACACTTTTAAACTCCATTTGACATACACAAATTTGTCAAATGAGAGTCCCACCTTTTCAAAATTGAAATCAAATTGAACTTTATTTAACATACCACATTTGTTAAATATAAGTTCTCCTCTTTCAAAATAAAACAAAACAAACTCATCAAACACACTTGAGCCCTACATAACATACCATATTTGTTCAGTAAGGGTCTCATTTTTCAAAATTAAATCAAAATACATCAAATACATTGGGCTTCACTTAGCATACCTAAATTCGCTAAGTAAGGATCCCATTTTCAAATCAAATTCAACAAATCAAACACATGACACACACATCATAACAATAAAATGCTTTCAAAAATTATTTTCAAGCATGCACTTGAATCTCATTTAGCATACATAAATCTGCGAAGTGAGGATTCCAAAATCAAATCCAATATAAATTTAATTGACCTTCCATTTAACATACCCAAATTTGTTAAATGAGGGTCCTAAACATAAAATCAAATTTAAATATGAACCAATTGAAGCATCAATTAAGAGCCTCTCCAAAACATTTGAACCCCATTCAACATAGCCAAATTTATTGAATGTGGGTTCTAAATTTAAATCAAATTCAAAGTCTCTCCTCCAAAAAAAACAAAATCATAATCTCTCCAATATTTGAACCCCATTTAGCATACCTAAATTTGTTAAATGAGGGTTCCAATTCAACAATCAAATAAAGTTAACAATTCAAGTCAACAACATTCAAGCGAAGGTCTAATATGGTTCTCTTTCTAGCAATGTAGAGTCTAACCTTCGACCATAAGTAGAGATGAGGTGGCGGGCAAGAAGACACTTCTTCAGTTTGACCTACACTCTAATTCTGAGTTTCCCTAACCAAAGGAGAAAGGCCATAAAAGTTTCTTCAAGAGCCAAGAATAAGATCAATAAGGATTTTTGAGTATGTGTTATCCATTCTAGATAAGTTTGACTCACGATTTGAATCCTAACTCCTAAAAGAAGACAACTCCCAAAATGACAATCACAATAATGATCGTAATCCATAAAATTGTAGTACCGATGGACTTGATGTCTTTAAGGATTCGAACTTGGGTAGAGATACCACCATTCTAAACTTTTGTGGTGTCACTGTGAACAGAGAGTTAGAATCATCAGATTTAATAGAAGAAATTTTGGGCACCATAAAAGAGTAAGTAGACATCAATTCTACCTCTCTTTTAGATGATATCATAGAAGCCAATTATTGTAGTAGTAGTGTCCTACCACTTTGATCAAGACTATAGGAAGCTAATTACCTCACTTCACTGGTTAACAATGACATGCACTTGTTTAATTTCATCCCTATATATTTTTTGCATAAGAATTTAGATAAAGTTTTAAATTAATATGATAAAATAATTCAATCAGAGGGAAAATATAAAGCTTCAAATGTACATACTCACATCCATCATTCAAGTGTGCTAAAACATATTGTATGTGTAGGTATACTAAAGACATAATCATATGCATGTTACATGTCATGGAAAATAATGATTTAACATGTGTCATGTGATAGTATTTCAATTAAATTAATCTTGAGAAGCTTTTCACATTCAATAGAATTATTTAAAGACAACCAGAACTTAGGATTAATCTAAAATGTGTAATAAGCCATTCACTAAAGAGAACTAAATCAAATTAACATGCTTTAGAAAGTGGTTTAAGGTAGGGATGAAAGTGGGCAACCTCTTCTCTTCTTTACAACACTTAGTTGCTATGTGTAGGTCATATGAAACAAAATACAAATTAAAACTTGCAAATCAATTAAGCACTTGAAGTAAAACTACCCTTTAAGTTGAATCCTTTTACACTTAGAAAATCTTAACACTAAAGCCTAGTTAGGACATACCACACAAGTCTTAATACATAGAAATTAGATTAAGTCACCACTTGTAGCCTTATGTTAGGATGGTGCATGGTGTGATGTATGTTATATTTTGTGATGTAGTATTTTAAACTAGATGTTAGGGTGTATGTTTCATAGACTAAATGGTAGGCTGTGATTAGCCTAATCATATTTAATACAAGGGATTATGTTTATGGAGCTGCTTAAAAATAAATATTATTTCTCTCTTTGAAGGTTGCTTAAGCCCCTAAGCATAATCCAAGTTAGGACAGTTGGTCTTGGTTACCTATGTGCAAGGTCCTAATTCCAAATTATATATATAACTACTTGGGTTATTTATGTGTTTAGCTATCACTTGTCTTGTAGGTGTTGTTAGATTTACTTTTCCTATTTTTAATGTAATTTTTCATTAGAAATTTGGATTAGTGCTACAGGGGGATAAGGATGAGCATTGGCTAGAAGGCTTTATCTTGGGAGGCCATGTGATTCCTTTGAAGTGGAGGAAACCAAATCAAAGAAGGAGGAAGATATATGAAGGAATGAAGACTTCAAGACCCCCCATAGCATTTATCATTTGTAAATTGCAATTTATTCTTGTATGTACCAAGTTGTATATGGGTAGAGCTCAGCTACCCATTTTCTTTTCGGGTTGTATGGCATCACCCAATCACACTGGCCTATTATTCTTTTATGTTAGCTATAAAAATTATTTTATGTTGTGTTTAAAGTGTTCAATTAGGATGGCATGCTTTTCTTAGTTTCTTTATATGTTTGATGTTTGAATGTATGGCCTGGAATGCGATTAGGCTCTTAGAAAAAAATTAACCTTTCTACCCACCTATAACTCATAACTAAAGTTTTAAATAATTCATAACCTCACATAAAGCCTAGGATATAAATCAAGATAATTAAAAGAATTAGCAACCCCTTAGTTGAATGTTGAATGGCCAACGACTTGCACATCATACTATTTTGCTCTTGAAATAGATGATTTCCATCCTTTCACGATTGTGGAATTCTTGACCTGTGAGTCTATCTATTATGTTGGAAAACACCCCTTTCTTGTTGATTTAGCCAACAACCTTATTTCATCAAGCATGTTGGCATCAATAACCCAAAGCCTATGTCAAAATGAACTATCAAAATAAATAAAATTTGAAAAGATTTTGCACTAAACTAAGTCATATGCTCCTACCACTCTTGCTCAAGTGTCTTAGGGAGTGGGTTTAAGGACTTTAGTTTCTTTCTAATTAAACAACAACCTAACTAATCTTGCAAATCATATGATTGAACTTCATGGATTTAAAGTGTAGGAGATGTTAGCTAGCAGCCAGTCCAGGCAGATGTAAGTACAGCAGTCGGGTGGTTTATCCTCTCTTATAGAGTTAAACCATAGGACTATTTTTGCTTAGATTTAGGTTATGCTTTGGCTTATGCTAAAGCTCCCTAGATTTAAGATCTGAGGTGGCTATTTCTTTTTAGGCTACAGTCTTAAATCCTCACATCTTAGGCATCTCCACAATCTTATATTATTGGATTATAAGTCCTAGCTTTCTAATGAAATGTTAACCTTAACAAAATTGATCTTCTCTTTTATTTCAAAATTATAAAGCCCATTTATAGGATAGGTTGAAATGTTAAATAGGTTTTCTAGTATCAAGAACATTCCCTACTCATTTCCTTTGTCTTCGATAATAAGTCTTCTCCATAAGTTTTCCCATTTTATCTTCTAATACAACTAGTCCTTTGATAGTCTAGCCTTGAAATATTACTTTAATTGCTACTTTAATAAAGGTATGCTTAATGGATTCACATCCCTTAGGATGTAATTAACTATGGAGGCTTACGTCCATAGGGAACTTAAGAAACACGGCTTAATATAAAACTAATTTACTTTTCCATGTAAAGTAGGGAAAAACTCTACATTTGAAGACCCATCATGCATTAGGAGTCCTTATTAGGTTATTAGGTCCATTATATGGTTATGATTTCTATCTTTTAAGATAGTGCATCTTTCCTTAATGTCATACCCGACCATTTCAATAAGTGCCCCTTATGATCTACATGGTGTCCCACATCTCGAAAATAAACACCACACACACCAAGTTTTCTAAGACAAGCAATGACATAGGTAAAAAGAGCATGCATAGAGCAAATCAAAACCCTAGATAACTAGAACCATCTCTCTGTAAGAAGTTCCATAAGTACTAGATCGGTCGATCGTTCTTGATTTCTCTAGTTCCCATAGAACCACCGGCCTCTCGGTAGATCCATCATCAAATCACTTGATCTCTTCCTCACTTACACCGGTAACCTCTTTTTTTCTTCTTGATTCCATAACTACTACTCCAACCACCACCTCCATATCCGGCCTCCAAATCCCCACCACCAATTGATAATCATCTCACCTTTTCCTCTACCATTGCCTCTACCAAATCTAGATTGCACGGTTGGTGATGATGTTCCTGCCATCAAGGTTCTGCCCATTCTTAAGGTTTAGGTTTAGGTTTATTAGGTTTTATGATTTAGGTTTATTTTTTAATTTATTTAGTTACTTTAGGTTTGGGTTTAGGGTTTGGGGTTTTTCGTTAGGGTTTAGGGTTTAGGGTTTAGGATTTTAAGTTTTATGCTTCTAGGGTTTAGGGTTTAGGGTTTAGTGTTTAGGCTTTAGGGTTTAAGGTTAGTTTTGGGTTTAGGGTTTAGGGTTTACATCTTAGGGTTTTATGGTTTAGTGTTTAGGGTTTATGGTTTAAGATTTCATGTTTACAATTTGGGTTTAATGTTTATAGTTTAAGATTTAGGGTTTTATTATTTAGGGTTGTTTCAAGTTTAGATTTTTTTGGGGAAAGTTAAAAATTTTATTATCATAAAAGGAAAGATACAATATCCTTAAAGGGTAAAGCTCTCAAATTCTACTGCTCTCAGAGCTACAAGAAACCTAAAGAGCTAAATCCCCATCTAAGTACATTAGAAAAAGAAAAAAAGTACAAATGTTCAAATACAACAGCAAAAAAGCATAAGAGAAAACAACACAGAGTAAAACTAAAATAAATCTTAAAAATAGTAAAAGGATGAGTCAGCAGCAGTTCATGATTCCTTTGAGAAAGCAGGATAAGCAAGATCCACAACAACAGAACTTGGGTTGATTGAGTAACATCCATTCCCTCTATAAAGTTTCAACTTGTATAAGAAATCTACAAAATACTACAAAGGCAAAAATGATAGCTAAAAAGGATAAATACAAAGAGAGGAAAAGGAGAGAGATAAG
This sequence comes from Cymbidium sinense, assembly GCA_021442155.1. Lineage (NCBI taxonomy): Eukaryota > Viridiplantae > Streptophyta > Magnoliopsida > Asparagales > Orchidaceae > Cymbidium > Cymbidium sinense. The sequence continues at coordinate 215,990,519 of CM038214.1, read as the reverse complement.
AAAGAGAAGGCTCAAGATAAGTTATGATCATCTCAAGGGGCAACAATACATATGAGCATCCAAACATCATAAAGAAGGGTTATAATCATATGTACTTCTACTAACCAGATAGAAGAGATGAATAACATCAAACCATTATAACATACGATTACAAATAACTAAGGATGGTCCATAGAGTTCCATATCACCATTAAATAAAGTGCAATATAGCAACCACTAGCAAAATCTAAACGAAAACCATAGTAGACTATTAACAATAACCCATAAGAGGTAGAATAAAGTCGAGCAAACAACCTTTATGAAAATAACCATCAAGCTCAAACTAGGGAAAATAGAACTAGCCATCAATGAAGCACCAAACCCATGCCAATTAACAAAGAAATAACCAACAAAACCAAGATAGGAGACCTCAAGCCAAAGCCCCAATAAGTATTACTCACTAAGCCAAACCAGGGTGAGCAACCACAAATGACTAAATGGCTCAAAATAAAGCCATCAACTGAAGGAAACATAAACTGCAGTCACTGCAAATCACTAGAAGATAAAATAGCCACACAAAAGGGGGCCAAAGGCAGCCACCAACCACCAAAAACCAAAAATTTCAATCCAAAATGATCATCAAAGGTTTGGCCAACACATCAAAAGGCTCCAACAAATTTTCCAAGAAGAAGGAAAAGACCAACAAGGGAAAAATTAATGAACCGAGATTTCAAAGACAACTAAAAATCCTCCAACCAAACCAACTAAGTAAAATAGCCATAAGGCAACCACCAGAGAACAACCCATTATAAGTAGCCAACAAAGGAAGCAACCCCAGTAGCCAAGGAGAAGTAAAAAAACCAACAAAGCACCACACAACAGAGGTACAAAAGAAGCACAGCCACCATAGAAAGGCAATAATATCAGCTAGCCAAGACCAGCTGAAAAACCAAACTTACCCAACAATAAAGAATAACCTAATAGGATGCATAATAACAACATAAACCCTGCTACAAATAATGCACCCAGCAAAGGCTAATCCTAGGAGAATACCCAAACACAAAATAAAGGAAAAAAAAAGATCCAGATAAACAACAGGCTGGGAGGCAAAAATAAGTAGTAAAACTCTCCAAGGAGGCCTAAAAGGCAACAACCAATAATAGTTCCCACTAGGAAAATACCCATTCAACCATGAAAAACCAACAAAAGTAATTTGAGTTCAAGGGAGGCCAACAAACCAACCTGAAGAAAATAGAATAAAGCTTTTAAGAAACCATCTCATCCACCATCAGCAAGTAATAAGGTAGAAGACAATAACCAGGCAAAAACCAATAACCTGGAAAGCCACCATGTAGAAACCACAAAGCCAACCTAGAAGCAAGAGGTCAAAAATATAACCCAGCTCAGGATAAAAAGTGAAAATAATTTTAGGATTTAGGGTTTAGGGTTTAGGGTTTAAGTTTTAGGGTTTAGGGTTTAGGGCTAGGGTTTAGGGTTTATGGTTTACAGTTTATGATTTAGAGTTTAGGGTTTAGGGTTTTAAAGGTTTAGGGTTTAAGGTTGTAGGATTTAGGGTTTAGGGTTTAGGGTTAGTTTATGGTTTAGAGTTTAGGGTTTAGGTTAGTTTAGGGTTTACGATTTAGGGTTTAGGTTTTATAGTTTTATAGGGTTTACAATTTTGGGTTTATGGCTTTGGGTTTTAGGGTTTACGATTTAAGGTTTACAATATTTCAGGGATTAGGGTTCAGGGTTTACTTTAGGTTTAGGGTTTTTTTTTTAATTAAGTAAACTCATACGTTTAAGTTTAGTTAGTTTATTAAATTTATTTTTATTTATTATAGTTTTCTTCTTTTATTTAGGTTTATTTTTTTTATTTAGTTTAGTTTATTTATTTTAAGTTTATTTATTTTAGTTTAGGTTTTTTAATTTATTTTTTAGGTTTAAGTTTAGGTTTATGTTTATTTTTTAGTTTAGTCTTTTTTTTAGGTTTAGGTTCAATTTTTTATTTTTACTTTTAGATTTAGGTTTTTATTTTTTTATTTAATTTTTTTGGTTTAGGTTTTAGATTTTTATTTTAGCTTTATTTTTAGATTTTATTTTTTAATATAGGTTTAGATTTATTTTTAGTTTATTTTATTTTATTTACTTTAGGGTTTAGTTTATTTTAGGTTTAGGTTTATGTTTTATTTATTTCAAATTTAGGTTTATGTTTATTTTATTTTGCTTATTTTAAGTTTTTTTTTAATTTAGGGTTTAGATCTTATTTTATATTTATTTTTACATTTTATTTTAGGTTTATTTTAAGTTTAGGTTTTATTTAGTTTTTTTTTAATTTTATTTTTAGATTTTATTTTTTATTTTACATTTAGTTTTATTTTATTTAGGTTTATATTTTTTAGGTTTATTTTATTTTATTTAGCTTAGGTTTATATTTATTTATTTTAGTTTAGTTTCCATTTTTAATTTTATTTTGTTTTACTTTTTTATTTTGTTTAGGTTTAGGTTTATTTATTTATTTTATTTTATAATTTTTTTTAATTTTGGTTTAGGTTTTTAGGTTTTTAGGGTTTAAGATTTAGGAGTTAGGGTTTGGGGTTTAAGGTTTAGGGTTGTTGGCTTTAGGGTTTAGGGTTTAATTTTTAGGTTTTAGGGTTTTAAGGTTTTAGGATTTAGGGTTTAGGGTTTAGGGTTCAAGGTTAATTTTAGGGTTTAGCATTTTGGGTATAGGGTTTAGGGTTTAGTGTTTAGGCTTTAGGGTTTAGGATTCTTAAGGTTTAGGGTTAGTTTAGGGTTTAGGGTTTAAAATTTAAGGTTTAGGTTTTTACGGTTTAGGGTTTAGGGTTTAGGGTTTCGGGTTTAGGGTTTGGGTTTTAGGGCTTTAGGGGTTAGGGTTTAAGGTTTAGGGTTTATAGTTTATAGTTTTAGGTATAAGGTTTAGGTTAAGGTTTAGAGATTTAGGGTTTAGGGTTAAGGGTTGGTTTAGGTTTACTTTTAGCTTAGGTTTAAGTAGTGTGTAGAGCTTTAAGTGAATTTTAGGGTTTAGGGTTTAGGATTTAGGTTTTTAGGGTTTAGGGTTTATGGTTTAGGGTTTAGGGTTTGGGTTAGGGTTTAGGTTTTAGAGTTATAGGGTTTTAGGTTTTAGGGTTTAGGGTTTAGGGTGGTGGGTTGTGGTTTAGGGTTTAGGGTTGTGGGTTGTGGGTTGTGGTTTAGGGTTTAGTGTTAGTTTTAGGCTTAGGGTTTATTTTATTTTTTATTCAATTTTATTTTTATATTCTTCATTTTTTAAATTAAGTAAACTAGTAGGTTTAGGTTATTTAGTATAATTTATATTTATTTTAGTTTATTTTATTTTTTTCTTTTTATTTAAGTATATTTTTATTAATATATAGTTTAGTTTATTTATTCTAGGTTTATTTATTTTAGTTTAGGCTTTTTATTTTCGTTTATTTTTAAGGTTTAGGTGTAGGTTTAGGTTGATTTTTTAGTTTAGTTTTATTTTTATTTTGTTTTTTAAGGTTTAGGTGTACATTTCTTCTTTTCAATTTCATCAACCAAGTAACACACCAAGTTTTCTTAGACATAAGCAACGACATAGATAAAAATTGAGCACACATAGAGCAAATCAAAAACCCTAGATAACTAGAATCATCTCTACTGTAAAGAAACAGTTCCATAAGTAGCCGGCGGATTGGTCATTCTTTAGTTTCTCCCCTTCCCATCAGAACTGTCGTGGCCTCTTAAGTAGTGGGATCCACCATCATATCCCTGATCTCTCCCTCCACCACCACCATGTTTGTAACCTCGTCACTCTCTCATCCATAGCCTACCCTTGCTCCAATGCCACCTCCGGATACCCACCACCACTACGATAACAACGACCTCCACTTGGGACCTAGCCTAGTTGACGGTGATGTTCCCTCTGTCAAGGTTCTGCCCATTCTTAGGGTTTAGGTTTAAGTTTATTAGGTTTTAGGGTTTAGGTTTATTTTTTAATTTATATTGCTACTTTAAGTTTAAGTTTAGGGGTTGCGGTCTAGGGTTTATGGTTTAAGGTTAGGGTTTAGGGTTTTAGGTTTTATGCTTTAAGGGTTTAAGATTTAGGGTTTAGGGTTGTAGGTTTAGGGTTTAGGTTTTACGGTTTAGAGTTTAGGGTTTACAGTTTAGGATTTAGGAGTTAAAGTTTTAAAAAAAAAATTTAAGCAAACTGGTAGGTTTAGGTCTATTTAGTATATTTGCTTTGTTTTTTTATTTATTTTAGTTTACTTTATTTTTTATTTTTATTTAGGTTTATTTTTAATTCTTATTTAGTTTATTGGATTTATTTTAGGTGTATTTCTTTAAGTTTAGTTTTTTATTTTAGTTTATTTTTTAGGTTTAGGTTTAGATTTAATTATATTTTTTAATTGAGTTTTATTTTTATTTCATTTTTTTAGGTTTAAGTTTTATTTTTTATTTTTAGGTTTAGTTTAGGTTTTATTTTATTTTTTTAGGTTTTGGTTTTAAGTTTTTATTTTAGGTTTATTTTTATGTTTCATTTTTAGTTTTGGTTTAGGTTAATTTTAAGTTTATTTAATTTTATTTAGTTTAGGTTTAGGTTTAGGTTTAGTTTATTTTTTGTTTAGCTTTAGGTTGTATTTATTTTAGTTTAGGTTTAGGTTTATTTTATTTTTACTTTTGGTTTGTTTCTTTTTAAGATCAGGGTTTAGGTTTTATTTTTTATTTATTTTTAGGTTATGTTTTTAGGTTTATTTTTTAGGGTTAGTTTTTATTTAGTTTTTATTTTATTTTATTTTAGGTTTATTTTATTTTTCTTTTACATTTAGTTTTTATTTTATTTAGGTATTTATTTTTTGGTTTTTTTTAGTTTAGTTTAGGTTTTTATTTATTTTATTTTAGTTTTTTATTTTAATTTATTTAATTATTTAGGTTTGGTTTTTATTATTTATTTTATTTAGGTTTAGGTTTTTTTATTTATTTTATTTTAAAAATTTTATTAAGTTTAGGTTTAGTTTATTTTAGAGTTTAGGTTAGAGTTAGGTTTAGGTTTATTTTTTATTTAGGGTTTAGTTTTATAGGTTTATTTTAGGTTTTAGTTTTAGGTTTAGTTTAGGTATTTAGGATTTTATGTTTAGGTTTAGGGTTAGTTAGGACTTAGGGTTTTTTTAGATTTATGGTTTGGGTTTTAGATTTATTTTATTTTTTAGGTTTATTTTTTTTTAGGGTTTTAGGGTTTAGGGTTTTTATTTTTAGGTTTATTTTTAGGATTTTAGTATATTTTTAGGGTTTAGGTTTTATTTTAGTTTTAGGTTTATTTTATTTTATTTTATTTATTTTAGGGTTTAGTTTAGGTTTTATTTTAGGGTTTTTAGTTATTTTAGGTTTATGGTTAGTTTAGTTTAGGTTTAGGTTTTAGTTTTTTTTTATTAGAACAATTATTATTTATCTTTTTTATTTAGTAACACCATAATTTTTTATCATGATAGATCAAAATGAGCAGTAGAAAATCACTTAGATGAATCATTTTAGGAAAACATTTAGCATTATTTTATTTTTTTAGTTTTAGTTTAGGCCAGGTATGAATCCACCATTATAGTTTATATTTTTAACCTCCATTGCTCTTTTTTATTTACCACCACCTTTTAGATACCATTTTAATTTTTGTTTAGGAGGTTTTGATGTTTAGGTTTTTTAGGTTTAGGTTTTGGTTTATTAGGTTTTAGGGTTTAGGTTTTATTTTTAATTTATTTAATTACTTTAGGTTTGGGTTTAGTTTAGCATTTATTTAGGGTTTAGGGTTTAGGTTTATTTTAGGGTTTTAGGTTTTAGGGTTTATTCTTTTAGGGTTTGTTTTAGGGTTTAGGGTTTTGAGTTTTTTTTAGTTAGGTTTTTTTAAGATTATTTATGGTTTTTTTTAATTTAGTTTAGATTTATTTAGTTTATTTTTATTTTAGTTTATTTTATTTTTTTTTCTTCATTTAGGTTTTATTTATTTTATTTAGTTTATTTATTTTAGGTTTATTTATTTTAGTTTAGGTTTTATTTTTTATTTTTTTAGGTTTAGTTTTAGTTTAGGGTTTAGGTTTTATTTTTATTTATTTTTAGGTTTTTATTTTAGGTTTATCTTTTAGGTTTAGTTTTTTTTATTTTATTATTTATTTTATTTTATTTTATTTTATTTTGGGTTTATTTAATTTTATTTTACATTTAATTTTTATTTTATTTAGATTTTATTCTTAGTTTTATTTTATTTTTTAGTTTAGTTTGGGTTTTATTTATTTATAGTTTATTTTTTATTAATTTTAGGCATGTTTAGCTTTTATTTTATTTTATTTATTTATTATTTTAGGAAGTTTTATGTATTTTATTTTAGATTTATTTAGTTTAGGTTTAGGTTTTTAGCTTTTTAGCTTTTTTAGGTTTTTAGGGTTTAGGGTTTAGAGTTTAGGGTTTAGGGTTTAGAGTTTTAGAGTTTTGGGATTTAGGGTTTTGGGTTTAGGGTTGGAGTTTATTGTTTAGGGTTTAAGGTTAAGTGTTTAGGCTTTAATGTTTAGGGTTTCTAGGGTTTATGCTTTAGGGTTAGCTTAGGTTTTGGGGATAGTTTAGGGGTTTAGGATTAGATTTTAGGATTTAGACTTTTGGGTTTAGGGTTTAGGGTTTAGGGCTTTAGGATTGAGGGTTTATGGTTTATGGTTTAGGGTTAGGGTTAGGGTTTAGGGTTTTAGCATTAGGGTTTAATGTTTAGATTTAATTTAAGGCTTAGGGTTTATGGTTGTTAGTTTAGGGTTGTAGGTTTAAGGTTAGTTTTAGGGGTTTTTTATTAATTAAATTAGGTTTAAGTTTATTTAGTTTATTTTTTATTTATTTAGTTTAACTTATTTATTTTAGATTTATTTATTTTAGTTTAGGTGTTTTAATTTAGTTTATTTTTTAAGTTTTATTTTAGGTTTTTATTTGTTTTAGTTTAGTTTTATTTTTATTTTATTTTTTTAGTTTAGGTTTTATTTTTATTTTAGGTTTAGTTTTTTTATTTTTTTAAGTTTAGTTTTATTTTATTTTAGTTTTATTTTTAGTTTTTTAGTTTAGGTTTAGGTTTATTTTAGTTTATTTTATTTTATTTAGTTTAGGGTTTAGGTTTAGTTTATTTTAGGTTTAGAGTTTTATTTATTTAGTTTATTTATTTTATTTATTTTATATTATATTTTGTTTATTTTAGGTTTAGGTTTTTTTTAGATTAGGGTTTGTGTTTTTTTTTTTAGATTTTAGTTTTATTTCTTTTTTAAGTTTATTTTTTTATTTAGTTTTTATTTTATTTTATTTTAAGTTTATTTTATTTTATTTTAGCAGTTTTATTTATTTTAGTTTAGTTTTATTTTATTATTTTAGTTTTAAGTTTAGGTTTTGGTTTAGATTTAGGTTTTGTTTAGGTTTTTTATTTTATTTTATTTTTTCATTTTATTTAGGTTTAGGTTTTTTATTTATTTGAATTTTACGTTTTATTTAGTTTATGTTTATGTTTTTTAGGTTTTTAGGGTTTAATGTGTAAGGTTTAGGATTTATGGTTTAGTGTTTGCGGTTTAGGGTTTAGGGTTTAAGCTTGTAGGTTTTAGGGTTTAGGGTTTTAGTTTAGAGCTTAGGTTTTAGGGTTTAGGGTTTAGGTTTTGGGTTTTAGGTTTAGGGTTTAAGTTTAGGTTTTTAGTTTTAGGTTTTATTAATTAAGTCAGGTTTAAGTTTATTTAGCTTATTTTTTATTTATTTTAATTTATTTTATTTTTTATTTTATTTTAAGTTTATTTTTTATTTTTATTTTGTTTAGTTTATTTATTTTAGGTTTATTTATTTTAGTTTAGGTGTTTTATTTTAGTTTATTTTTAAAATTTTGGTTTAGGTTTTTGTTTATGTTTCAGTTTTGTTTTATTTTTATTTTATTTTTTTTAGGTTTAGGTTTATTTTTTATTTTAGGTTTAGGTTTTATTTTTTTTTAAGTTTAGGTTTTAGGTTTTATTTTAGTTTATTTTAGGTTTTAGTTTAGTTTAGGTTTATTTTTTTATTTTATTTTATTTAGTTTAGGGTTTAGGTTTAGGTTTCAGTTTTATTTATTTTAGTTTCATTTATTTTAGTTTAGGTTTAGGTATATTTTATTTTGTTCATTTTAGGTTTAGGTTTTTTTTTAGATTAGGGTTTATGTTTTTTTTAGATTTAATTTTTAGTTTTTTTTTAATTTAAATTTTTATTTAGTTTTTATTTTATTTTAGGTTTATTTTATTTTTATTTTAAGCTTAGTTTTTATTTTATTTAGGCTTTTTATTTTTAGGTTTATTTTATTTTTTTAGTTTAGTTTAAGTTTTTATTTATTTTATTTTATTTTAGTTTTTTTTTATTATTTTATTTTTTTAGGTTTAGGTTTGGTTTAGGTTTATTTTTTTTATTTTATTTTTTTAGGTTTTTTATTTATTTTAATTTTTTTTATTTAGTTTATGTTTATGTTTTTTAGGTTTTTAGGGTTTAGGGTTTAGGGTTTAGGTTTTATTGTTTAGAGTTTGCGGCTTAGGGTTTAGGGTTTAGACTTGTAGGTTTTAGGATTTAGGGTTTATGGTTTAGAGGTTTAGGGTTTAGATTTTAGGGTTTAGGTTTAGGGTTTAGAGTTTGGTTTAGGTTAGAGTTTAGGTTTAGGTTAGTTTTAAGATTTAGGGTTTAGTTAGGGTTTTTTTTATTTTATTTTTGTTTTACTTTTTTTAATTAAGTAAACTAGTAGGTTTAGGTTTATTTAGTTTATTTATTTATTTATTTTATTTTTTATTTTTTAATTTCTTAAATTAGGTAAAGTGGTAGGTTTAAGTTTATTTAATTTATTTTTTATTTATTTTAGTTTATTTATTTTATAAATTTTTTTTGACTTAGACTTATAACCCCTGGAGTGTCTTTAAGTCCATGATTTTAAAACCATGTAGTTTGGTCTTATGATTGCAAGATAGCTAGGTAGTTATTTTTAGAAAGAGACTAAAGTCCAAAACACACTCCTAAAAGACTAGAGCATGAGTGGTTTGAGAATATGACTTAATCTATAGATGCAAAATCTTTTCAAATTTTATTTCATTTTAGACACGTCATTTTGACAAAGGCTTTAGGATTTCTTATGCCTAAATGCATGATGAAATAGGTTATGGGTCAAATTAGCTAGAAGAAGGTGTTCTCCACAATAAGGGATGCCCTCACAGGTCAAGCTTTCCTTTATCGTGCAAGGATGGAGATCCTTCGTGTTCAAGAGAGAAAGAATATGCATGCACGATGTGATGCATATAACCATACAGCTAAGGGGTTGCTAAATCTTTTAATTATATTATTTATGTCTTATGCTTTATGATGAGGTTATGAGTTGTTTATAATTTAGTTATGAGTGATTAGTTAGGTAGAAAAGTTATGTTATCCTAACAGCCTAATCGTATCCAAGCCATACATTAAAGCATTGATCATTTAAGAAACTATGAGAAGCATGCCATCCTAATGCATAATTTAAAGATAACATCAAACAATTATATAAACTATCGTAAAAGTATAAAGGCGGTTGGTACCGTCGTACAAAGAGAAAAAGATGTGGGAGCTCTACCTTTATACAACACGGAATATGAAAGAATAATTATAATTGTATTAAATGCTATGGGGTCTTCTTTCTTCATATCTCCATTTATGATTTGGTTCCTTCTTTGATTTTGATGGTGCTTGCTTCAAAGGCATCTAGGGCACCAAGGAATGCCTTCTACACGCTCATCCTAATCCCCATAGCACTAATCTAATTCCTATTGCAAAAATTACATTTATGTGGGAAAAGTAAATCTAACTACACCAATAAAATAGAGGTTAGCTAAATATACATATAATCCCAAGCAGTTGTATTTATAGTTTGGACTTAGCACCCTACACATGGGTAACTAAGCCCACCTGTCCTAACTTAGATTATGCTTAAGGATTTAAGTAACCTGAAAAGAGCATTTACATTTATTTTAAACATCCCATAAGCATAATCCCTATAAAAATATGATTAGCCTAATATTGACCTATCATCCAGTCTATGAAGCATACACCCTAACATCCAATCTAAAATAATATATCATAAAACAAAACATACATTACATCATACATTGTCCTAACTTAGAGCTAGATGTGGTGACTTAATTCTAATGTGTGCATTATGCCTTGTGTGGTAAGTCTTGTTAAGTATTAGTGTTGTATTTTCTAAGTGTAAAAGGTTTTAATTTAACATAAAAGGGTGATTTCACTTGAAGTAGTTTAATTGATTTGAAATTTTAAATTGTGTTTTCTTTTGTTTCATTTGATTACACTTAGCAACTAAGTGTTATAAAGAGAGGAAAAGAGGATTGCCCTCTTTCATCTCTACCTTAAGTCACTTTCTAAAGTATATTAATTTGATTTAGTTCACTTTAGTGAATGGCTAATTAAATGATTTAATTAATCTTAAGTTTAGGTTCACTTTAAATAATCCTATTCAAAATGAAGCATCTTAAGATTAATTTAATTAAATTACTACCACATGACCTATATTAAATCATTCCTTTCTATAACATGTAACATGCATATGATTCAATCTTAAGTGTATCTATAAATGCAACATATTTTAGCACTCTTAAATGATGAATATATGTGTATGTTTAGAATTCATATTTTATTTGATTGAATTATTTTAGCATATTAATTTAAAACTTTATCCAAATTCTTATACAAAAGGGACATAAGAATGAAATTAAATAGGCATGTGGCGTTGTTAAACCAGGAAAGTGAGGTAATCAAATGACCTCCTTGGAGCTAGCTAAACCCTTGTATTCCCAGGGATGTCCAGACTATATATCCATTTTCATTCAAACATATGTAAATTTGTATACATGAACATAGGAAGTAAGCTCCAAATCATATGGCTAATTAATTCAACCACTTAGTCAATTATGAATATATGCAATTTTAATGTAAAATGGTATTTTCATTCACTAATCACATATACATATACATGTACAAAGACATAATCAGTCATTGTTAAACCATGGAAGTGAGGTAATCAAATGACCTCCTTAGGGTTAACTAAATCCTCATATTAGGATGTCCGGACTATATACTTACTTTTCTTGGACACATATGGATGTATACATAAATGAGGGAAAGAAAACCATGCAATGAGGTGTGTATATATATATATATATATATATGATTGAATTATTTATATATATGAATTAAAGCTCTATCCAAATTCTAATGTTGAAATACATAAGAATGAAATCAAATGGGAATGTGCCATTGTTAAACCAGGAAAGTGAGGTCATCAAATGACCTCCTTGGGGCTAGCTAAAGCCTCATGTTCTTGAGATGTCTAGACTATAGACCCATGACCATTCATCATTATATAAATCAACACATGAATATAGGAAATAGAACTCAACATTCATACACTTAAGCTATAAGCACATGCATTTGTTATGTATTTATAACTAGCATCATAACACATATTATTATTCATTTATAAGCTTTTGAAAAATACATTTAGATTTAATAGTGATAATAGTCACTCATATATTAAATTAAATAAAACATGCAAGCTTACATAGAAATCCATTTCATTTTACTTGATTTTGAAAAGATGGATGCATGAATTCAAATGACATACCAAATTTAACATGATTGGAAAAGGACAATCAAATATAAGCATGTGATTCATTCAACCAAACTTGTTCTTAAGGACAATCAAATCAAATCAGATTATTTAAAGCAAGCCAAAGCTTCCTTATTAATTAAGTTTTGGATTTGATTTGATTTAAAGAGGAGAAGAGAAATCATCACTTGCTATTTTAAACCCATTCCCACATTACTAATTTGATTTAATTTAAGGAAATGTAATTAAATTAATTTTATGGGTTAATTAGGTTGAACCTTTAATTAGATGAATTAATTACCCTTACTTATGTCGCCTTAAATTAATTAACTAAATAAATATTTGCCAACATGATGTGCATGGAAAATAGACTTGCAATGATCCTAGGAAATAGAAGGGGCCTAAAGCAATTGGCACAAGATTAATAGTTAATTAGATTAAGGGACTTAATTATTTACTCTTATGGTTTTCCCACACATCTAGACTAACCATAATTTCATTAAACTCCTTTAGGTTATTAAACACCTAAAGTTCTATCCATGATTTAATTAATTAATTATGTGATTATGATTTGTTTGATTAAGTGATTTATTTAATTAGTTAAATCTTAATTAATTTTTTATTTTAAGAAAAGGTGAAATGAACTTAGGAAAGGGGTCCCAACCTTATTCCTTAGTTCACTTGAACAATGATTAATAAACTTAATTAACCAATTTGTTATTGTTCATGGGATTAATTAATCATTAATTAACTTTAAAGAGTAGTTAAGCTTTAATTAGTCAATTTTCCTAATTAAGAGAGCAATAAATCCCAAGAAAATCATGGGAGGTAGAGGTCATCCCATTAAATTAACCCATAAAATTTGGGATTAATTGCTCAAGTAATTAAAGAGTAATTAAGCTAATTAATTTTGTAATTAAACCTTAATTAAACCTTAATTACTATTTAAAATTAGTTAAGATCATTTTTAATTAATTCTCCTCTAAAATACCTTTAGAATGAGTATTTATTTGCATTTTTTATTTCTCTATGTTTTTTATGATTTTTAGAAGTTCTAGCCATTAAAAATGATTAATTAAGCCTAATTAAAGCTTAATCAGGTTGGCGCCACATGGCGCGCTGATGCAGCACGCTTTCCACATGGCATTGTGGGATTGGCTACTTAAAACTTATCTGACTCAGTGCATACGTGGTGGTGATGGATACGCTTTCTTGTCTGCCGTCCTATCTAAAATCAGACGGCTTCGATTAAAACCATAGCTTAATAGGATTAAATGAGATCGATCAAATGAATCTAATCATGACCGTCTGTTCTGATCATGTAGAATGGACGGTGTGTGATCTAACATCCTATGAGTGATGGAGAATGGAGTCCATCTGCCATTGCCCATTTGATTTGAGCTTACTTGAGCTTAGATCAACTCCAAAAGGATCCCACACCTTCACAACATCGATCAGAGGAGATCCAATAGTCAAGATCACATGAGATGCAAGTTTTTTCAAAAAGCTCCAACCTATTTTTGGCTAAGGATCGATTTTAGAAGCATACCTCACCAGAGCTTAAGACTGGGGGCTCAAATGATTAAGGAAGCTTCATCTAGTGGAAATGAAGCCCTTGAAAGTGGATCAATTCCTCGATGTTATTGAAGGCCATGAATCGATGATTTAGAGCTCGCTTTGAGTCCCACCACTAGTGCTGAAGCATGGGAATGATTTTTTGTGTGTTTGAGTGGAAATGAGGTGTAAAACCCTCCCTTCCCTTGATGGTGAGACGGGTTTGGCTTCTAGTGGTAGTACAACCATCTCAAAGAGTCATGGGTGGCAGGGAGGAGGTGAGTTGCCTCAACTTGGTTGATTGTTGAAGGTGTGGAGGAGGCTGCCAAGGAGGAATCATGGGTGTCCTATGGCTTTCAAATGTCTTGATAGAGACGGTGGGGTAATTTCACCTCCCATGGTCATGGCTGACCCAACCACCCCTTGGGTTAGGTTGGACAGTGTCCTAGGTGCCTAGGTGGACCATTGGGAGAGTACCAAGTGGCCAAGGAATGGAAATGACCACTTACATGGGTGATTTGTCTCATGTGATGCCCTTGACCCAAGGGTAGAATGATCATTTAGCATTGAATTTGATTTGGGCAGATTTGAAATGAGCCAAAAGTGGGTTAGCCCAAATTTCAAGTCAAATTGGAGTTGATTTGGTTGTTTGGCTCAATTTGACTTATTTAGGTCAAATTAGGTTAGGTTGGTCAAGTTGACCAAATGGTCAAAGGTCAAACTAAGGGTTTGGTCAAGTTCATATGATCATTTGGGATGTTTTGGTTCAATTGGTCTAGTTTAGTTTAGCTTAGATTTTATTTTGGCTCATTTAAATTCATTTCAGTCAAATGGGCTAAGTTGATTAATTTGATCAAATTAGCCAAATTGGCTTGGGTTGGGTGTTGGTTTGGGGTTAGTTGACCAACTGAAAATGATTGTAGGCTTTAGTTTTAATTAATTTGGATTTGTTTTTGATTTATAAAACTTGATCGTTTAGGTCAATTTGGGCTAAGTAGGTCAATTGGATTCAATTGGGTCCAATCATGGCTTCGATCAAGTTAAACAATCAATTTGGAATGAACTTGAGATATTATATAAATTCAATTGGTTTAATTCAAATGGGTTTTGGTTCATTTGAATATTTCAAGTCAAAAGGGTTAAGTAGTTTGGCTTGGGTTGATTTTGGTTTGATGATTGTAGATTTCATTTATATTTGTGAATATGATTGAAGGTATGATTGATTCATGAGAAAATCAATTGAATTTGGGTTTTGGAATGAAGGAATTTGTTTAATTCCATGGAGTTGGGTCATGTGGCTTAGGTTTGGATTTTAATTTGATTTGATTTAATTTTGATGATTTAAATATATATTTCATTTAAATTTGAGAAGATGATTGAAAATATGATTGATTTGTGAGAAAATCAATTAAGTTTGACTTGATTTGGATTAAGATTTGGCTAAGTCCATGGGATAGGTCATATGGCTTAGGAAGGGTTTTGATTTAATTTGATTTAGTCTGATTTAGTTTGATCATTTGAATGTAAATTTGATTTATATTTAGGAGGATGATTGAAGATATAAATTGATTATGAGAAAATCAATTGATTTTGTATAGATTTGGATTATGATTTGGCTAAGTCCATGGGATATGTCATTGGACTTAGCCAAACCAGCTAGCTCTTGTCAGCAGTAGATTCCCTTGGAGGTGACACTTGAGAAGATGAAGATGGGCTCCAAAGCAAAGCATAAGTGTATCCAAGTCTATATGTGAAACAAGTAGGCATCATTGGGAACCTTAACCTCCACTTTCCTCTCAAAAGCTGAGGGTTTGGTAGTTAAGGAAGCCCCTAAGTCATCCACACCGATGAAGACTCAGAGGTTCTTTCTGGGAGCATCATCGTCAAGTCAAGAAGTTGATGTAGAACTTGAGGATGATTCATATAAAGATTTAATAGAAATATCTTTTGATTGGTACTTGCATTGTGTCCATAATTTAGCAAAGAAAGGGTTAATCCCACATACTTGGTCAAAGCATAGGTCACTCTACTCCAAAAGAATATGGAAGAATAAATGAAAAAGCTCTCAATCAAAATCAGGACTAGGATTCAGCACAGTTGGTCCAGTCGATGATGATGATTATTGCATAGTCAACACCAATTATTTATAATTTGATAGGCTCTTTTCAAGTCAAATTAACTTACATGAGGAGCTATGCTTAGAAACTTTAAATGATCCAAATGATTTTGAAGTCAAAGATTCACCACCAATGTTCAAAGAAGAGATCAAGTCAACCATCAATGAGCTCAAGGAAATCAACTTAGGAACTGAAGAAGATCCACACCCAACATACATTAGTTCTTTGTTGAATGAAATTAAAACCAATGACTTAGTTAGGCTATTGACTGAAGTTTAAGGACCGAGCATGGAGTTATGAAGAGATGCCTAGATTGGCTCACATAGCATTCCATAAACTAGCAATAGAGCCTACTAACCCTATCAAGCAAGCTCCTAGATGCATGCACATAGAATAACAACATTTCAAGTCAAATTGATCAAAAGCTTCATCTAAGAAGAAAAATACCCTACCTAGCATCATCCTAGTTAAGAAAAATATTGGCCAAATTCACATATACATCAATTTTAAGGATTTAAATAAAGTATGTACAAAAGACAAATTTCCACTACCAATCCTAAAGCTGATGGTGAACATTTTCTCATCTCTCTTTCATGGATGACTCATCTAGATATAACCAAATAAAGATGGCCACTAAAGATGAAAAAAATACTACTTTTCAAACTAATCAAATCTATTACTATAAGGTCATACTTTCAAAAATGCTTAGTGCTACATACTGGGCTATGACTTGAATCTTTGATGAACTCATTCATCATCAAGTCGAGATGTCGATGATCTCAAAAGTAGAGAAAAGGAAGACCATCTCTTTGACTTGAGAGTAGTTTTTGAATAGTTAAGATAATTTAACCTCAAAATGAACCCCCTGTAGTGTGCATTCGGAGTTGCTTCAGGAAAATTCCTTGGATTATTTTGTCCGATACCAAGGAATTGAAATTGATCCAGAAGATCAAAGTATTAGAAATGCCACCCCTAAAAGTTTAACTCAACTGGATCATTCAGTGATTGGCATATCTAAGATGCTTTATATCCAACCTATCGAGAAGATGCCATCCATTCTTAGCACTTGTTAAATAGGATGCCAAGTTCAAGTGGATGACAAGTGTGAGCATGCCATTGAAGACATTACCGATGATGCCACTAGTTCTATCAAGCAAGGCACTCATACTTGACACCACTATGCTAAATGACTCCCTTGGTGCTTTGTTGGCCCAAGTTAATGATGAATGGAAGGAAAATGCAGTCTACTACCATAGTCATCATTTAATCCCTATTGAGGCTAATTATCCACCCATTGAGAAGTATTGCCTAGCTTTAATCTTTGCATCTAAAAGGCTACAGCACTACATGCTTTCTGATAAGGTGAACTTGATATCTAGGATCAACCCACTATAATATCTCATGACAAGGCCGACACTATCTGGATGGTTGGCATGATGGTCCATGATCCTCTTGTAGTTTGACATTACCTTCATACCCTCTGCGGTGAAGTGAGAAGGACACTAGTGGATTTTTTAGCACACCCACTTTCTTGACTCTCTTAATGATGATCACCGATGAACAAATCATGAACTTAGGGATACTAGAATTCACCACTTGGAGATGTACTCTGATGATTCGACTTCCTCTCAAAAAGGAGAAGAACCATAATCTACTATTCCAAGAAAGGTAGCTGTAGGAATATTTCTCTTAACTCTGAACCGCGATGTGATGATATTCATATAAAATCCAATCCTTGTACCAATAACGAAGCCAAATATGAGGATCTAATTGTCAGTTTGGAGTTATCCATTACTCTAAGGATCCAAAACATCAACATCTTCAAAGATTCTTAGCTAGTTATCAACCAAAGGGTCCTATAAGGTTATAAAGCCCAAGCTCAATCACTACCATAAGTACACCATGGAGTTGGCCCAAATCCTGAGGTTACCATTTTTAAGATTCCTTGAGGAGAATAGGTATGCTTACAAACACAAATGAGTTGGGATGTTGGAGGATGAGTCTATATTAATAAAGGTCCAAATTAGACTAGTCTTATACCTTATTGATATTGAACTCATTAAAAAGTACTCTCTTGAAGGGAAGGTTGCCAAGAAGGACAAGGAGTTCATGGATTAACTAAATAAAGGTAAACTATAAAGAGAAGTCCCAAGCCCATCGATGAAGGAAAGCACTTTCCTATGCTTATGTGGATTGTGTCTTGTACTAGCAGTCTTTCGATCATATATGGTTACATTATTTAGTCAAGAATAAGGCTTGTAAGATCATGACTGAGGTACACTCAGTATTATGTGCAACTAACCAATCCAGTATAAAGATGAAAGCCAAGATCAAGAGAATAGAATACTACTGGCCATCGATGATCAAAGATTGCATGGATATAGCTAGGTGATACAACCAATGTCAAATACATGGTGTGGTTATACACCAACCACCCAACATTCTACATCTTATATTGGCCTCATGGTTATTCAACTGTTAGGGTATCGACATAATGGGTCTGATTGATCCTTCTTCTTCCAAGGGTCATCGGTTCATCTTAGCTGCTACTAACTACTTTTCCAAATGGATGAAGGTCATTCCACTCAGAGAGGTCACAGCTCAGCATGAGGTTTAGTTTTTTAGGAACTATATCATATATAGGTTTGGAGTGCATCGATTAATTATATCTGATAATGGTATTGCATTAAAGAGCACCGATATCAACAACTTTGCTCAAAGACATAGTATAGATTGGAGATATTCTACCACTAACTCAAGGAAAAAACTTAGTAGAAGCCTTCAACAAAACTCTCATCTAAATATAATAAGACACTCGATAACAATAAGCAATAGGCATGAGTTAGTTAAAACCTTGTGGCCTAAGCACCATATATAGAACTCCAACTCTACTCCTTTCTCCTTAATGTATGGGTCTGAAGTTGTTCTACCATTAGAAGTCCAACTCCCATTACTAAGGATAGCTATGGGTAGCAAGATAGTAGAATGCCAAGTTGGTGTTAGAAGAGCTCAAAGGTTTGGAGGAGAGATCTGATGCTAAAATCTCAAGTTGTACAAAGCTAAAATGATTCAAGCTCATAATAAGTTGGTTTGCTCTAGAGCTTTTCAAGTAAGAGAGCCTATTTTAGTTCTAAGGAGACTGATTATTACCCATCGTAAGATGGGAGGCAAGTTTGAACCCACTTGGGAAGGCCCTTTTGCCATATAGAAGGCCTACCAAGGAGGATCTTATCAACTTATTAATCATAAGGAGAGCAATGCTTCCAATTAATGGGCTCGCTTAAAGAAATAGTATAAATTATGTTTAAAAATAATTATCATCAATGAAAATTAAATCTCTTCCATGTTGAAAGTATTCTTATTTATGAATCTAGCATGATGTGTTTGGTAGTGTAAGGAACTCGGCATCCTATCCTTCATCGACATAACACAACATAAACTACACATAAACATATAAAACAAACACATATCTTTTTTATCTTGGGCTACTGAGTTGAGATAACGCCTAGTGGATCTCCCTCCATGTCCTTGACATGGAATTCTCATCAAATCTTATTTCTTCTATTATACACCTTTAATACTTCAATCAAAATCCTAATAATGTATTCATTCAAATTACATCATCCTCACATTATAATCAACATTTTATGATTTGTGATGGTGCAAGCTCAAACTGACTATACAATATCATGGTAACATATTATAGTGAATTAACACACTATATTATATTATAATATATGATGTTATATTATAATTTGCTATAATATAATATAATTAACACCTCATTAGAATCACTTAAAAGGAACCAATAACAAAATTTTCTCAAAATATGAATAATGTTCAATTTGGATGTAAAATTGTTATTTTTCTATTAGAAATGGTATAAAATAGCATAATTTTGGTGTTGTTTTTTTGGTGAATTTGGCCAAAAATTCTTCCATATTATTTTTGTGAGTTTTGACCCAATGTATTATAACAAAAGTAAAACATACTAAAATGTACAATAACATTTAGTAACACACCACCATATATAGAAGTTATATGTGTACATTACATTTTAATATGCTATCATATAATATATTATCTTACATTACACCTTAAAATGAATCACTTTAAGAAAAAAATCTATAAAATTTGGTTGAAAAGTGAACATTTATTTTGAATGCATATTTCTATTATTTTGATTAAATGGCACACCATAGCACACCCTAATGATATTCCCTAAAGCTTACCTTAAATCCCAAATCCATCATCAAGATTTTTATGAATTATAAAATAAAATCTACTATACTATAACAAACTAAAATATGCTAAACAACAAGTAGTAATACACAATAGTATGCTATAATGCATGATGCTACACTATGTTATTGCATCCTATATTATAATACAATATAGCATATTATATTATATTATATTATATTGCATATCACATCACAAGGGATTGCTTAAAATAAAAAATCATAAAATTCTTCTAAATAATAAAAAAATTATATATTTTAGTCGTATCACTTACATATTTTAAATTGAAACAATATATTATGATGCCATGCTCTACCTATTATGAATTTGGCCAAATTCCACCATTTTAAAGTCTAAATCAACATTTTTGTAAATAATGCTAGTGTAGGCTCGACTGCATGATTGTAAAATACTAAAAGAGTTTAAAATGCACAAAATAATATATTATGATATATGATGTTATACTATGCTACAACATATAATATTTATTTTCAACATAAAATCTTACTTTTTAGACTATACATCTTTGGTACTACAACCTAATTCCCACTTAGAATTTAGTAAATTTCATCATCTGATTTATTAAATCAATATTTTTATGATTTATATTAATGCATACTATAGTGCACAATACCATAATATACTTAAACATCTCAAAACATCTTATAACATCCAAAAACACATCACTACATGCTCAAATATATGATGCTACATTATATAATATATATATATAATATGATTTAGGGTTAAGGTTTAGAATATTCAAATCCAAGGAAAGTCTCTTGAAGACATTTTCTTTGGCTACCATATAAATTAGGATTGGGTCATTCAGATCTACCCCTAATGACATCTTTATTCAAGGTTTAGGTTAAATTGTGGAGGTTTAGGGTTTAGCATAATTAGTAGGGAGGATTTAGATTTAAGGTAGGGTTTAGGGTTTAGGGTTTAGTGTAGGGTTTACAAAGATTTAGGTTGTGATTTAGAGTTTAGGGTCATGGTTTAGGAGTGTGGGCTCAGTGGTATGTAGTTGGGTCAGAGAGGGTTAAGGTTTAGCCCAGTTTAGGTGGTTTAGAGTTTAGCCCAGTGGCCCAGGGGTAGGGCCCAGTTTAGGGCTTAGGCCCAGGTTAGTTTGGGCTCAGTTAGGATTTAGTTTAGGAGAGTTTAAGGGTTTAGAGGGGTCAGGGGGGGCCCAGGTTTAGGGTTTAGAGTTTAGGGTTAGGGAGGGTTTAAGGTTTAGGGTCAGGGAGTTTAGGGTTTAGTTAGTGTGGATTTAGTTTAGGTTAGTGGAAAGTATGATTTAGGGTTTTAAAAAAAAAAATAGTTTAGTTTATTTAGTTTAGTCTATTTTTATTTATTTTAGTTTATTATAGTTTATTTTTTAGTTTAATTTATTTTAGTTTAAGTTTATTATATTAATTTATTTAGGTTTATGTTTATTTTATTTTTAGTTTAGTTTTATTTTATTTTAAGGTTTAGTTTATTTTTATTTTATGTTTAGGTTTATTTTATTTTATTTTAGGTTTAGGTTTTAGATTTTTATTTTAGGTTTATTTTAGGTTTTATTTTAGTTTAGGTTTAGGATTATTTTAGTTTATTTTATTTTATTTAGTTTAGGGTTTTTTAGTTTATTTTAGGTTTAGGTTTTATTTATTTTGGTTAGTTTATTTTTGTTTAGGTTTAGGTTTATTTTATTTTTTTATTTTTTTAGGTTTTTTTCTTTAGTGTTTTCATTTTATTTATTTCTTTGGTTTTACCTTTTAGGTTTATTTTAGGTTTAGTTTTATTTAGTTTTCATTTTATTTTAAGTTTATTTTTTTAATTCACATTTTTTTTTATTTTAGGTTTTTATTTTTTTTGGTTTAGTTTAGGTTTTTATTTATTTATTTTTAGTTTAGTTATTATTTGAGAATTTATTTAATTTTTAAGTTTAGGTTTATGCTTTAATTTTATTTTTCATTTTATTTTATGTTTTTTTAAGGATTCATTTAGTTTATATTAAGGTTTTATGGGTTTAAGTTTAGAGTTTTTTTGTGGGTTTAGGGTTTAGGATTTAGTGTGGGCTTTGGTAGTTTTTAGGGTTAGTAGGTTTAGGGTTATGAATTTATTTTTATTTTAGTTTAGGTTTAGGTTTTTATTTTATTTAGTTTAGGTTTTAAGTATTTATTTTAGGTTTATATTTTTATTTTATGCCTTTTATTTTATTTAGCTTTTATTTTAAGTTTATTTATTTTATTTAGTTTAGTTTATTTAATTTATTTTAGACAGATTTTTTATTTTATCTTTTTTAGGTTTAGAGTTTAGGTTTAGGTTTATGTTTAGTTTAGTTTAGGTTTTATTTTATTTTATTTTATCTTTTTATTTAGGTTTAGGTATTATTTAGAGTCAGGGTCAGGGTTTAGGGTTTAGGGTTGGGGTTTAGGGTTTAGTGTTAGGATTTGGGTTTAGGGTGGTTAGGTTTAGCAGTGGTCAGGGTAAGGTGTGGTTTAGGGTTGGGTTTAGGGTTTAGTGGTAGGGTTTGGGGTTTAGGGTTTAGGGTTTAGGGTTTAGGGTTAGAGGTTTAGAGAAGGGTTTAGGGGTTAGAGATTTGTTTTAAATGGTAGTATTATTTAGTTTTTAGTTTATTTATTTTATTTATTAAGTTTATTTTATTATTATTTAGTTTATTTATTTATTTTAGTTTAGGTTTTATTTCATTTTATTTTTTGTTTAGGTTTAGTTTATATTTTTAGTTTAGTTTTATTTTATTTTATTTTTAGGTCTATTAGGTTTATTTTAGTTTTGTTTTATTTTATTTTATTTTTAGGTTTATGTTTTATTTGATATTTTAGGATTAGGTTTAGGTTTTATTTTATTTTTTTAGGTTTGGGTTTTAGGTTTTATTTTATGTTTATTTTAGGTTTTAGTTTTAGTTTAGGTTTAGGTTTATTTTATTTTATTTTATTTTATTTAGTTTAGTTTAGTTTATTTTAGGTTTAGGTTTAGGTTTATTTATTTTAGTTTAGTTTAGGCTTATTTTATTTTATTTTAGGTTTATGTTTTTTAATTTAGGGATTAGGTTTTATTTTTATTTATTTATTTATTTAGGTTTATGTTTATTTAATTTATTTAATTTTATTTAGGTTTATTTACTTTTTTATTTTACTTTTATTTTATTTAGGTTTCTTTTTAGGTTTTTTTAATTGAGGTTTTTTATTTTATTTTATTTTAGTTTAGTTTTATTTTTATTTTATTTTTTAGGTTTAGGTTTAGGTTTAGTTTAGGTTTTATTTTATTTTATTCTTTAGTTTTGTTTATTTTATTTTAGTTTAATTAGTTTGTTTTATGGTTTAGTTTAGGGTTTAGGGTTTAGGGTTGGGTGGGGTTGGGATTTAGGATTTAGGATTTAGGGTTTAGGGTTGTAGGTTTTAGGGTGGGTGGAGGGAGGTTTGGGGGGGGGTTTAGTTTAGGTGAGTTTGGTAAGATTTTATTTATTTATTTCCATTTTTATTTTATAAAATTAAGCAACATGAAGTTTAGGTTTAGGTTTGTTATTTAATAGGTTTTATTTTATTTATTTAAGTGTTATTTTTTGGTGTTTTAGGTTTAGGTTTTATTTAATCAATTATATTATTATTATTATTATTATTATTATTATTATATATATATATATATTAGATATTTATATTATTTAGGTTTTATTTTATTTAGTTTAGTTTAAGTTTTATTTATGTTATTTTAAGTTTTTATTTTATTTTATCTTTTTTTAGGTTTAGGTTTAGTTTAGGTTTTATTTTATTTATTTATTTTATTTTAGGTTTTATTTAGTTTAGGTTTAGTTTTTTTAGGGTTTAGGGGTTTAAGATTTAAGAGTTTGGGGGGTTTTAGGATTTAGGGTTAGGGTTTAGGTTTAGGGTGGTTTAGGTTTAGGGTTGTGGATTTAGGTTTAGGGTTTAGGGGTGTAGGGTTTAGGTTTGGGGTTAGTTTTAGTTTAGGGTTAGTTTTATTTAACGAGAATAAAATTCATTCATTTCTTCTTTTGATTTCATCAACCAAGTAATACACCATGTTTTCTAAGACACAAGCAATATATAGATAAAAAAATGAGCACACATAGAGCAAATCAAAATCCCTAGATAACTAGAACCTCTATTTTAAAGACACGCCCATAAGCAGATCGATCGACGCTCTTTAGTTTCCATCAAATCCCCCCACCATGTATTCACTGATAATCCCAGCCTTTCCTAGCCTTCACCACCCTCTAGACCTAGAATCGAGCCTAGTTGATGATGTTCTCATCAAGGTTCTGCCCATTCTTAGGGGTTAGGTTTAGGTTTTAGGTTTTAAGTTTATTTTTTAATTTATTTAGTTACTTTATGTGTTTAGCATTTATGGTTAGGGTTTAGGGCTTAGGGTTTTAGGTTTTATGTTTTAGAGTGGTTTAGGGTTAGTGTTTAGGTTAGTTTTAGGCTTTAGGGTTTAGGGTTTTAGGGTTTAGGTTTAGGTTTAGATTTAGGTTTATGATTTAGGGTTTAGGGTTTAGAGTTTAAAGTTTAGGGTTTAGGTTTAGGGTTTAGGGTTTACAATTTTAGGGTTTAGGATTGTTTAGGTTTTTTTGGGTTTGGGGGATTTTTTTGGGAAAGTTAGAATTTTATTACCATATAAGAAAAAGATACAATGTCCTTAAAAGGGTAAAGCTCCAAAATTTATTATTATTCTAGAGCTAAGAAACCTAAAGAGCTAAACTCCCATCTAAGTACATTAGAAAAGAAAAGAAAATAAAAGAGAAAATAGAGCAAAAATAGCAAAAAAAAAGACACAGAGTAAGACTAAAATAAATCCTTAAAATAGTAAAAAGATGAGTCAGCAGCAGTTCATGATATCTTTGAGAAACCAAGATAAGAAAGATCCAAGTAACAACACTCGAGTAAAGACCATTCCCTATAAAGTTCCAACCATTAAAAGAAACCTATAAAACAGCAAAAAGCAAACTAAAAAGGATAAGGAAAAGAGAGGAAAATGAGAGAGTCGAGAAAGAGAATGACCAAGCTCGTTAGATCATCTCGGGGCAACAATACATATGAGCATCCAAACTTCATAAAGAAGGGTTATAATCATATGTAATGCTACCAACCATAGATAAGAGGTAAATAACATCAAAGCCATCATAGCCATCATATTTGATACAAGCAAACATCCAAGGCCAGCAGTTCATAAAGTTCTAGATCCTGCACCATTAAACAAAGATCAATCGGCCAGCAACCAACTAGCAGCCAAACCACCAAATAAAAGCTACAATAGACTAATCATAATAACCTAGAGAGAGGCTAGAACAAAGTAAGAACACCAACAATAGCCATTATCTAGATACCCATTCAACCTCCAAACTAGGGAAAACCAAAATAGCCATCATAAAGCACTAGGCCAATGCCAATTAGAGAGAAACAACCAAAAAACCAAGATAGAGCACTAAAGCCAAAGTCCCAACAAATAGCAGCCACCAAGCCAAACTAGGGTGAGCAACCGAAATGATTAAATAAAATAAATGAAACCATCAACCAAAGAAAAGTAATTCAAATTTAAGAGGAGAGCTAACAAACCAACCAATGTAGAAATAGAATAAAGATAGTAGAAACCATCTCATCCAACAACTAGAGTAAGAAGGTAGAAGACACAAACACAAGTCAAAAAACCAAGCCAACCTAAGTTGGAAAGATAGGAACCACCAAGTTGTAACCACCAGGCCAACCCAAAAGCAAGAGGTCAAAAACATAACCCAGCTGCCAAAAAAAGTAATTTAGGGTTTAGTTTTAGGTTTAGGGTTTTTTAGCTAAGGTTTAGTATTTATTTTAGGATTAGGGTTTGAGGTTTGAGGGTGGGTTTAGTGGGAGGGTTATAGGGTTTTGGGGTTTTAGGTTTAGGGTTTGTGTTTGTGGTTTAGGGTTAGTGGTATTTAGGGTTTAGGGTTTTGTGGTTTTTAGGTTTATTTTAGGTTTAGGTTTTTAAAATTAAGTAAACCCGGTAGGTTTAGGATTATTTAGTTTTATTTATTTTAGTTTATTTTATTTTATACATTTAGGTTTATTTATTTTTTTATTTAGTTTAAGTTTATGTTATTTTTAGGTTTAGGTTTAGCTTTATGTTTATTTTTTATTTTATTTTAGGTTTAGGTTTTATTTTATTTTTTAGTTTAGGTTTAGGTTTATTTTATTTATTTTAGGTTTAGGTTTTTTATAGTTTAGGGGTTAGATTTATTTTTATTTATCTTTAGGTTAATTTTTAAGTTTAGGTTTTATTTATTTAGTATTTTATTTTATTTTACATTTATTTTTTATTTAGCTTTATTTTTTTTAATTTAGTTTAGTTTTTATATATTTTAATTTAGTTTAGTTTTTTATTTTATATTTTATTTTAGGATTAGGTTCAAGTTTAGGTTTTAGTTTAGGTTTTATTTTATTTATTTTTATATTATATTTTATGGTTTCATTTTTTATTTATTTTATTTATTTTTAAGATTTTTGGGGTTTTTAGGGAGGTTTGTGGTTAGGGTTTTATTTTTTATTTTATTATTTTTTGTTAAGATTAAGTAAACTCGTAGGTTTAGTTTATTTAGTTTTAGTTTTTATTTTTTTTGTTTATTTTATATTTTATTTTATTTAGGTTTTTTATTTTATTTAGTTTAGTTTATTTATTTTACTTTAGGTTTTATTTTATTTTATTGGTTTTAGTTTTAGTTTAGTTCATTCATTTAGTTAGTTATTTTTTTATTTTATTTTAGGTTTAGGTTATATTTTTTTATTTTTAGGTTTAGTTTAGGTTTTAGGTTATGGTTAGATTTATTTTAAGGTTTATTTTTTTTTAGTTTTAGGTTTAGGTTTAGTTTATTTATTTAGGTTTAGGTTTATTTATTTTAGTTTATTTAGTTTAGCTTTAGGTTTATTTTATATATTTAGGGTTTTAGTTTTTAAGTTTTATTTTAATTTATTTTTAGGTTTTATTTTTAGGATTATTTTTTGGGTTTAGGTTTTTTATTTTTTATTTTATTTTATTTTTATTTTAGGTTTAGTTTTTATTTTGTTTAGGTCTTTTATTTTTTTAATTTAGTTTAGGTTTTTATTTATTTTATTTTAGTTTAGATTTTATTTTTTATTTTATTTTCTTTATAGGTTTAGTTTAGGTTTAGTTTTAGTTTAAGTTTTATTTTTTTAATTTATTTTATTTTATTTTGGTTTTTTATTTATTTTATTTTTAGGTTTTATTTAGTCTAGGTTTAGATTTTAGCTTTTTAGGGTTTTAGGGGTTTAGGATGTTAGAATTTTATTACCATGGAAGGAAAATATACAATGTTCTTAAAAGGGTTAAAGCTCTAAAATTCTACTCCTCTCAGAGCTATAAGAAACCTAAAGAGCTAAACTCCCATCTAAGTACATTAGAAAAAGAAAACAAAACAAAAGAGCAAATACAATAGCTAAAAATTATAAGAGAAAAAGATATAGAGTAAGACTAAAACAAATCTTGAAAATAGAAAGAGAATAAGTCAACAGCAGTTGAAGATTTTTTTGAGAAAGCAAGATAAGCAAGATCCATAGTAACAGCACTTGGGTTGATTGAGTAACGACCATTCCCTCTATAAAGTTCCAACCTGCAAAAGAAATCAGTAACACACTACAAAGGCAAAAGTCATAGCTAAAAAGGATAAAGATAAAGAGATGAAAAGGAGAGTGCTAAGAAAGAGAATTCTTAGGCTCAGGTAGGATCATCTCAATACACATGGGCATCTAAAATCATAGAAAAGGGTTAAAATCATATGTAATGCTACCAACCAGAGAGAGAGGTGAGTAACATCAAAGCCATCATAGCCAAGATATATACAAGCAAACATCCAAGGAAAGAATCAATAGTTCTAGATCCTGCACCATTAAACAAAGAGAAACCGACCAACAACTAGCTAGCAGCCAAACCACCAAACAAAAACCACAACAAACTAATCACAATAACCCAGAGAGAGGCTAGAACAAAGTCAAAACACCAATAATAGCCATTATCCAAATACCCATCCAAGCTCAGATCTAGCAATCAGCAAGCACTAGACCCATGCCAATTAATGGAGAAACAACCAAAAAAACCAAGATAGATGCCCTCAAACCAAAATCCCAACAAGTAGCAATCACCAAGCCAAACTAGGGTGAGCAACGAAATGACTATACAAAATAAAATGAAACCATCAACTAAGGAAACATAAGTCGCATAAAATCAACAAGACAAAATAGCCACACAAAGGGGGCCAAAGGCGCCACCAACCACCGTAAAACCAAAAGTCCAATCCAAAAGAGGATCAACAAAGATTTAGCCAAAGACATACAAAAGGCTCCAAATTGTCCAAGAAGAAGGAAAAGACCAACAAGGAAAAAATCAACCAACCATTCTAAATGACAACTAAAGTCCTCCAACCAAACCAGTAAAAAAATCCATAAAAACCACTAGAGAATCACCCATAATAAGTAACTAATTAAGGAAGCATCCCCAATAAGGAAAAGTTGAAAACGATAGTACCATATAATAGGTCCAAAAGAAGCACAACAACCATAGAAAGGAAACCCAAAGATAAGGACCCACCAAAAAAACTAAACTTCCCAAAGAATAAACAAAGACTAACCCGACATGAAGCATAATAACAACACAAAATGTGCTTCAAATAATGCACCCAATAGAGGCTATCCTAGGAGAATAACTAAATGCAAAACCAAGGCAAAAGAAGGATCCATCAATAAACAATAAGGGACTAGGAGGCAAACCCAAAAATGTAGCCAGGAAATTCTCCAAAAGAAGGTTCAGAAAGGCAACAACCAATAGCAGTTCCCACAAGAAAGGCCACCCATCCAACCATAAAAAATAAGCAAAAAGTAATTTGAGTTCAAGAGTAAAGCCAACAAACTAACCATAGAAGAATTAGGACTAAGCTAGAGTAGCAGTCTCAACCAACCAAACTGAAATAAGGTAAAAGCACATTGCTAAAATCAAAACCAACTAAAGACAACCACCAAGTAGGAACCAATTTATAAACCTAAACCTAGAGATCAAAAAACAAAACCCATTTCGCACCAAAAAGTGAAAAAAAGTTTAGGATTTAGGGTTTGTGACTTAAGTGCCAGGATTAAGGGATTTAGTGTTTTAGGCTTTAGAGTTTAGGGTTTTAGGGTTTAGGGTTTAGAGTTTAGTTTAGGGTTTATGGTTTAGGGTTTAGGTTATGTGTGAGTTTAGGGTTTAGGCTAGTTTAGGGTTTAGGTTTAGGTTTATAGGTTTTTTTGGTTTTACCAGGACTTTAGGGTTTAGGATTAAAGGTATAGGATTTTTTTAGGGTTTTGGGTTTAGAGTGGTTTATGGTTTATTTTAGGTTTAGGTTTCTTTAAAAAAAATTAAGTAAACTAGTAGGTTTACATTTATTTAGTTTATTATATTTTTTTTATTTTTATTTAGGTTTATTTTTATTTTATTTAGTTTAGTTTATTTATTTTAGTTTAGGTTTCTTTTGGTTTATTTTTTTTAGGTTTGAAAGGTTAATGTTTATTTTTTAGTTTAGTTTATTTTTATTTTATTTTTTAGGTTTTAAGTTTATTTTATACTTTGTAATTTTAGGTTTAGGTTTATATTTTGTAGGTTTAGGTTTTTTTTATTTTAGGTTTATTTTGATTCGGTTTTTTTAGTTTATTTTATTTTATTTAGTTTAGGGTTTATTTTATTTTAGGTTTAGTTTATGTTTTATTTATTGTGATTTAATTTATTTTAGTTTAGGTTTAGGTTTTGGGTTTGTAATTTCTTAGTTTAGGGTTTAAGTCATTTTATATTTTTAGGTTTATTTTTAGTTTAGGTTATTATTTTAGTTTTATTTTTCTTTTATTTTATTATATATTTTGCATTTAGGCTTTTATTTTATTTATCTTTTTTATTTTCAAGTTTATTTTGTTTTGTTTTCTTTAAGTTCTCAACTTAAGTTTTAGTTTAGTTTTTAGTTTTTTTATTTTTTATTTTATTTTAGGTTTAGTTTATTTTAATTTAGGTTTAATGTGAAGTTTAAGTTTTTTTATTTTATTTTATTTAGGTTTTATTTAGGTTTAGGTTAAATTTAGGTTTTTAGGGTTTGGGCCTAGGGTTGTTTGGGTTTAGGGTTTAGGTTTACCAGGGTTTATGGTTTAGGGTTAGGGGGGTTTAGTGTTTTAGGGTTTAGGGTTTTAGTTTTATGGTTCCAAAGTGTAAGGTTTTGGGGTTTAGTGTTCAAGGTTTTATTTTAGTTTAAGGTTTTTTTAAATATGTATAAGGTTTAAGTTTCATTTAGTTTATTTAGTTTATTTTATCTATTTTAGTTTGTTATATTTTTAATTTTATTTTAGTATTCTATTTTATTTTATTTAAGTTTAGTTTTATTTTAGTTTATTTAGTTTAGTTTTATTTGTTCCTGGGAGGTTTGGGATAGCACAGTAAGTTTTGAGTTTAGGTTTAGGGTTTAGGGTTTAGTTTAGGCCATGCCTTTGGGTTATGATTTAGGGCATTTAGGGTTTAGTGGCTTTAAGACTTTAAGTTTTTTAGCCTTTAGGGTGGAGTTTAGTGTTTAGTTTGAGATCAGGTTTAAGTTTAGGCCATAGGGAGATTTGTGCCCAGGGTGGCTGCAGTTTAGGTTTAATTAGGTTGGGTTTAGGGGCTTAAGTGGTTTAGGTTTGAAGTGCTTATATTCTGGGGCCTGTAGGCCCAGGGCTCAGTGGTTAGTGAGTTTAGAGGATTTAGGCTCAGGCAGTTTAGGTTGTAAGCCTTAGGCTTTTTCCAGCACTGAGGGTGATAGTAATCTAAGTTTAAGTTTTAAGCACCTTTAGCCAGCCCAGATCTTTTGGGTTTTGGATTTTGACTAGGTGCAGCCTGGCCTAGTCATGCCAGGGTTAAGGTTTAGAGCCTGTGATCTCAGGGCCTAGGTTTATGACTAGGATTTCTTTTATAGATCCAATTTTAGTTTCATTTATTTTATTTTAGTTTATTTTAGGTTTATTTTTTATTTATTTTGGTTTATTTATTTTCTTTTAGTCATAGGTTTAGTTTGTTAATTTTAGGCTTTAGTTTTAGGTTTTATTTATTTTATCTTTTATTTCATTTGGATTAGTTTTATTAATTTCATTTTAGGTTTATTTAGTTTAGTGGTTTTTTAGGTTTGTAGGGTTTTGGGTTTTGGGTTTCAGGCTTTTGGGTTTATGGTTTAGCTCTTTAGGGTTTGAAGGTCTTACCCAGAGAGGGTTTAGGGTTTAGGTTTTTTAGTTTTAGGTTTAGCCCATTTAGGGTTTTAGGCTTTTAGGGGAAGCCTCAGTTTTGGCCTTTGGTTTTTCCAGGTGAATATGTTTTGGGTTTAAGGTTTAGGGTTTAGAGGGTTCATTTAGTTTAAGGTTTAGGTGGTTTTTTTACAGAGAAAAATTATGATTCATTCTCTTGATTTCATCAGCTGCATCAACCAAGCTTTACAGAGATAAATGACAACATGAGAAAATGAGACGTAATGAGCTCAAAAAAGCCTAAATAACTAGAATTATTTATTATAAAGCCAGGTTTGAGGGAGATTTCGACCATTCTTGGTTTCTCTATGCTCCACCACGCCTCAGTAGGGAGACCACCATATCCCCATCTTCCTCCCTCTTCCACCACCATGGTTGTAATAACCGCCATTCCTACCTCCATAACCAACACTACTCTTACCACCACCTCCATATCCAATAGCACCTTTAGATCCCTCCACCAAGCAGGTGACAATGGCCAATTGCCAAAAACAAAAAATTGAGCATGGTTGGCGGTGATGTTCCCATCTTCAAGGTTACGCCCATTAGTTGAAGAGTTTAGGTTTAGTTTAAGAGCTTTAGGCTTTATTTTTTTAATTTATTTTATCCACTTTAGATCTAGGTTTAGGGTTTGGGTTTAGGGTTTAGGTTTAGGGTTTATGGTTTAGGTTTAAGATTTAGATTTTAGGGTGAGTGCATCTGTAGTTTAGGGTTTATGGTTCTTAGGGTTTAAGGTTTGGTTTAGGGTCAGGTTTAGGGTTTCATGGTTTTTTTTAAAATGGCTGTGGTGAGGGTTTATTTATTTTTTAATTTATTTTAGTCATTTAGCCTGTTATTTTTATTTTTTTTTATCAATTTAACTATTAATTTAAGGTTTTATTTTAGTTTATTTTTTTAGAGTTTATTTATTTAGGTTTATTTATTTTAATTTAGGTTTTTTATTTTAGTTTATTTTTTAAGTTTAGGTTTTAGTTTAGATTATTATTTTATTATATTTATATTTTATTTAGGTTTTATTTATTTTATTTTTAGGTTTTATTTAGTTTAGGTTTTGGTTTTTAGCTTTTTTGGGTTTAGGGTTTTAGGATTTAGGGTTTTAGGCTTTATGGTTTAGGGTTCATTATTTAAGCTTTAGGGTTTAGAGTTTTTAGGGTTTAGGGTTAGCTTAGGTTTTAGGGTTAGTTTAGGGTTTAGGGTTTAGGGTTTAAGGTTTAGGGTTTAGGCTGTAGGGTTTAAAGTTTTTAGGGTTTATGGTTTAGGTTTAGTTTAGGGTTTAGGGTTTAGGGTTTAGGGTTATGGTTAGGGTTAGGTTTAGGGTTTAAGGTTTATTTAGGGTTTAGGGTTAGTTTTAGGGTTTAGGTTTTAGGGTTTAGTGTTTAGAATTTAGGGTTTAGGGTTTAGGGTTTACAGTTTAGGGTTTTGTTATTCTTTTTAAATTTATTAAACTAGTAGGTTTAAGTTTATTTAGTTTATTTTATTTATTTATTTTAGTTTATTTAATTTTTTATTTTTATTTATGTTTATTTATTTTTATTTAGTTCAGTTTATTTATTTTGAGTTTATTTACTTTAAATTGGGTATTTCATTTTAGTTTATTTTTTTAGGTTTAGGTTTAGGTTTATGTTTATCTTTTAGTTTAGTTTTATTTTAATTTTATTTTTTTAGGTTTAGGTTTATTTTTTTATTTTTAGGTTTAGGTTTAGGTTTTTTTATTTTATTTTTTTATATTTAGGTTTAGGTTATTTTTGGTTTATTTTTGGTTTTATTTTTTAGTTTAGGTTTAGGTTTATTTTTAGTTATTTTACTTTATTTATTTAGGGTTTTGGTTTAGTTTATTTTAGGTTTGGTTTAGGTTTTATTTATTTTAATTTAGGTTTAGGTTTATTTTATTTTTATTTTAAGTTTAATTTTTATTTTATTTAGGTTTTTATTTTTTAGTTTAGTTTAGGTTTTTATTTATTTTATTTTAGTTTAGTTTTTTATTTTTTTTATTTTATTTCTTTTAGGTTTAGGTTTTATTTTAGGTTTTTAAGTTTTATTTTATTGAGGTTTAGGTTTTTTATTTACTTTATTTTATTTACTTTAGGTTTAGCTTTTTTTAGTTTTTAGGGTTTAAGGTTTAGGGTTTAGGGTTTAGGTTAGGGTTTAGGGTTTACGATTTAGGGTTTATGATTTAGGGTTGTAGGTTCTAGGATTTAGGGTTTAGGGTTGTAGGTTTTTGGGTTTAGGGTTTATGATTAGGGTTTGGGGTTTGGGGTTTAGGGTTTAGGGTTTAGGGTTTATGGATTAGGGTTTGGGGTTTAGGGTTTTTAGGGTTTAGAGTTTTAGGGTTTAGTGTTTAAGGTTTAGAGTTTTAGGTTAGTTTAGGGTTTAATGTTTAGGGTTTATGCTTTTTGTGATTTAGGGTTCAAGGTTTATGGTTTTTATGGTTTAGGGTTTAGGGTTTAGGCTTTAGAGTTTAAATTCTGATTTAGGTTTTAGGTTTAGTGTTTAGTTTGTTTATGGTTTAATTAGGGTTTAGGGTTTAGCGTTTAGGTTGGAGTTTAGGTTTATGCTTGTAGGTTTAGGGCTAAAGGTTTAGGGTTTAGGGCTGTAGGATGTAGGTTTAGGGTTTAGGGTTTAGGTTTTTAGATTTTATGCTCAGGGATTTTAGGGTTTACGGTTTAAAGTTTTTTTAAAAAATTAAGTAAACCTGTAGGTTTAGGATTATTTAGTTTATTTTGTATTTATTTTAGTTTATTTTATTTTTTTTTAATTAGGGTTATTTTTATTTTTATTTTTATTATGTTTAGTTTATTTATTTTAGGTTTATTTATTTTAGTTTAGGTTTTTTATTTTAGTTTATTTTTTAATTTGAGGTTTAAGTTTAGGTTTATTTTTTAGTTTATTTTTTTATTTTTATTTTTTTTTTTTAGGTTTAAGTTTTATTTTGTATTTTTAGGTTTAGGTTTAGGTTTTTATTTTATTTTTTAGGTTTATTTTATTTTATTTTAGGTTTAGTTTTTATTTTATTTAGGTTTTATTTAAGTTTATTTTAATTTTTTGTTTAGTTTAGGTGGTTATTTATTTTATTTTGGTTTAGTTTTATTTTTTATTTATTTTTGTTTTACTTTTTTTGGTTTATTTTAGGTTTAGGTTTTAGCATAGGTTTGTTTTATTTTATTTTTCTATTTTATTTAAGTTTAGGTTTATTTATTTATTTTATTTTTAGGTTTTATTTAGTTTAGGTTTAGGTTTTTATTTTTTTAGGGTTTAGTGTTTAGGATTTATGATTAATTTAGGGTTTAGGGTTTAGGTTTAGGGTTTAAGGTTTGGGGTTTGAAGTTTAGGCTTTAGGTTTAGGGTTGTAGGTTTTAGGATTTAGGGTTTAAGGTTTATAGTTTAGGGTTTTAGGGTTTAGGGTTTAGGGTTTATGGTTTAGGGTTTAGGGTTTTAGGGATTAGGGTTTAGGGTTTCAGTTTTAGGGGGTTTAGGTTTTAGGGTTTAGGGTTTAACATTTTAAGGTGGTTTAGGTTTTAGGGTTAGTTTAGGGTTTAGGGTTTAAGTTTTAGTTTATGTTCTTATTTTCTTTTATTTTTTTTATTTATTTAGGTTTAGGTTTTATGGTTTAGGGTTTACGATTTATGGTTTAGGGTTTTAGGATTTAGGGTTTAGTGTTTAAGGTGTAGGGTTTAGTGTTTAGGGTTTAGGATTTTTAAGGTATAGGGTTTACTTTTAGTTTATGGTTTAGGGTTTAGGGGTTTAAAGTTTAAGGTTTTTTTTATTAAAAAAAAAATTCAAATTCAAAATTTCTTCTTTTCAATTTTATTAACTAGGGAACACACAAAGTTTTCTAAGACACAAGTGACCCCATAGATCAAAAATGAGCATGGATAGAGCAAATCGAAAACCCTTGATAACTAAAATCATCTCTACTATAAGATCATAGTTCCATAAGCAGTCGGATTGGTTGTTCTTATTCTCTAGTTCCCATTAGAACCACCCTCTCTCGGTAGCCGCCGTCACACCACCTTCATAACCACCAGCGTCCATCACGCATATCCTTGACACACCTCTATCAGGCACCATAGCGGTGATAGCTCACCTCTGCCTTCACATCCACCACCAGATCTATACCAAGCCTGGTTGATGGTGATGTTCCTACCATTAAGGTTCTACCTATTCTTAGGGTTTAGGTTTATTTATTTTATTTATTTAGTTACTTTAAGTTTAGATTTAGGTTTAGGGTTTAGGGTTTAGGGTTCAGGATTTAGGGTTAAATGTTTTAGGGTTTGGGCTTTTAGGGTTTAGCATTTAGGGTTAGGGTTTAGGGTTTAGCATTTATGGTTTAGGGTTTAGTGTTTAGGCTTTAGGGTTTAGGTTTTAGGTTTAGTTTAGGTTGAGTTTTATTTATGGTTTAGGGTTAGTTTAGGGTTTAGTTTAGGGTTTAGGGTTTATAGTTTATAGGTTTAGTTTGTAGTTTAGGTTTAAGGTTTTATGGTTTAGGGTTGTAAGTTGTAGGTTTTTGGTTCAGTTAAAGGTTTAGGGTTTAAGGTTTAGGGTTTACGGTTTAGGGTTTAGGTTTTTTTTAAATTTTTAAATTATGTAAACAAGTAGGTTTTAGTTTATTCTTTATTTATTTGAGTTTATTTTATTTTTTATTTTATTTAGGTTTATTAATTTTATTTAGTTTACTTTATTTATTTTTAGTTTATTTATTTGAGTTTAGATTTTTTATTTGACTTTATTTTTTAGGTTTAGATTTAAGTTCAGGTTAACTTTTTAGTTTAGTTTTATTTTTTTATTTTTAAGTTTAAATTTTATTTTTAATTTTTAGGTTTCATTTATTTTGGTTTATTTAATTTTTTAAGTTTAGTTAAGGTTTTTATTTATTTTATTTTAGTTTATTTTATTTTATTTTTAGGTTTAGGTTTAGGTTTAGGTTTTAGTTTAGGTTTTTTATGTTTTATTTATGTTTGAGCTTATTTGTTTATTTTATTTTTAAGTGTTATTTAGTTTAGGTTTAGGTTTTTTGGTTTTTAGGGTTTAGGGTTTAGGGTTTATGGTTTAGGTTTTAGGATTTTACGATTTAGGGTTGAGGGTTAGGGTTTAGGTTTCTTTATTGACTTTAGGGTTTAGGGTTTGAGGTTTAGGGTTTAGGATAACAGGTTTTAGGGTTAATTTAGGGTTTAGGGTTTAGGGTTTAGGCTGTAGGGTTTAGGATTTTTAGTGTTTAGGGTTTATGGTTTAGGGTTTGGCTTTAGGGTTTTAGCATTTAGGGTTTAGGGTTAGCATTTAGGATTTAGGGTTTAGGGTTTAGGATTTAGGGTTAATTTTAGGGTTTAAGTTTTAGGGTTTAGTGCTTAGAATTTAGGGTTTACGATTTCAGAATTACATTTTAGGGCTTTTTTCTATTTAAATTAGTAAACTAGTAGGTTTAGGCTTATTTCATTTATTTAGTTTATTTTTTATTTATTTTAGTTTATTTTATTTTTTATTTTTATTTAGGTTTTTTTGTTTAGTTTATTTATTTTAAGTGTATTTATTTTAGTTTAGGTTTTTTCTTTTAGTTTATTTTTTTAGTTTTAAGTTTAGGCTTATGTTTATTTTTTTAATTTAGTTTTATTTTAATTTATTTTTTAGGCATAGGTTTTATTTTGTATTTTTTTAGTTTATTTTATTTTTAGGTTTAGGCTTTATGTTTCTATTTTAGGTTTATTTTTTGGTTTTATTTTTTTGTTTAGGTCTAAGTTTATTTGTAGTTTATTATATTTTATTTGGTTGAGGGTTTAGGTTTAGTTTAGTTTAGGTTTAGTTTTAGGTTTTATTTAGTTTAGTTTAGTTTTTTTTTAGTTTAGGTTTTGGTTTATTTTATTTTTATTTTAGGTTTAGTTTTTATTTTATTTAGATTTTAAATTTTTTTGTTTTGTTTTGGTTTTTATTTATTTTATTTTAGTTTAGTTTTATTATTTTATTTTATTTTCTTTTTTAGGTTTAGGTTTTAGTATATGTTTTATTTTATTCTTATGTTTTATATTTAGGTTTTAGGTCAAGGTCTTGGGCCCAGGATCAGGGCCTCAGGATGGAGGGTCAGGTAACTTTTAGTGTCAGTTTAGGGTTAGCCTGGCCTGTAGCTCATTAGTGGGTGGGTGGGTCAGCTCAGTGGTTAAGGCTCAGGTTTAGGTGTTTTAGGTAGAGGAAAGAGGTTTTTTATTTTTAGATTTTATATTTTTATGTTTAGGTTTCAGATTTAGAATTGTGGTTTAGTTTAGGGTTCTAGGGTTTAAGGTTTAGTTTTAAGATTTATGGTTTAGGTTTGGGTTTAGGTTTGGATTTAGGTTTTAGTTTATGGTTTAGGGTTTAGGGTTTAGGGTTTAAGGTTTAAGATTTAAGGTTTTTTTTTAACATAGAACAAATTTAGATTCAACATTTCTTCTTTTCAATTTCATCAACCAAGTAACACATAAAGTTTTCTAAGACTCAAGTGACCACATGATCAAAATGAGCAGAGCAAATCAAAACCCTGATAATAAAATCATCTCTATTATAAGGACATAGTTCCATAAGCAGCTGATTAGATTGGTCATTCTTTAGTTTTTTCCAGCTCATGTAACCACCCCACCTCTTGACTAGCGGATCCCATTAAATCTATGATCTCTCCTCATCACCACATCACCTTCATCGCTCTCGCCACCATAACCACCATGCCGACCATCACCTCCATCTACCACACCTCCAAATCCCCACCATAATCAAGGATAACCCACCTCCACCTTCGCCTCCACCGCTAGATCTAGACTTAGCCTAGTTGAAGGTGATGTTCCTACCATCAAGGTTCAGCCCAAATTTAGGGTTTAGGTTTATTTTTTTTATTTATTTAGTTACATTAAGTTTAAGTTTAGGGTTTAGGGTTTAGGGTTTATGGTTTTAGGGTTTAGGGTTTGGGTTTTAGATTTAGGGTTTTTAGGGTTTAGATTTAGGTTTTTTTAGGGTTTAGCATTTAGATTTAGGGTTTAGGGTTTTTAAGGTTTTGGGTTTAGTATTTTTAGGGTTAGTTTAGGGTTTAGAGTTTATGGTTAGTTTAGGGTCTAGGGTTTAGGTTTTAATGTTTAGGGTTTAGGGTTTAATGATGAAGGTTTAGGGTTTTATGGTTTAGGATTTAGGGTTGTTTGTTGTAGTCTTAGGGTTTAGGGTTGTAGGTTTAGGGTTTAGGGTTTAGGGTTTAGGATTTAAGGTATAAGGTTTTGCGTTTATGGTTTATATTTTTTAAAATTTTAAAACTAAGTTAACCGATAGGTTTAGGTTTATTTAGTTTATTTTTTATTTATTTGAGTTTATTTTATTTTATTTATTTTTATTTAGGTTTATTTTTATTTTTATTTAGTTTACTTTAATTTAGGTTTATTTATTTTAGTTTAGGTTTTTTTTTATTTTAGTTTATCTTTTAGGTTTAGGTTTTTAGGTTCAGTTTATTTTAGTTTAGTTTTATTTTTATTTTATTTTATTTATTTTTATTTTTATTTTTTACATTTAGGTTTTGGCTTTACTTTATTTTTATGTTTATTTTCTTTATTTAGGTTTTTTTTCTTTTATTTAGGTTTTTATTTTTAGGTTTATTTTAATTTTTAGTTTAGTTCGTTGTTATTTATTTTATTTTAGCTTATTTTTATAGTTAATTTTTTTAGGTTTAGGATCAGGTTTAGTGGTATTTATTTTATTATTTATTTATAAGAAGTTTATTTATTTTATTTTTAGTTTAGTAGGAGGTTTTTAGGTGTAGGGTGTGGATTTGGAGAGGGTTGTTTAGTGTGTGGTATGGAAGATTTAGTTTGTAGCCCAGTAAGTGAGTGTGGCCCAGGTTAGAGGTTTAGGGATTTAGGGCCTGGGCTGGGAGTTTGGAGGGGTAGCAGGTAGTGGTAGGTAGGTAGGGTTTTTGCCTTTACAAAGGCAAGTTGGGGTTAAGGTCAGGTAGGTTTTAGGGTAGTGGTTATGGTAAGTTTTAGGAGTGTAATTTAGGCTTTAAGGTTTAAGATTTAGGACTCCCTTTAAATTTGGTGAACTAGTAGGTTTAGGTTTATTTTATTTATTTAGTTTATTTCTTTATTTATTTTAGTTTGTTTTAATTTTTATTTTTATTTAGTTTTATTTTTTATTTTTATTTAGGTTTATTTTTAATTTCTATTTAGTTTAGTTTATTTAGTTTTGGTTTATTTATTTTAGTTTAGGTTTTATTTTAGTTTATTTTTGATTTATTTTAGGTTTATGTTTATTTTTTAGTTCATTTTAATTTTATTTTATTTTAGGCTTAGATTTTATTTTTTTATTTTAAGTTTAGGTTTAGGTTTTTATTTTATTTTTTATTTAGGTTTTAGGTATTCATTTTAAGTTTATTTTTGGTTTTATTTTTTTAGTTTAGGTTTAGGTTTATTTTTAGTTTAATTTATTTTATTTAGTTTAGAGTTGAGGTTTTGTTTATTTTAGGTTTAGTTTGGTTTATTTATTTTAGTTTAGTTTATTTTACTTTAAGTTTAGGTTCATTTTATTTTATTTTAGGTTTAACTTTTATTTTATTTAGGTTTTATTTTAGTTTAGTTGATGTTTTATTTATTTTATTTTAATTTAGTATTTTTTTATTTTATCTTTAGGTTTAAGGTTTAGTTTAATTTTAATTTGTTTAATTTATTTTATTATTTTAATTTATTTAAGTTTAGGTTTTTATTTATCTTATTTTATGTTTAGGTTTGATAGTATCAGTGTGGCTCAGTGGTAGTCAGGTCATGTAGGATTTTGGGTAGTCAGGCCAGGGCCTGTGGGCAGGGTAGGGTCAGGAGGGTCAGGGCCCAGTGGTTGGGGCCCAGGTGGGTAGGTTTAGTAGTGGTATGGATGGTCAGTGGCTCAGGTAGGGCCTGGGTTTAGGGCTCAGGGTCAGGGCTCAGGTAAGTTAAGGGCCTAGGGCTATAGTAGGATCAGTGGTAGAGTCAGGTCATAGGTTTAGGGTTTTTATTTAAGATTTGTGCTTATGGTTTGTGGTTTTCTTTTAAAATTAAGTAAATAAATTTAAGTTTTATTTAGTTTTATTTTATTTTATATTTGGGCATATTTATTTATTTTATTTATTTATTTTATTTTAAGTTTATTTATTTTAGTTTAGGTTTTATTATAGTTTACTTTAGGTTTAGGTTTTTATTTAGTTTTATTTTATTTTTTAGGTTTAAGTTTATTTTAATTTAGGTTTAGTTTAGGTTTTTTATTTTATTTTAGGTTTTGTATTTTAGGTATTTTTAATTTTAGTTTAGTTTAGGTTATTTTAGTTTATTTTGGTAATTTTTATTTTCATTTTATCTTATTTTATTTATGTTATTAGGTTTAAGTTATATGTTTAGTTTATTTTATTTATTTTTTATATTTTAGGCTTCAGTCATTTTATTTATTTATTTTTAAGTTTAGTTTTAGTTTTAGGTTTTTAGGGTTTGGTTTTAGGCCTAGGGTTTGGGTCAGTGGACTGATTTAGTGGTAGTGTTTAGGTTTAGGATCAGATGGTTTAGTTTTATTCAGGAGAGAGAGGCCCAGGGTCATAAGCCCAGGTTAGAGAGGGTTTTATCATGATAAGGATCATGATTAGTGGTTTTAGGTTTTATATTTATTCATCTTTAACTCATTTTTAAGTTTAGTTATTAGGATCTTTCAATAGGGCCCATGGCTCAGCCTAGTTCAGTGGCCAGTGTGGTTAGGGCCTAGTAGTGCTCAGCCTCAGGGCTCATGATCTGAGGGCCTTTAAGTGGCCTAGGTCATCTATACCACCTGGGCTAGGGCCTAGTCAGGGTCTTGGGTTTGTGATTAGAGGGCCCAGGTCAGCTCAGATCTCAAGCCCAGGGCTCAATGTGACTAGGTCAGGTCATGATTTAGTTTATGAAGTAGTCATTCAGGTTTTAGCCCAGTGGTTTGTATTAGTAGGTTTTTATTAGGGTAGGTTTAGTTTATTTATTTAGGGTCTAGGATAGGGCCTGGGGTAGGTTGGGTGAGGGTTTAGGGTATTTGGTTAAGGTTTGGTGGCTCAGTGGCCTGGTTTAGTGGCCCAGGTTTAGTGATTAGGGCCAGAGTTTAGGGCCCAAAGAGGATTTAGGGTAGGTTTATTGGCTCATGTTTAAAATACAAACCACCAGCATTTATTTAGTTTATTTTATTAATTTAGTTTATATTTTATTTTATTTAGGTTTATTTTTTTTATTTAATTTAATTTATTTTATTTTAGTTTACTTATTTTAGTTTAAGTTTTTTTATTTTACTTTATTTTTAGGTTTAGATTTTTTATTTTATAGTTTTAGATTTTATCTAATTTTTAGTTTGGTTTTATTTATTTTTAGGTTTAGGTTTTTTTTTTTAGGTTTATGTTTTAAGTTTGTATTTTAGGTTTACTTTTAGGTTTTATTTCTTAGTTTAGGTTTAGTTTTACTTTTAGTTTATTTTATTTTATTTAGTTTAGGGTTTATGTTTATTTTATTTTAGGTTTAGGTTTAGGTTTTATTTAATTCAGTTTATTTTAATTTAGTTTAGGTTTAGGTTTTTTTTTCATTTTAGGTTTTGGTTTTTTTTAGTTTAGGGTTTAAGTTATATTTTTTATTTATTTTTAGGTTTTATTTTTAGGTTTACTTTAGTTTACGCTTTTATTTAGTTTTTATTTTATTTTATTTTGTGTTTAGCTTTTATTTTATTTAGGCTTTTTAATTTTTAGGTTTATTTAATTTTAATTTAGATTTTAGTTTTATTTTATTTTATTTTGCATTTAGATTAGTTTAGGTTTAGTTTAGGTTTTTTTATTTTATTTTATTTTATTTTATTTTAGTTTAGGCTTTTTTTATTTATTTTATCTATATATTTAGTTTAGGATTAGGTTTTGGTTTTGTGGTTTGGGTTTTGTTAGTGTAGGGTTTAGTGTTTAGGATATAGAGTAGCAGTTTTGGGATTAGGGTACAATGGTTAAGATTTAGGGTTAGGGTAGGATTTAGGATTTAGGCTGTGGTTGGTAGGGTGGATTTAATGTTG
The DNA here is from genome assembly GCA_021442155.1 of Cymbidium sinense. Classification (NCBI taxonomy): domain Eukaryota; kingdom Viridiplantae; phylum Streptophyta; class Magnoliopsida; order Asparagales; family Orchidaceae; genus Cymbidium; species Cymbidium sinense. Next base: position 215,948,667 of record CM038214.1, on the reverse strand, counting down.
TGGTTGATTTTGGGTTAGTTTTAAGGTTAGTTAGGTTATGGTTTAGGGTTATTAGGTTTAAGGTAGGGTTTAGGTGTTTTAATTAAAGAGGTTTAGGTTTATTTATTTATTTTATTTTTAGTTTATTTTATTTTTTTATTTTTTTTTTATTTTATTTAATTTATTTTATTTATTTTAGGTTTTATTTATTTTATAGTTAATTCTAGTTTAGGTTTAGGTTTATTTTATCTTGTTTATTTTAAGTTTAGGTTTTTTTTTTTAGTTTAGGGTTTAGTTTTATTTTTTTTATTTATTTTAGGTTTATTTTTTAGGTTTTAGTTTTTATTTACTTTTTATTTTATCTTTATTTTATTTTGGTTTTTTTAGGTTTATTTAATTTTTAGTTTAGTTTAGGTTTCATTTTAATTTATTTTAGTTTATCTTTATTTTATTTTAATTTATTTTGTTTAGTTTAGGTTTATGTTTAGGTTTGGTTTTAGTTGTGTTTTATTATTTTATTTTTATTTTTATTTTATTTTTATTTGTTACATTTATTTTTGTTTCATTTTTTGTTTTAGGTTTAGGTTTTAGGTTTTAGTGTTTAGGGTTTAGGGTTTAGGGTTTGGGGTCAGGGTTTAGGGCTTAGGATTAGTGTTTATTTTAGGGTTTAGATTTAGGATATTTTTATTTTTATTTTTTTATTATTATTTTTTTTGGGAAGCCCCATGAGGGGTATTTATTACCACAAAAAAGAGGGTTACAAGGTCCTTAAAGGGATAAACTCATCTACGCCAAAGAGCTACATTCAAACTAAGGAGTAAATCCCCGCTAAAAGTAAAAGCAATAGAACACTTTAAAACAATCAAAAGATACAAGCTTAGATTCGCATAATAAACCAAAAGCAAATTGTGACAATACACCGCAGACTTGAGAATGACTACCACCGGTGCAAACCTGCAAGAGAAAAGGAAGGAGGTCCCGCAACAATTTAGACCGACAAAATTAAACAGCTTATAGTTGTACGACAATATGATGACAAAAATGCAAAGTCTACAGAATTTAGAAAAGAGAAAAGATGAGAAGGCTCGCTCTCCACACCAGATGGGGCGATGCAAAAGTGTGCATCCAAACTTGTGAGGTTACTTCATAAGAGCTACTACCAAACCAAAATGGAGTGAAAATATCGACCATCATAGCCAACAAACGTAGAGATAGGCCGTGTAGTGGGTCCGACAGTGGATTACAAACACACCTAATCGACAATATCATCACCATATCAAGAGAATAAGAAAATGTGATGGAGCCAACATTGCGTAATCCCATTAATAGGATCGTGATGAGGGGACCATAACAAATGAAGTGAAGCATCTGGAACCAAGCCAAACAAAGCAACCTCATGCATTCGTGATTAAGAAACCCGTGAAAGGTAAATCAAAGTGCTTGCCTGTACCACAAAAATTATAGCATTAAAGTACAAAGAGATTAAGAGATAAAAGATAATGTCGACCAACAGAGACAACCGACAAGAAAATCAAGAAAAGCTACCATATAAGGAACATTCATAACAGAAAGAACAATATCCCAATTCACCACAATCCTTGCGAAATACCCCAGCTTGCCATAATAACAATCATTGAGAGTATACAAACCATAGGTTAAGATCAAGTATACAGTTGATTAGTACGTGATCTCGCACAATACTAGGACTAAAAGGGATACTATAGCAGGTTAAGATAGTAGCCAGACAACTAATCAGATAAACCAAATCCACAAACATCCCAAGTCTTAAAACAACAACAGGTAACATTAGACTATAATACCTCTCAAACAGAAATGACACTCCAATCCAAGAAGGTAACAAAGACAAACCCAATAGATGGGATTACATATAAACAATGATAGAATATGATTCACCCACCTAAATGAGCAAAGAACCCGTAAAAAAAATAATCCGCAATCGAAAGTCACTCCCATCGAAAGCAACTAATGCAACATTGTAAGCCACTAGAATATAAAATAAGAAGATGATTCCAAGTAGAGACATCATTACCAAGCAAGAATTTTAAGACAATAAAGGTCCAAAACTAGAACTTGCTAAGACAGTAGTAGGCAAGATGGCAAAAAATAGCAGGAGGAAAACTGGGAGAAGCAGAAAAAAACGGCAGAACAACCCAAAGGGATTAAAAAACCAAATCAACAAACAAATCAACAAACAACCATGGTAGCAAACCTCCAAAACTGAAAAAAGTAATTAAACCCAATCCATTCCAGTACAAGGATTTCAACCAAAATAACCATTAAAAGAGACCGTGGTACATAATTTCTTCCCTGCGTGAGAGCCGAGGTTAGCATTATATAAGCAAGACAGATGAAAAGTCAAGCCCAACAACAACCAAAATCCTTTCAGCATAAGTGTTGAAACCTTTATGAATTAGGCCTTTAAGGAGGAAAGAGTCCCAAGGAATGTAAGCATCAGCCAAAGAAATACTATAATCATCAAAATAGAAATTGCAACTAGCATAATGCACACTAATCTGTTGCCTAGAAGCAACATAGGTAGTAGCAATGCTCCAAGCCATATTGTCAAAGAGAAAAAATTGGTTAAAGAAGTTAGTACTAAAATCTAAGCCCATCAAAACAGATAACTTCCTCCAAAGAATGGTTAATTCTCTCGTTTAGAAATGAATGTATCAATGAAATTAAAGTCCAAAGTGGGATTGCGCTAAAAGCCAAGAATGTAACACAAGGCTCAATTGGGTTCAATTCAAGATATTGATGTGCATATAGTTCAACATCTCCATAATATTGTAAATGCCAAAAATAGAATTCTTCCAACTAAAGGAGAAGGGGTAAAGGCACAAGTCATGGCAAAGAGCACAAGACAAAGAATGATATCTATGAGGAGTATCCATAAAGAACACAAGGAAACAAAACCAAAAAAAAGGGAGGCTAAGAGGAGAATTAGATCGAGGTAAGGAAGCCCAGAATTGTCCAAGTTAACCAGACCAAGTATTTTGGGTAATGTAAATTGATCAAAGAAGATGATACTGTCTAATCTCGCACCCAGATTTGCAAGGTAATCAGCACAGGCATTACCTTCATGCCAAACATGAGTGATGGTAAAATTCAGTTGAGAGAGAAGAGCCCTAGTTTGCTTGAGGAGGTAGTACAAACAAGCATTGCTCATATTGGTAGAAGTCAAAAGGTCAATCAAGAGAAGGCCCACCTCTATCCAAATATTAAGTCAGCCATTTTAAAGATAAATTTCTAGAGCTTTGTGGACTGCCATAAGCTCAGTATAAGGGGTAAAGCTGGAAATAAGGGGATAAGCAAATGGACATAGAACTATACCCTTAGAATCCCTGAAAATGCCTCCACAACCGTGAGCCATTATGAGAGACAGCCATCAAGATAATTTTAATAATATGATCAAGAGGTTTTTCCAAAAAACCATTCTATCATTTCGATAGTAAGGTCGGTCCGGAAGGTTGAGGCCCGCTTTATTGGCTACAGATTTACGCCTTTAAAATGTTTGTGATGAATTAAATTGGCTTTAAACAAATCACAAATTTTGTTTTAGTTCTAGAATAATCCTCATGTGATTCATAATGAATCCCACGATGTTTAGTTTCATTTCGTCCATCCATATGAACCAAATAAGAGTAATGGCGATTATGATTTTAATATGACCTTTAATTGCATTGTCAAAGTAAACTTCAAGAAGTTGATATAAAGTAAAAGAACAATTAAAATTGATGTGTTGAATAGATTGTCATACCAAATCCAAATTTTAGAGGCAATAGCCCCATTAACAAAAAACATGGTTAACATTCTCAATATGAGAACAACATTGACATTTAGAGGGTAAATAAAACCCTTTACCCCACAACAAAGAGTCAACAGGAATAAAGTTTTTAGGATACGCCAAGTTAGAATAGAGTAAGAAGAGGGGATATTGTTATTCCAAATTTTGGAGAACACAATAGAAGAATCGAGTGTCTTTAGTGTAAAGCCACACATTTTAAGGTTGAAATCCCCATTATGAGATAGCTTAAAGATAACTGATCATGATTGGAGTGATAGGAATATTAGTAATCATATTTAAGAAAGTGGAAGGAATAGAATCAAGAATCTTACTAGTGTTCCACTTGTGGTTTTGCCGTAATGAATTAACTCTAATAGCGAAGTGGAGTGAGTGTAGAGTAAGTCATCAATGGATCCACAACCACCCAATTGTCTTGCCAAAAGAAGGAATTGCGAGTTTATGCCCCAAAAAATTAAGGATTCTGCATCCCATTTGATGTAACAAAGTCTTCTCCACAGGAGAATCACCATTTAAAGGGACAAATGAGAGGATGTTTACCCTGGCAATATTTAGAAGTCATGAAATTCGCCCAAAGACTATTTTTGCTCCTAAAATTCCACCAAAGTTTGTAGAGAAGGCATTGATAACTTCTTTGATGGATTTACATCCTGCACCTCCTCTTCAAGAGTACCACAACTTTTAGACCAAGATGACCAGTGCATTCTTTTAGAGGAGGTATTGGTTCCCCAAAAAAATTTGTTTAAGAGACGCTCAATTCTATTGATGGTAGAGTTGGTAGCACAATGGTTTGAAGAAGGTATATAAGCATGGAATTTAGAGTGCTCTTGATCAAGGTAAGCCTACCACAAAGAGAGTAAATGAAATTCCCAAACCAAATTTTGTTAGAAATTTTTTGAATTAGATCATCAAAAGGTGTGATCTTTTTTGGCCTTTAAAAGGAGCCCCAAGGTAATTAAGAGGGAGTTGATTTTGCTTAAAATTAGTAATTCGATATTTGGTTAAGTCTATTAGAGGAATCTTAGTTGAAGGAATAAAACCGCATTTTCCTTCATTAAGAAAAGACCACTAACTTTACCAAAATCATTTAGGAGGTTCTTAATGGTTTTAACATGTTGAAGGGAGCTGCGAAGATAATGAAATCATCTGCAAAGCTAAGATGAGAAATAGGGAAACCTCCATGAGTTTTAAAAGACATATTAGATTATTATCAAAAGATCGTTAAGGCTCCTTGACAGGTATTCAATAGCGATGATAAAAAGAGAAGGTGATAGTGGGTCACCTTGCCTCAAACCATGGCTAGAAGGAAAGAAACCTATGGACTCACCATTCATGATAACCAAAAACCAGACATTCGTGATACACCTTTTTATAATCCGGATAAAACTATCAAAAAAACCAAACAAATTCAGGATTTGAAAGAGAAAATCCCATGAGAGATTGTCAAAGGCTTTAGCGATGTCCAGTTTGAATAAGATGTTGCCTCCTCTAGAAGGGACATCAATGTCATGAACCAGCTCTTGAGCAAGAAGAATATTATCCGATATTGCTCTGTGTTTAACAAAACCAGTTTGATTTGGGGAGATGATTTTAGGAAGCAAAGGGCTAAGCCTATTATTTATTAATTTAGCAATGAGTTTTTGAAAAAAGGTGCAAAGACTAATCGGTCTAAAATTGCCCCAAGATTCAGGATTGTTAGTTTTGGAAATAAGGACAATAGAAGTGCTTGAAAAGTATTTGGGAATAGGATTGCCATCAAAGAAATCAATAACAGCATCAACTAAGTCAATTTTAATAAATGGCCAACAATGCTGAAAGAAGTGGGTCGACAGCGTCATAACAACAAGAAGTTAGTGTCTATGGAGTATTACTAATCTCCTCTTGGAAGGACACATAGTGAGTAAATGATTATCCTCACTTTGTTAATCATAGAAGGGATAAGATGGGTGTTTGATAAAGTTCCCAAAATTAGAATTTAATAAAGTTTGGAAATGATGTATGAGAATCCTTAATATCATTGTTATCGGTTATCCATTCACCATTAGAGTTCTTAATTTTCTTAATCGAGTTTAAGGCTTTCGTTTATTACAAATGGCATGAAAATACGGTGTTTATCACCATCGCAATATGTTTGCTTGGCTTTTTTATAGGTTTCTTCCATGTTTTGATAATTAACCAATTTATTCTTGGCAATGTTCAACTCCTCAAGTTTCTTTGGGATCGGTTGAGTCTTCAAGACAAACCTCTTGTTCCATAGCTTTAAGATTTGTGAAAAGGTTTTAAAAATGTGTTTGTTCCACCAATTGAGATTTTGTTTAAGTCTTTTGAGCTTAAGCCAAAGGCGAGTCATACCTTTATTAGGAAAGGGGCCATCCAATTAGTGAGGCGACATTGGTGAAGTCACTATGTTGGGTCCACATATTTTGAAATCTGAAAGGAGAGGGAGTAGGCGGGTTGGGGATTTTGAAGGAAATCAAAAGAGCATGGTCAAACAAAGTTCGCTCAAATGCTCAACAATGGTAGTAGGCCATTGATCCAAAGAGAATTAAAGAGGGTCCTATCAAGATGCTACAAAGTCTAGTTGTGCGTGAAGTTAGACCCGGTGAAACCAATCGGTGCAATCAAGGATCATATTTGAAGTCCTCCATGGAATGAAGGTTAGGAGAACATCCTCCCCTTCTTTCAAACTAGCTATGATATTGAAATCACCTCCAACCAACCAGGAAGTTAGCGAAGCGAAGGTGCGTAAGTGATTCCAAAGGATGTTCCTACCACTCTATTACAAGAAGCATAGATAAAAGAGCCAAAAGCGATAAGTCACCTAAGGAGATTTTGACATTAACCAATTGGTCAAGATCATGATGAAATGGTGATGGAGTTGTGCCAAAAGCACCAAATTTTATTATTAAGATTGAAGAAGAAATTATGAAAACCAAATCTAGCGACAAAAGCAATCTTAGAAGAATTAATGAAAGGTTCAATAAGAACAAGTAACTTGATATTATGAACACACAAGACTCTAACGATTTTGGACGGGGAAGAGACCCACAACCCGGATATTCCAAATAAGAAAATTAATCATAAGGGGACAAAAAAGGAAAAAAAGGAAAAAAAAAGGAGAATGTTTTGGATTTAGGTTTAAGGTTTAGGGTTTAGGGTTTAGGGTTCATGGTTTAGTTTAGTTAGTTTTAGGGTTTAGGGTTTAGGGTTTAGGTTTATTTTTTTTATTTTTTTAATTTTAAATTAAATAAACTCATAGGTTAGGATTTATTTTTTGGGTTCTATTTAGAAGTTTTCTAATTTTATTTAATTTATTTTTTATTTTTTAGGTTTAGTTTATTTATTTTAATTTTATTTATTATTTTAGCTTAAGAAGTTTATAGATTTAGGTTTAGGTTTATGTTTATGTTTCAGTTTAGTTTAATTTTTTATTTTATTTTTGAGGTTTAGGTATTATTTTTTTTAATTTTTGGTTTAGGTTTAGGTTTTTTTATTTTTATTTTTTTTTAGGTTTAGGTTTTAGGTTTTATTTGGGTTTATTTTAGGTTTATTTTTTGGTTTAGGGTTAGGTTTATTTTTAGTTTATTTTATTTTATTTAGGGTTTAGGCTTTGGTTTAGATTTAGTTTATTTTAGTCTTAGGTTTAAGTTTTATTTAGTTTATTTTATTTTATTTTTGTTTGGGTTTAGATTTAATTTATTTTTATTTTAGGTATAGTTTTTTTTTAGTTTAGGGTTTAGGTTTTTTTTTTTATTTTTTTGGTTTTATGTTTAGGTTACTTTTTTATGTTTAGGTTTATTTAGTTTTATTTTATTTTATTTTTGGTTTTTATTTTATTTTATGTTTATTTTTTGTTTTTTATTTTAGGTTTATTTCATTTTTTTAGGTTTATTTTATTTATTTTTTTTATATTTTAATTTAGTTTAGGTTTTATTTATTTATCTTAGGTTAGTTTTATTTTATTTTGTTTTCTTTAGGTTTAGGTTTAGTTTTAGTTTAGGTTTTATTTTATCTTATTTATTTATTTATTTTGGCTTTATTTATTTATCTTATTTTTTTGGTTTTATTTAGAGGTTTAAGTTTTAACCTTAGGTTTTGTTTTAGGATAGGGTTTATTTAATTTAGGTTTATTTTAAGTTTAGGTAGGGTTTTGATTTTAGGGTTTAGGTTTGGGTTGTGTTTGGGTTTAAGGTTTAGGGTTTAGCATTTTAGTGTAGAAGGGTTTAGGCTTGAGGTTTAGGGTTTTTAGTGATTATTTAGGGTTTTGGTTTTTAAGAGAACAAATTCAAATTCATTTCTTCTTTTCAATTTCATCAACCAAGTAACACAGTTTCTTAAATGACATGATTAAAATTAGTAGAGCAAATCAAAACCTAGAACTAGAATCTTCTTGTGAATTTATTTAGCAATGAGTCGGATGATTTTCTTATATGAACACACTCTCAAGTAATGGGATCCGCAGTCATATCCATATTTATACCATGGTTAGATCCTCCTCAGAACCAGCTCACCATCAAAACCACCGGTCTGATCCCCACCATTATTAATACAATATCCACGAGATCTGGGTGAGTTTGGTGATGTTTAGGGTTTATTCTTGGGGTTTATTAGGTTTTATGGTTTAAGTTTATTTTTTTTTTTAGTTTAGGATTTTAGTTGGTTTAGGGTTTATTTTTGGGTTAGGGTTTAGGTTTAGGTTTAGGGTTTTTTAGTTTAGAGTTTTAGATTTTGGTTTTAGGTTTAGGGTTTAGGGGTTGTTTAGGTTTAGGATTTTTAGGTGGTTTATGGTTTTGGTTTTTAGTTTAGTTTAGGTTTTTAGTTAGTTTAGGTAGGGTTTTGGGTTTATTAGGGTTTTAGTTTTAGGGTTTAGTTTTAGGTTTAGTTTAGTGTTAGTTTTAGGGTTTTAGGTTTGGTTTATTTAGGGTTTTTTAATTAATTTAGTTTAGGTTTTTTTTTTTGGTTTAGGTTTTTTCTTTAGTATAGAGTTTAGGTTTTCTTATAATATTTATTTTCAGGTTTAGATTTTTATTTAATTTTTATTTTTTTTATTTTATGTTTTTTTTATTTTTTTACATTTAGTTTTATTTTTTATTTAGGTTTTTTTTTATTTTATTTTTTAGTTTAATATTTTTTTATTTTTTTATTTATTTTTAGTTTAGGTTTAGGTTTAGTTTATTTTAGTTTTATTTTATTTTATTTAGGTTTAGGTTTTTTTATTAGTTTAAGTTTAGGTTTTTTAGGTTTTTAGTTTAGGTTTAGATTAGGGTTTAGGGTTTAGGGTTTAGGGTTTTAGGGTATAAGGTTTTAGTATTTAGGGTTTAGCATTCTGATTTAAGGTTTAGTGTTTAGATTTTAGGGTTTAGGTTTTAGTTTTGGGTTTGGGTTTTTTGGGTTTAGTTTAGGGTTTAGGTTTAGGGTTTTAGTTTAGTTTTTTAGGTTTTAGGTTTATTTATAGTTTAGGGGGTGGGTTTAGGTTAGTTTTATTATTTTTTTATTTTTTTTAAATTTAGAGTTTAGGTTTATTTAGTTTATTATTTAGTTTTATTTTATTTTATTTAAATTTATTTTATTTTTTTTTAGTTTTTCATATTTTAGTTTATTTATTTTTAGGTTTTTTATTTTAGTATTTTTAAGTTTAGGTTTAGGTTTATTTTTAGTTTAGTTTTATTTTATTTTATTTTTTTAGGTTTAGGTTTTATTTTACTTTTAGGTTTAGGATTAGGTTTTTTATTTTATTTTGTAGGCATAAGTTTTAGGTTTTATTTTAGTTTATTTTTGGTTTTATTTTTTAGGGTTTTAGTTTTAGGTTTAATTCTTTATTTAGGGTTTTAGTTTAGGTTTAGAGTTTAGGTTTAGGGTTTAGGGTTTAGGTTTAGGGTTTTAGGGTTTATGGTTTAGGGTAGTTTAGGTTTAGGGTTTAGGTTAAGGTTTTTTTATTTTTTTTATTTTTTTTTTAGTAGTTTTAGGTTTAGGTTTATTTAGTTTATTATTAGGTTTTTATTTTATTTTATTTTTATTTTATTTAAATTTATTTTTATTTTATTTATTAGTTTTTTATTTTAGTTTATTTATTATTTATTTTTTTTATTTTAGTTTATTTTTAAGTTTAGGTTTAGGTTTAAGTTTAGTTTATTTTATTTTATTTTTAGTTTAGGTTTTATTTTAATTTTAGGTTTAGGATTAGGTTTATTTTATTATTTTTTTAGGTATAAGTTTAGTTTATTTTAGCTTTATTTTTTGGTTTTATTTCTTAGTTTAGGTTTAGATTTATTTTTTGTTTATTTTATTTTATTTAGTTTAGGGTTTATGTTTAGTTTATTTTGGGTTTAGGTTTAGGTTTTATTTATTTTAGTTTATTTTATTTTAGTTTAAGTTTATGTTTATTTTATTTTATTTATTTTTTTAGTTTTGGGTTTGGGTTTTATTTTTTATTTATTTTTAGGTTTATCTTTTTTTTTTTAGGTTTAGGTTTTTTATTTTATTTATGGTTTATTTTATTTTTATTTTATTTATTTTTTATTTTATTTTTTTTATTTTTAGGTTTTATTTTTAGTTGTTTAGTTTTTTATTTATTTTATTTTAGTTTATTTTATTTTATTTATTTTATTTTATATTTTAGTTTAGGTTTAGGTTTTAGTTTTTTTTTTTTCTTAGGGTTTAGGGTTTAGGGTTTAGTTTATGTTTAGGTTTAGGTTTAGGGTTTAGGGTTTAGTGTTTAGGTTTAGGTTTAGGGTATGGGGTTTAGGGTTTAGGTTTAGGATTTAGGGTTTATTAGGTTTAGGGTTAGTTTAGGGTTTTTTAGTTTAGGGTTAGGTTTAGTTAGGTTTAGGGTTATTTTCTTTTTTAATTAAGTAAATTTTTAGGTTTATTTACTTTATTTTTTTATTTATTTTATTTTATTTATTTTTTACTTTTTTGTTTAGGTGTATTTTTTATTTTATTTTTAGTTTAATTATTTAGTTTTTTATTTTATTTTATTTTAGGTTTAGTTTATTTTAGTTTAATTTTTTAGTTTAGTTTTTTTTTTAGGTTTAGGTTTTATTTTTTATTTTTTTTTAGGTTTAGGTTTTTCTTTATTTTCTTAGGTTTAGGTTTTATTTATTTTTTTATTTTGGTTTAGGTTTATTTTATTTATAGTTTAGGTTTAGGTTTATGTTTAGTTTATTTTATGTTTATGTTTAGGTTTTATTTATTTTAGTTTAATTTATTTTAGTTTAGGTTTAAGTTTATATTATTTTTATTTTAAGTTTAGGTTTTTTTTTAGTTTAGGGTTTAGGTTTTATTTTTTATTTATTTTTATGTTATTTTTTAGGTTTAGGTTTTTATTTAGAATTTATTTTATTTAGGTTTGGTTTTTTTTTTTATTTAGGTTTCTTTTAGTTAGTTTAGGTTTTATTTATTTTATTTTAGTTTTAGCTTTATTTTTATTTCATTTTCTTTTTTGATTTAGGTTAGGTTTAGGATTTAGTTTATGTTTTTATTTTATTTTGGTTAATGTTTTTAAATTTATTTTATTTTTAGGCTTTATTTAGTTTAGGTATAAGTTTTTAGCTTTTTAAGGTTTAGGGTTTATGGTTTAGGGTTTAGGGTTTAGTGTTTATGATTTATGTTTTAGGGTTTAAGGTTTAGGGTTTAAGGTTTTATGGTTTAGGATTTAGGGTTTAGGGTTTAGGGTTTTTGTGGGTTTAGGTTTAGGTTTTACATTTAAGGTTCATGTTTTAGGTTAGGGTTTAGGATTTTTGGGTTTTTTTTATTTTAATAGAGAACAAATTCATATTCAACATTTCTTCTTTTCGATATCATCAACTAGGAAACACACCAAGTTTTTAGACAGCGATGACATAGATGAAAATGAGCATTTAGTAAATCAAAACCTTAGATAATTTAGAACCATCTTTATTATAGAAATAGTTCCATAAGTTTATCGGATTTCTTTATTTCTCCAGTTTTAGAACTATTTCGGTTAGATTCCATTTATCCTCGATCTCTTATCATGTAACCTTTATTCTCACCTTCATAACCACCATTGCTTTACCTCCTCCATATTTTAGCATTTTTATTTGCCCCTTTAATCTAGGATTTTTTTGATCCTCATCAAGGTTATTTATTCTTATTTAGGTTTATTAGGTTTTAGGTTTTAGTTAATTTGGGTTTTTAGGTTTAGGGTTTAGGTTTAGTTTTGGGTTTAGGTTTAGGTTTAGGGTTTATGGTTTAGGGTTTTAGGGTTTAGGGTCTAGGGTTTAGGGTTTAAAGTTAGGGTTAGAGTTTAAGGTTCAAGGTTTAAAGTTTAGGGTTTAGTGTTTTGGGTTTAGTATGTTTAGGGTGTAGGGTTTAGGGTTTAGGTTTTTATTTTAAGTTAAATATACCAGTAGGTTTAAGTTTATTTAGTTTATTTTTTAATTATGTTAGTTTATTTTTTATTTAGGTTAATTTTTTATTTTTATTTAGTTTAGTTCTTTTATTTTAGGTTTATTTATTTTAGTTTAGTTTTATTTTAGTTTATTTAGGTTTAGGTTTATTTTTAATTTTAGTTAGTTTATTTTTATTTTATCTTTTAGGTTTATATTTATTTTTTTTTATTTTTTTTATTTTATTTATTTTTAGGTTTAGGTTTATTTTATTTTTTTAGTTTAGGTATTAGGTTTTATTTTAGGTTTATTTTGGTTTATTTTTTAGTTTAGGTTTATTTTATTTAGTTTATTTTATTTATTTAGTTTTGGTTTAGGTAAAGTTTTAGGTTTATGTTTTTTATTAGTTTAGTTTATTTAGTTTAGGTTTAGGTTTGTTTTATTTTTTATTTAGGTTTGGTTTTTTTTAGTTTAGGTTTAAGTTTATTTTTTATTATTTTTTTTGGTTTAGGTTTTTATTTAGTTTTATTTTATTTTATTTTAGGTTTATTTTACTTTATTTTACTATAGTTTTTTTATTTTGTTTAGTTTTTTTTTATTCTTAGGTTTATTTTATTTTTTTAGTTGAGTTTAGGTTATTATTTTATTTTATTTAATTTATTTTATTAGTTTATCTTATTTATTTTTGGTTTATGTTTTGTTTTAGTTCATTTATTTTATTTTATTTAGGTTTAGTTTTTTTAATATTTTTTGGTTTATTTTATTTATTTAGGTTTTTTATTTTAGGGTTAGTGTTTAGGCTTTAGGGTTTAGTGTTTAGGGTTTAGGGTTTAGGGTTTTGGGTTTTAGGGTTTAGGGTTTTAGTGTTTAGGGTTTAGGGTTAGGGTTTACAGTTTACGGTTTAGGGTTTAATATTTAGGCTTTAGTGTTTAGGGTTTTTAAGGTTTAGCATTTAGGGTTTAGGGTTTAGGGTTTAGGGTTAGCTTAGGATTTTAAAAAAAAATTAAGTAAACCGGTAGGTTTAGGTTCACGTAGTTTATTTAATTTAATTTTTATTTATTTTAATTTAATTTATTTTTATTTTTATTTAGTCTAGTTTATTTATTTTAGTTTAGGTTTTTTTATTTTAGTTTATTTTTTAGGTTTAGGTTTATTTTTTTTATTGAGTTTTATTTTTATTTTATTTTTTATGTTTAGGTTTTATTTTATTTTTTTTTTGAGTTTAGGTTTAGGATTTTATTTTATTTTTTGGTTTTATTTTAGGTTTATTTTTTTTATTTTTTTTAGTTTAGGTTTAGGTTTTTTTAGTTTATTTTATTTCATTTAGTTTAGGTTTAGGTTTAGGTTTAGTTTACTTTAGGTTTAGGTTTAGGTTTTGTTTATTTTAGTTTAGGTTTAGGTTTATTTTATTTTATTTATTTTATTTTTATTTTAGGTTTAGGTTTTTTTAGTTTAGGGTTTATTTTAAATTATTTAGTTTAGGTTTTGGTTTAGGTTTAGGTTTTTTGTATTTTAGTCTAGTTTATTTTATTTTAAGTATAATTTATTTTATTTTGTTTATTTTATTTTTTATTTTAGGTTAAGGTTTTTTTATAGTTTTGGGTTTAAGGTTTAGATTTTTGTAGGTTTAGGATTTAGAGTATAGAGTTTAGGGTTGTAGGTTTAGGGTTTAGGGTTTAGGGTTTAGGATTTATAATTTTTTAAGTTTATTTTATTTTATTTAGTTTATTTTTAGGTTATTATTTATTTTATTTTAGTTTAGTTTTATTAAATTATTTTATTTTTTTTTTTAGGTTTAGGTTTATTTTTTTGTTTATTTTTTTTTATTTATTTATTTTTTATTTGTTTAGGTTTATTTATTTATTTATTTATTTTATTTATTTAGTTTAGGTTTTATTTTAGGTTTAGGTTTAGGGTTTAGATTTTAGGTTTAGGTTTTAGGGTTTAGGTTAGGTAGGGTTTAGGTTTAGGTTTATTATTTTATTTAGGATTTTATGTTTAAGTTTAGGTTTTAGGTTTAGGTTAGTTTAGGGTTTAGGTTGATTTTTTTTTAGTTTATTTAGTTTAGTTTAGGTTTAGGGTTTAGGTTTGATTTAATGTTTTTATAGTTAGGTTAGTTAGGTTTAGGGTTTAGTTTAGGTTAGTGTTTTTATTTATTTATTTTAGGTTTAGTTTATTTTAGTTTAGATTTTATTTAGGTTTAGTTTTTTTTTTAGTTTAGTTTAAAGTTTAAGTTTTTTTTAGTTTAGGATTTTAGTTTAAGTTGAGGGTTTTTTTGGTTTTTTTTATTTTTAGAGAAAATAAATCCATATATTTCTTTTTTTGATTTCATCAACCAAGTAACACCAAGTTTTCTATAATAGCGATGACTTAGATAAAAAGAGCATAGAGCAAATCAAAGACCCTAGATAACTAGAATTGTTATAAAGATAATTCCATAAGTAGATTGGATTGGCCATTCTTAGTTTTTTCCCATCAACTAGAGTAGGAATCCATCATATCCCTGATCTCCTCACCACCATGGCTATAACCTTTGTCGTTCCTCCCTCCATAACCACTTTGCTCACCACCACCTCCATATCCACCAGACCTCTGATCTCCAACCACCAGTGAGTTGCCTTGGCCTTTGCCTTTTTAGATCTAGGCAGGTTGATGGTGATGTTCTTGCCTTCAAGGTTCTACCCATTTAGCATTTAGGTTTAGGTTTAGTTTATTAGGTTTAGGGTTTAGGTTTATTTAATTTATTTAGTTACTTTAGGTTTAGGTTTAGGGTTTGGGGTATAGGGGTTTAGGGTTAGGGTTTAGGATTTATGGTTTATGGTTTAGGTTTTATTGTTTAGGGTTTAGGGTTTTAGGGTTTAGCATTTAGGGTTAGGGTTTACGATTTAGGGTATCAGGTTTAGGGGGTTTAGGGTTGTTGGTTAAGTGTTGCAAGTTTAGGGTTAGTTTTAGGGTTTAGGGTTTAGGCATTAGGGTTTAGGATTTATGGTTTATTTTTTTTAGTAAAATAAGTTTAAGTTATTTAGTTTACTTAGTTTATTTTTTTATTTATTTTAATATTTTTATTTTAATAGGGATTTTTTATTTAGTTTTTATTTATTTTAAGTTTATAGTAATTTATTTTAGTTTATTTTTTAGGTTTAGGTTTATTTTATTTGAGTTTTTTTTTTAGGTGAGTTTTTTTAGTTTTAGGGTTTAGTATTTTTGGGTTTAGGTTTAGGGTTTAGGGTTTAGGTTTTAGGTTTTAGGGTTTAGGTTTTAGGTTAGGGTTTTAGTTTTAGGGTTTAGGTTAGTTTAGGTTTATTTAGTTTTAGGGTTTAGGGTTTAGGGTTTAGGTTTTAGTTTGGTTTAGGGTTTAGTTTTGTTAGGTTTAGTTGTAGGTTTAGGTTTTTAGCTTTTATTTTTTATTTTAAGGATTTTTAAGGTTTAGGTTTATGTTTAGGGTTCAGGTTTTTAATTTAGTATGTTTAGGGTTTTAGTTTATGGTTTATTTAGGTTTAGGAGTTTAGGTTTATGGGTTTAGGTTTAGTTTAGGGTTTAGTTTATTTTTAAGTTTAGAGTTTAGTGTTAGGTTTAGGTTAGGGTTTAGGTGCTTTTAGGGCTTAGGGTTTAATAGTTTAAGTTTAGTTTTAAGGTTTAGGGTCTGTTTAGTTTTAGGGTTATAGGTTTGGGTTAGATTTAGGGTTTAGGGTTTAGGGTTTAGGATTTTGTTTTAATTAAGTAAACAATAGGTTTATATTTTTAGTTTATTTTTATTTATTTGATTTGATTTGATTTTTTATTTTATTTAGGTTTATTTTTTTATTTTATTTATTTATTTTAGTTTATATTTTATTTTATTTTGATTTAGTTTTCATTTATTTTATTTTTAGGTTTTATTTAGGTTTAGGTTTTATCTTTTTTAGGGTTTAGGGTTTAGGGTTTAGGTTTAGAGTTTAGGGTTTAGGTTTTAGGGATTAGGATTTTTGTTTTTGTTTTTTTTTTGGGTTTAGGGTTTAGGTTTTAGGTTTTAAGGTTTTGGGTTTTGGGTTCACTTCTTGAGATTGACTTAGAGTCAACTGACTCTGAGGATCCCATAGAAGAAGCTGTAGGTATGCCTAATAAGAAGGTAGAACTTTCCAAAGAAATGGGGGAATCTCTAATCATGGCCTTACTTGATTTAGAGATATCCTTGGCTCAATCATTTTAGGAAAGTCATGCCACTAGGAACATCTTAGTTAAATTGATGAAGACTTACTCACAAGACAGCACTTCCTACATTATATATTTTGAGTTGAAATTTAATTAGATTACTAGGGCTTATAATCCACCAACACAAGGTTGTGGGAATGCCTAAGAGGTGAGGATTTAAGCTCATATCCTGAAGTTAATAGCTACCTTGGATCCTAAATCTAGGGTGGTTTAGTATGAGCTAAAGCATGACCTAAATCTAACAGTGGACATATGGGTTTACCTCCACAAGAGAGAATAAATTGTCTTCTAGACTTATAACCTCTTGGGTGTGTGTAACTCTTTCTATGATTTTAAAATCATGTAGTCCAGTTTTATGAATTGCAAGATAGCTAGGGTAGTTATTTAATTAGAAAAAGACTAAAGTCCTAAGCACACTCTCTAAGAGACTAGAGCATGAGTGGTATGAGCATATGAATTAATCTATTGATGCAAAATATTTTCAAATTTTATTTCATTTTAGACACATCATTTTGATAGAGGCTTTAGGATGTATTATGCCTAAATGCATGATTAAAAAGGTTATGGGTAAAATCAGCTAGAAGAAGGTGTTCCCCACCATGAGGGTTCCCCTCACAGGTCAAGCATTCCTTTATTGTGCAAGGTTGGAGATCCTTCATGTTCAAGGGAGAAATAATATGCATGCATGATGTGAAATATATAACCATACTGCTAAGGGGTTGTTAAATCTTTCAATTTTCTTATTTATGTCTTAGGCTTTATGATGAGATTATGAGTTGTTTAAAATTATTTATGAGTGATTAGTTGGGTAGAAAAGTTATTTTATCTAAGATCCTAATCATATCACAAATTAAAGCATCAATCATTTAATAAAGTGAAAAGCATGCGTAATGCACAACATAACATCAAACAATTATATAAACTATCATAAAAGAATAAAGTAAATGGTTGGTAAAACATAGCGAGCTCTACCCTTATACAACCTAGAATATGAAAGAATAATTATAATTATATTGAATGTTATGCGGGTCTTCTTCCATCATATCTCAATTTCTAATTTGGTTCTTTCTTTGATTTGGATGGTGATTGCTTTAAAGGAATCACAGAGCACCCTAGGACAAAACCTAATCTCCCAAAGCAC
Source organism: Cymbidium sinense (assembly GCA_021442155.1). NCBI lineage: Eukaryota > Viridiplantae > Streptophyta > Magnoliopsida > Asparagales > Orchidaceae > Cymbidium > Cymbidium sinense. The sequence goes on along the minus strand of CM038214.1, from coordinate 215,931,185 downwards.
TAATCCTAATTCCTATTTCAAAAATTACATTTATGTGAGAAAAGTAAATCTAACTATGCGTACAAAATAGAGTTTAGCAACATATACATATAATCCCAAGCAATTGTATTTATAATTTGGACTTAGCACCATATACATGGGTAACTAAGCCCACCTATCCTAACTTGGATTATGCTTAAAGATTTAAGCAACCTGCAAAAAGAGCATTCACATTTATTTTTAGGCATCCCTTAAGCATAATCCCCTACAGAAAATATGATTAGGTTAATATTGGCCTATCATCTAGTTTACAAGTACACCTAACATCCAATCTAAAATAATACATCATAAAATAAAATATACATCACATCATACATATACACTTAAGCTAGAAGTGGTGACTTAATTCTAATATGTGTATTAAGGCTTGTGTGGTAAGTCTTGTTAGGCATTAGTGTTGTATTTACTAAGTGTAGAAGGATTCAATTTAACATGAAAGGTTGATTTCACTTGAAGTAGTTTAACTAATTTAAGAATTTCAATGTGTTTTCTTTTGTTTCATTTGATTACACTTAGCAACTACGTGTTATAAAGAGAGGAAAAAAAGGATTGCCCTCTTTTATCCTACCTTAAGTAACTTTCTAAAGTATATTAATTTTGATTTAGTTCTCTTTAGTGAATGGTTTTAAATGATTTAATTAATCTTAAGTTTAGGTTCTCTTTAAATAATCCTATTCAAAATGAAAGGCATCTTAAGATTAATTTAATTGAATTAATACACATATATTAAATCATTCCTTTCCATCACATGTAACATGCATATGATTTAATCCTAAGTGTATCTATACATGCAACATATTTTAGCACACTTAAATGATGAATGTATGTGTAAGTTTATAATTTGTATTTTATTTGATTGAATTATTTAAACATATTAATTTAAAACTTTATCCAAATTCTTATACAAAATGGACATAAGAATGAAATTAAATAGGCATGTGCCATTATTAAATCAGGAAAGTAAGGTAATCAAATGATCTTCTTGGAGCTTAAAGCCTCATTCTCGGGATGTCTAAACTATCTACCAATTTGCATTCAAACATATGTAAATTGTACATGAACATAGAAGTATGCTCCAAATCATATGGCATAATAAATTCAACCACTTAGTCAATTATGAATGCATGCAATTTTAATGTAAAATGGATTTTCATTCACTAATCACATATACATGTACAAGGATATAGGTAAGTATGTGTCATTGTTAAACTAGTGAAGTGTTATAATCAAATGACATCCTTGGGGCTAACTAAAGCCTCATATTGTCAGGATGTCCAGACTATATACTTGCTTTTCTTGGACATAGATGGATGTATACATAAATGAGGGAAAAAATCATGCAAAGATTGTATATTTTGTTTGATTTAATCACTTATAGATATGAATTAAAGCTCTATCCAAATTCTAATATTTAAATACATAAGAATGAAATCAAATGGGTATGTCATGTTTAAACTAGGGAAGTGAGGTAATCAAATGACCTCCTTGGGGCTAGCTTAATCCTCATGATCCCGGGATGTCCAGACTATATACTCATTACCATTCAATATTATATAAATCACCACATGAATAGAGAAAAATGAACTCAACATTCATACAATTATGCTATAAGCACATGCATTTCTTATGTATTCATAACTAGCATCATAACACATATTATTATTCATTTATAAGCTTTTAAAAAATACATTTGGATTTAATAGTGATAATAACATATATTAAAAAGATGGATTTTATTTTACTTGACTTTGAAAAACATGGATGCATGAATTCAAATGACATACCAAATTTAACATGATTGGAAGAGGACTATCAAATATAAACATGTGATTCATTCAACCAAACTAGTTCTTAAGGATAATGAAATCAAATAAGATTATTTAAAACAAACCAAAGCTTATTTTTGGATTTTATTTGATTTAAAGAGGAGAAGAGAAATCATCACTTATTGTTTTAAACCCATTCCACATTATGATTTGATTTAATTTAATGAAAAGTAATTAAGTTGATTTTATGGGTTAATTAAGTTGAACCCTTAATTAGATGAATTAATTACCCTTACTTATGTCATCTTGTAATTAACTAAATAATTATGAGCCAACATGATATGCATGGAAAATAAACTTATGATCCTAGGAAAAGGGCATAAAGCAATTGGCTCATGAATAATAGTTAAATTGATTAAGGGACTTAATTAATTACTCTTATGGTTTTCCCGCACATGTGGACTAACCATAATTTCATTAAACTCCTTTTGGTTTTTAAATACCTAAAGATCTACCCCATGATTTAATTAATTAAGATCTAATGTGATTATGATTTCAATTTGGTTAATTGATTTAATTAATTAGTTAGATCTTAATTAATTTCATTTTATAAAAGGGTGAAATGAACTTAGGAAAAGGGGTCCCAAAGTTATTTCTTAGTTCACTTACTGTTGAACAATAATTAATAAACTTAATTAACTAATTTATTACTATAAATGGGATTAATTAATCATTAATTAACATAAAAGAGTAGTTAAGATTTAATTAGTCAATATTCCTAATTAAGTGAGAAATAAATCCCAAGGAAATCATCGGAGGCAGAGGTCATCCCATTAAATTAACCCACAAAATTTAGAATTAATTGCTCAAGTAATTAAAGAGTAATTAAGCTAATAAATTTTGTAATTAAACCCTAAAATACTACTCAAAATTATTTAAGATCATTTTTAATTAATTATTTTTTAAAATACCTTTAAAATGAGTATTTATTTGAATTTTTCTTATTTCTCTTTGTATTTTTATGATTTTTATAAGTTTTCCATTAAAATGATTAATTAAAAAAAGCTAATCTATTGGCCACATGGCGCTAACCACTTTCCACATGGCGTCATGAGATTGGCTACTTAAAACTTATCGACTGGTGCTATGTAGCGCTTTCTCACCATCGCTAACATCAGATGATTACGATTAATCCCACAGCTTAAAAGGATTAAATCAGATTGATCTAGTAGATCTAATCACAACCGTCCATTATGATCACATGGAATGGATGGTGTGTGATCTAACATCATGAGAGTGAGAGAGAATGGAGTTTGTCCACCATTGCTCACTTGATCCAAGCTTATCTGAGCTCAGATCAACTCCAAAAGGATCCCACACCTTCACGACATCGATAAGAGGGTATCCAACCCATTTTTACTTAAGGATTGATTTTGGAAGCATACCTCGCTAGAGCTCAAGACCAGTAGCTCAAACGATTGAGGAAGCTTCATCTAGTGGAGATGAAGCCTTGTTGAGAAGCAATTGGATCAATTCCTTAATATTCACTCTGAAGGCCATGAACCGATGATTTGGAGCTTAGCTTTGATTGAAGTCCCACCTCCGGTGCTCAAGAAGCTTAGGAGATGATTCGTTCTTGCTCGATGAGGCTTAGGAAAGGTGCGTGCAAAGTCAATTTGAGTTTGATGGAGAAATGTGGGAGTTAGGTCAGAAATGGGAGTGTCTATTTGGATGGGCGAATGACATTTTGATCGAGGAATGAGCTTGGGAGCTTAGGAATGGATCTAGCGGCTCACCTTGGATAGTTAGCGCTTTGAGAAATGATTTTTATGTATGTGTTTGAGTGGAAATGAGGGGGTGTATACGCCCCTTCATCTTGATCAAATGGTGGGATCGGGTTTGGCAACTAGAGGTCATCCGGCCATCTCAGTCGTGGGTGGCAGGGAGGAGGTGACTTAGCTCAGCTTGGTTGGTTGAAGGTGTGGAGGTGGCTGGCAAGGAAAAATCATGGGTGTCCTATGGGTTTCAAATGCTCTAATGGGGAGGGTGAGGAGATTTCACCTCCCATTAGTCATGATCAACCCAACCACCCCTTGGGTCAGGTTGGGCAGTGTCTTAGGTGCTTAGGTGGACCATTGACAGAGTACCAAGTGGCCAAGGAATGGAAATGACTACTTACGTAGGTGATTTGTCAACATGATGCGTTGTCCTAAGAATAAAATAATCATTTAGCATTGGATTTTATTTGGGTATATTTAAAATGAGCCAAAAGTGAGTTAGCCCAAATTTCAAGTCAATTGGAGTTGATTTGGTTAGGTTTGGCTCAATTTGACTCATTTAGGTCAAATTGGGTTAGCCAAAGACCAATTGGTCAAAATTGTGTCAAAAGTGGGTCAAGTTCATATGATCAATTGGGATGTTTTGGATTAATTAGTTTGGTTTAGTTTGGCTTAGATTTGATTTTGGCTCATTTGAATTCTTTTGGGTCAAATCGGTTTAGTTGACCAATTTGACTAAATTTGCCAAATTATCTTTGGGTTGGGTGTTGGTTTAGGTTTAGTTGAATTGAAGATGATTGTAGGCTTTGGTTTCAACTAATTTGGATTTGGTTTTGATTTAGGCCAACTTGAACCTTTAGGTCAATTTGGGCCAAGTAGCTAAATTGGGTTCAATTGGGTCCAATCTTGGCTTTGGTCAAGTTCAATAATCAATTTGGAATGAACTTGAGCCATTGGTTGTAATCAATTTGGTTTATATTTTGATTTGACCCAATTTAGTCTTTTAGGTCAATTTGGGTCAACTTGGGTCAAGAGGGATTTGGGTTTGGTTTGACTCAATTCAAGGTCAAGTCATATTCAAATATTAATTTTGATTTAGTATGAATCATTGGATTCAATGGATTTGGCTTAGGTTGCAATTTAACTATTTTGGGTACATATGGGTTAAGGGATTGACTTTGTTTGACCCAATTTGTGATAATTGATCAACTAGGTTATCAATCATGATAGAGATTTTGATGGGCATGGTTCAATCCAATTTGCAAGATTAAAACTTGGCTCAAATAGTTCAAATTGGCCATTATGGGTCAAGTGGAACAATTGGGTTTAGTTGGCTTGATTTTGGGTTGAGTTTGATTTAGTTGAGTTTATATATGGATTTGGGATTGATATATGAATTCAATTGCAATTGGCTTGAGTTTAAATGGGTTTTGGTTCATTTGAACATTTCAAGTCAAAAAGGTTAAGTTGGGTTTGACTTGGATTGATTTTGGTTTGGCTTGATGATTATAGATTTCATTTATATTTCTGAATATGATTGAAGGCATGATTGATTCATGAGAAAATAAATTGAATTTTGTTTTGGAATGAAGGAATTTGGTTAAGTCCATCGAGTAGGTTCATGTGTCTTAGGTTTGGTTTTTGATTTGGTTTGATTTAGTTTTGATGATTTAAACATATATTTCTTTTAAATTTGTGAAGATGATTGAAAATATGATTGATTTATGAGAAAATCAATTGAGTTTGACTTGAATTGGAGTAAGATTTGGCTAAATCCATGCAATAGGCCATATGGCTTAGGAAGGATTTTGATTTAATTTGATTTAGTTTTCATCATTTGAATGTAGATTTGATTTATATTTAGGAAGATGATTGAAGATATAAATTTATTATGAAAATCAATTAATTTTGGATTGATTTAGATTAACATTTGGCTAAGTCCATGGGATAGGTCATATGGCTTAGGAAGGGTTTCAAGTTTGGATTTGATCATGGGCTTCAATCATTTGGTTTTGTAATTTGGGTTTGAATTTGGATTTGAATTTGATGTTTGAATTGAACTTGAGGTGTGGTTTGAGAAGATGAACATGGATTTGGTTTGGGTTGTAGGGTAGGTGGACTATCCTAGTCCTTAAGGCATAACCTAATCTTATGGTTAACCCTTCTAAGTATTTAGTCTTAGGTTAAGTGTTTACCTAATTTTTAGAAGTGGCTTATAACTAGGGATGTCTTAGTGTCTAGAAGACTCATAAGTCTAAGATGGGAAGATTGAATCCACACCCCAAAAGTGAGGTCAACAAATGTTAAGCTCCATAGTGTTGCCCTTGGAGATAGATGATTGGAAGACCGAAGCAAAGTTTCACATTATAGACTAAGATACATCTCTAAACACTTTGCTTGGGAGACCATGGATACATGAGAACAACATAGTTCCATTCTGTCTACACTAGTGTATGAAGTTTGTGAGAGGTGGGATCATCCACTATGTCAAAGGAGATCTCTTGCCATTTACAATGCATGAGGTCGGCATATATGAGGATGCGGCTTATTACCTCCCTCAAATTCAAGAAGTCTATTCTCTCAAATTTGGCCAAAGTTTAAAAATAAAAAAAAAAGAAAAAGAAAAAGAAAAAAAGAGAAAATGAAAAGAAAATAAAAGGGGGCAGAAATAGACTTGGAGGAGGAAGTGGAGCATGACATTAGATTCCACCCACAATTTGTTAATCCATTTGAACATAAGGGTAGGACATCCTGACCTCCACTAAGTAGAGGAAAAGGCTAGTTTAGAGGCAGTCCTAGGGGTGGAAAACCTCCTTATTGGCCACCCAAAAGAAGATATGTCCCAGCTACAAGGAGTACACTTGCTATACATATAGACTTAGAATATAGTTCATAGGATGAGTCTTACATGGTTAGCACACCAGCCAGCTATTCTTAGCAATAGATTTTCTTGGAGGTGACACTTGAGCCAGATAGTGATGAAGACCAGGCTCTAAAGTAAAGCATAATTTTATCCAAGTCTATATGTTAAATAGTTAGGCATCAGTTGGGAACCTTAGCTCTAACCCCACTTTTCCCTAGAAAAGCTAAAGGTTTGGTAGTTAAGGAAGCTCTAAAGTCATCCACAAGTGTGAAGACTCAGAGGTTCTTTCTAGGAGCATCATCCTCAAGCCAAGAAGTTGATGTAAAACTTGAGGATGATTCATATAAAGATTTAATAAAATTACCTTTTCATTGGTACTTTCCTTATGTTCATAATTTAGCAAAGAAAAGGGTTAATCCCACATACTTGGGTAAAGCACAAGTTAGACTACTTCGAAAGAATATAGAAGAACAAATGAAAAAGCTTTCAATCAAGACCAGGATTAGGATTCGATATAGTGGGTCTAGTCGATGATGACCATTACTGCTTAGTCATCACCAATCATTTGGATTCTAATAGGTAATTTTCTAATCACATTAAATCATGTGAGGAGCTATGCTTAGAAACTTTACGTAATATAGATGATTTTGAAGTTGAAGATGCACCACTAGAGTTCGAAGAAGAGATCAAGTCAACCATCAATGAGCTCAAGGAAATCAGCTTAGAAATTGAAGAAGATCCATGCACGACATACATCAATTCTTTGTTAAATGAATTTGAAACAATGACTTAGTTAGGATATTGATTGAGTTTAAGGACTACTTTGCATTGAGTTATGAAGAGATGCATACATTGGCTCCTGACGTAGCGGTCCATAAACTAGCAATAGAAACTACTTCTAACCCTATCAAGCAAGCTCCTAGATGCATGCGATGAAACATAGAACAATAGGTCATTTTTGAAGTCAAGAGCGATCAATCGGCTTCATTAAGTAAAACCTATCGTTAGCCATCATCTTCCTAGTTAGGAAAAGAATGGCTGTAAGATCGTGACTGAGGTGCACTTAGGATTATGTGGTACCAACCAATCCGGTCCAAAGATGAAAGCCAAGATCAAGAGATTAGGATACTACTAGCCATTGATGATCAAAGATTGCATGAATACGGCTAGGCAATGCCACCAATGTCAAATAAATGGTGTGGTCCTACACCAACCACCCAAAATTCTACATCCTACATTAGCCTTATGGCCATTGGAGTGTTAGGGTACCGATATAGTGGGTCTGAGTGATCCTCCTTCTTTTAAGGGTCATTAGTTCATCTTAGCTACTACTAACTACTTTTCTAAATGGGCGAAGATGATTTCACTCAGAGAGTTCACAACTTAGCATGTGCTCCAATTTTTTAAGAACCATATTGTATATAGGTTCAGAGTGCCACGATGAATTATATATGATAATGGTACTACATTCAAGAGCATCGAGATCAACAACTTTTCCCAGAGACACAACATAGATTGGAGATATTCTACCATCAACTAGCAGAGAACCAAGCGGCTTAGAAGCCTTCAACAAAACTCTCATCCAAATACTAAAGAAGACACTCAACAATATTAAGTGATAATGGCATGAGCAGTTAGTTGAAGCTTTATGAACCTACCACACCACATATAGAACTCCAACTCAGCCTACTCATTTCACTTTAGTGTATGGGTATGAAATCGTTCAATCATTAGATGTCCAACTCCCATCACTAAGGATAGTTGTGACTAGCAAGATCACAAAAGAGCGAGCCAAGTTAGAAAGAAGAGCTTGAAGGTTTGGAAGAGAGATGCCTGTGGGCATGCCAAAACCTTGAGTTGTACAAAGCTAAATTTATTCAAGCTAATAATAAGTTTGTCCATCCTAATGCTTTTCAAGTAGGAGAGCTTATTTTAGTTCTAAGGAGACCGATTGTTGCCCATCATAAGATGGGAGGCAAGTTCAAACCAACTTGGGAAGACCCATTTTTCATAGAGAATGCCTACTAAGGAGGATCTTATCAACTTATTAATCATAAGGGAGAGTGCCCAATGCTTCCAGTCAATGGGATCTACTTAAATAAATATTATAAATCATGTTTAAAAATAATTATCAATAATGAAAATTCTATTTTGAATTCAATCTTCCATGTTAAAATTATTCTTGTCTATGAATCCGCCATGATGTGTTTAGGGTAGGTGCAAGGAAACCTAGCAGCATCCTATCCTTCATCGACACAACACAAATACAAAATACACACAAACATATAAAATAAACACATACCTTTTATCTCGGGCAACTTTGAGTTGAGATAACACCCCTAGCCACACTCACACAATAGTTGCTCTAGGGTGGTGCTACCACAGTGTATCACCCTGTTTTCTTACTTTGGAGGATGTAAGTCTGGTGTGCTTTCCTTTTTTACTTGGCCAATGCACAACATAATATACTAAAACATTTCAAAACATCTTATAACATCCAAAAACATATCACTACATGATCAAATATATGATGCAATATTATAATATAATATATAGTATTGTAATATGATTTAGGGTATTCAAATCTCTAATAGTCAAGGGAAAGTCTCTTGAAGACATTTTCTTTAACTACCATAACTATGTTAGGATTAGGTCAATCTTTAGATCTACTCCTAATGACATCTTTATTCAAGGTTTAGGGTTTAGGGTTTAGGTTTAGGGTTTAGGGTTTAGGGTTTAGGATTAGTTTAGGGTTTAGGGTTTAGGGTTTAGGGTTTAGGGTTTGTAATTTTGGGTTTAAGGTTTTAGGGTTTTAGGTTTTAGGATTTAGGGTTTAGGGTTTATAGTTTAGGGTTTAGGGTTTAGGGTTTTAGGTTTTAGGGTTTAGGGTTTAGATTTTATTGTTTAGGGTTTAAGGTTTATCATTTATGGTTTAGGGTTTAGGGTTTATGTTTTAGGTTTAGGATTTAAGTTTTAGTTTTAGTTTAGGATTTAAGGTTTTTTTTAATAGAGAACAAATTTAGATTCAACATTTCTTCTTTTTGATTTCATCAACTAAGTAGCACCCCAAGTTTTCTAAGACACAAGCGACAATATAGATCAAAGATAAGCACCCATAGAGTAAAACAAAAACCCTAAATAAGTAGAACTGCCTCTACTCTAAAGACATAGTTCCATAAACATAAGATCAAATCAACCATTCTTTGTTTCTCTAGTTCCCATCAGAACCACCCCGGCCTCTCGAGTAGCAGGGTCCACCATTATATCCGTAATCTCTCCCTCTGCCACCACCATAGCTGTAACCTTCATCACCCCTCCCACCTCCATAACCCCAACTACTCAGACCACTACCTCCATATCCCACCTCTAGATCCCCACCACCCTTGATAATACCTCTACCTTTTGCCTTTCGACCATTAAATCTAAGCCCAGCCTAGTTGATGATGATGTTCCAGTCAGGTGCTACCCATTCTTAGGATTTAGGGTTAGTTTAGGATTTAGGGTTTAAGGTTAGTTTAAGGTTTAGCATTTAGGGTTATAGGTATTAAGGTTTATGATTTAGGGTTTAGGGCTTAGGGTTTAGGGTTTATGGTTTTTGGGTTTAGCATTTAGAGTTTAGGGGTTAAGGTTTAGGGTTTAGGGTTTAGGGTTTAGAATTTTTAGGGTTTAAGGTTCAGAGTTTAGGTTTAGTTTTTAGATTTAAGGTTTAGGGTTTAGGGTTTAGGATTTAGGTTTTAGGATTTTTATTTTAAATTAAGTAAACTAGTAGGTTTAGGTTTATTTTGTTTATTTAATTATTTATTTATTTGAGTTTATTTTATTTTTTTTATTTAGGTTTTGTTTTTTATTTTTTATTTTAGTTTAGTTTATTTATTTATTTATTTTAGATTAGGTTTTATCTTAATTTATTTTTAGGTTTAGGTATACTTTTTTGTTGAGTTTTATTTTTATTTTTATTTTTAGGTTTAGGTTTTATTTTTTATTTTTAGGATTAGTTTAGGTTTATTTAATTTTTTTAGGTTTAGGTTTTAAGTTTTTATTTTAGGTTAATTTTTAGGTTTTATTTTTAGTTTAGGTCTAGGTTTATTTTTAGTTTATTTTATCTTATTTAGTTTAGGTTTAGGTTTAGGTTTAGGTTTAGGTTTAGGTTTAGTTTATTTTAGGTTTAGGTTTAGGTTTTATTTATTTTAGTTTAGGTTTAGGTTTATTTTATTTTGTTTACTTTATTTTTATTTTAGGTTTAGGTTTTATTTTTAGTTAGGTTTTAATTTTTATTTATTTTTTGGTTTTATTTTTAGGTTTATTTTTTTAGATTAATTTTTTATTTAGTTTTTATTTAATTCTTTTAGGTTTATTTTATTTTATGCTTTTATTTTATTTATGCTTTTTATTCTTAGGTTTATTTTATTTTTTATTTAGTTTAAGTATTTATTTCATTTTAGTTTATTTTTATTTTTTATTTTATTTTAATTTTAGGTTTAGGTTTAGGTTTTAGTTTAGGTTTTATTTTTTTATTTTATTATCTTTCTTTAGTTTAGGTTTATTTGTATTTTAGGTTATTTATTTTTGGGTTTTATTTAGTTTAGAGTTTTAGTTTAGGTTTTTTTTTTAGGTTTTTTTTTGGTTTTAGGTTTAGGGTTTAGGGTTTAAGTTTTAGGTTTAAGTTTAGGGTTTAGTTTAAGGTTTAGGTTTAGGGTTGATTAGGTGTTTAGGTTTTAATTTTAGATTAGTTTAGGTTTAGTTTAGGTTTAGTTTAGGTTTAAGTTTTAAGAGTTAGTTGGTTTAGGTTTTATGTTTAGGGTTTAGAGTTTAGTTTTAGGGTTTAGGTTTAGGGTTTATTGGGTTTGTTTAAATTAGGTTTTTAAGTTTAATTAGGTGGGGGTTTATTATTATTATTTTTTATTTATTTTAGTTTATTTTATTTTTTATTTTTTATTTAGGTTTATTTATTATTTTATTTAGTTTATTTATTTTAGTTTAGGTTTTTATTTTTTTTTTATTTTTAGGTTTAGCTTTAGGTTTTATTTTTTATTTTTCAGTTTAGGTTTAGGTTTTTATTTTATTTTTTTTAGGTTTAGGTTTTAGGTTCTTATTTTAGGTTTATTTTTATGTTTTTTTTATAGTTTAGGTTTAAGTTAATTTTTAGTTTATTTAATTTTATTTAGTTTAAGGTTTTAGTTTAGTTTATTTTAGGTTTTGTTTATTTTAGTTTAGGTTTATTTTTATTTATTTATTTTCGGTTTATTATTAGGTTTTAGGGTTAATTTATGATTTAAGGTTTAGGTAGGCTTTAGGCTTTAGGGTTTAGGGTTTAGGATTAGTGTTAGGGTTTAGTGTTTAGGGTTTAGGGTTTAGGGTTTTTTAGGGTTTAGGTTTGTAGGTTTAAAGTTTTGGGTTTTGGGTTAGTTTTAGGGTTTAGGGTTTAGGGTTTAGGTTTAGGGTTAGTTTAGTGTTAGGGTTTAGTGTTTGTTAGGGTTTAGGATTCAGAGTTTAGGGTTGTAGGTTTAGGATGAAACCAAGATCAAAGACTAGGATCTTGGTCATCGATGATCAAAGATTGCATGGATCACTGGCGATGACCAATGTCAAATACATGGTGTGGTCTACACCAACCACATTCTACAACTATCTCATATGGCCATTCGAGTATTGGGGTACCGACATAGTGGGTCTGATTGATCTTCTTTCTTCGAAGGGTCATCGGTTCATCATAGCTGCTACTGACTACTTTTTCAAATAGGCGAAAGTGATTCCACTCAAAGAGGTCACAGCTCAGCATGCGGTCTAGTTTATTTAGGAACCATATTGTATATAGGTTCGGAGTGCCTCGATGAATGATATCTAATAATGGTACTACATTTAATAGCACCGAGATCAATAACTTCTCTCGGAGACATAGCATAGATTGGAGATATTCTACCATCAACTACAGGCGGCATTCAAGAGCATTCTCATCCAAATACAAAGAAGACACTCGACAATTACAAGCGATAGTGTCATGGCGGTTGTTGAAGTCTTGTACCACATATAGAACTCCAACTCAATCTACTCCTTTCTCACTATGTGTGGGTCCAAGTGGTTCTACCATTAGAAGTCCAACTCCCATCACTAAGGATAGCTATGGGTAGCAAGATCACAATAAAGTAGAACTCCAAGTTGCAGTTAGAAGAGCTTGAAGGTTTGGAGGAGAGGCTACTGTGAGCTACTATGAATTGAGATAAGCGTGGTACTCACTCGATTTTACTCTAGATCGAGGGATGCGTGCTACCACTGCTAGTGTATCATCTAGTGGTCTTCTTGCTTTGGAGGATGTAACTCTTTCAGCTTTCCTTCCACTTTACTTGGCATACTGACCACTTCATTAGTTTGGTAGGCCTTACTACATAAGCTACTACTCATGTTGGCTTCATTTAAGAGATGTGTCATTATGCTTTCTTCTTGGATTAGCCTTTATTCATTATTCATTGATTAGGTCAAGTTTGAGGTATAGGATAAGTCTCCTAGCGGGTCCTTCCCTCATTTGCTCCAAGTCAATTGATCCTTCCTCGGGACTCCCGCAATTATCACTCTAGGTAAGATTGCATACATCCC
>CM038214.1:215619582-215918048 GCA_021442155.1 Cymbidium sinense | reverse complement strand
ATAATCAAAAGTTAGGATTGGGGTTAGTTACCCATGCGTAGGGTGCTAAGTCAAAATTATAAATATAGTTGATTGGGATTAAATGTATATTTAGCTAACCGCTATTTTGCAGGTGTAGTTAGATTTACTTTTCCCACATAAATGTACTTTTTATAATACAAATTAGGATTAGTGCTATGGGAGATTATGATAAGCAATGGCTAGAAGGCTTTTTCCTGGGGTGCCATGTGATTCCTTTGATGCAAGCACCATCCAAATCAAAGAGGGAGCAAAATAAAAAATAGAGATATGAAGAAAGAAGACCCCGATAGCATTTAATACAATTATAATTATTCTTTCATATTCCAGGTTGTATAAGGGTAGAGCTCAACTACCCATCTTTTCTCTCTTCATGTTATACGGTGGTACCCAACCGCACCTGCCTTTTTTCCTTTTATGATAGTTTATATAATTGTTTGATGTTATATTTACATTATGCATTGGGATGACATACTTTTCATAGTTTCTTAAATGATTGATGCTTTAATGTGCGGCTTAGATATGATTAGGCTCTTAGGATAAAACTAACTTTTCTACCCAACTAATCACTCATAACTAAATTTTAAACAATTCATAACCTCATCATAAAGCCTAAGACATAAATAAGATAATTAAAAGATTTATAAATCCCTTAACTGTATGGTTGTATGTTTCACATCATGCATGCATATTCTTTCTCTCTTAAACATGATAGATTTCCATCCTTGCACAATAAAGGAATGCTTGACTTGTGAGGGCATCCCTTGTGGTGGAGAACACCTTCTTCTAGCTGATTTGACCCATAACCTATTTCATCATGCATTTATGCATAAGAAATCCTAAAGCCTCTACCAAATAATGTGTCTAAAGTGAAATAAAAGTTGAAAATATATTGCAAGATTAAGTCATATGCTCTTACCACTCATGCCCTAGTCTATTAGGAAGTGTGTTTAGGACTTTAGTCTCTTTGTAATTAAATAACAACCTTAGCTATCTTGTAATTCATAAGACCAGACTACATGGTTTTAAAATCATAGGAGGAGTTAGCTGGCAGCCACTCCGGGAGGTTATAAGTCCAGAAGTTAAACAATTTATTCTCTTGTTAAAGTAAACCCTTATGTCCACCTGTCTCTTAGTTTTAGGTCATGTTTTAGTTCTTATTAAAGCTCCCTAGATTTAAGATTCAAGGTAGCTATTTTCGTCGGGCTAAAACTATAAATCCTCACCTCTTAAGCATTCCTACAACCTTGTGTTGGTGCATTATAAGCACTAGTAATCTAATTAAATTTCAACTCAAAGCATATAAATCTCTTCAACTTTAAAATTATAAAGCCCAACCATAGGATAGATTAAAATGCTCACTAGGCTTCCTGGTATCATGAGCATTTCATACTTATTTCAATTGGATTCCAAAAGTAAGTCTTCTCCTTGAACTTTTCCAATTGATTTTATAAATACAACCAATCCTTTGATAGTATAACCTTGAAATATTTGGAGATGATAATTATCTACAATAAGTGTATTCTTAGAAAATTCATTTCTAAGATGTAATTAACTATGAGGCTTATATAGGGAACTTAAGCCTAGTTTAATATAAACCCTACTTTATTCATCTATGTAAGGTAGGAGAAAATTTCATTCGATGACCCATCATGCCTTAGGTGTGCTTATTACATGATTAGTTTCATTGTAGGGTGATGCTTCTATCTTTCGAGATAGTAAATCATACCTCAATGTTGTACCCGTTCAACTCAAAAAGTAATCCTTGTGATCTGTGTGGCCTTGTTCATTGAATCCTCTCAACATTATCCTTTCTTTTTGGAGTTTGGGGATGTCGATCCTCAAGTCTGCAAGGGTTCTTAGACTCATAATCGTTACTGATACACCTAGGTAAACTAGAACTCAGAGCTATGCCAACATCCACATATAATGTAAAGAGGTGGTTGTGCGGTTGTCCCTAGGAGTAAGTCTTCATCTAGTAACTAAATAAAAACCTAAACCCTAAAATATAACTAAAATAAATAAAAAATAAAACTTAAACCTAAAAGCTAAAAAACCTAAACCTAAAATAAAATAAAAATAAACTACACTTAATAAAATAAACTAAAATAAATAAAACCTAAACTTAAATCTAAATTAAACTAAAAACCTAAACTAAAAATAAAACCTAAAATAATCTAAAATAAAAACCTAAAACCTAAACCTAAAAAAAACTAAACCTTAACTAATAAAATGAAAATAAAACCTAAACCTAAAAATAAAATAAAAATAAACTATAAAAAATATACCTAAACCTAAAAAAAAACTAAAATAAAACCTAAACTAAAATAAATAAATAAAATAAAATAAAAATAAACTTGGATCAAAATAAAATAAAATAAACTAAAATAAATAAAAATG
This sequence comes from Cymbidium sinense, assembly GCA_021442155.1. Lineage (NCBI taxonomy): Eukaryota > Viridiplantae > Streptophyta > Magnoliopsida > Asparagales > Orchidaceae > Cymbidium > Cymbidium sinense. The sequence continues at coordinate 215,915,630 of CM038214.1, read as the reverse complement.
GATTATAAATCTAAAACTCTTGGTTTGCAGATTTAAAAATATTGTAAAAGTAAAAGAAATTCTGACCCTAAACCATGGGCCAGCATGACCTGAGCCATAGGCCTGGGCCCTGGGCCACAGGCCTGACTAAGCCATGGGTGACCCGAGGCCCTAAAGGCAGGCCATGAGCTGAGGCGTGGAGTCAGCAAGACCTGAGCCCTAGAGCCCTGGGCCATAAAGAGCCCTAGGCTAATCCAGGCACTAGGCCTGCAGGCCTGACAGGCCTGAGCCTGGGCCACAAGTCTTGACCCCAGGCTTAGGCCACAGGCTCTGGAGTCTAGGCCTGGGCTGGGCCTGACAGGCCCTCAAGCCACTGAGACACAAACCCTAGGCACTAGGCTGGGCCACTAGCTACTGGGCCTGGGCCCTAGGCCCTGGTGACTGAGGCTCTAGATGGGTGAGGCTGGAATCTGGGCAGGCTGAGCCCTAACTGACCCTGGGCTCAGGCCTGACAAAGGACTGGGCCAAAACCTGGGCTCTAAACTTAAACCTACTAAGTAAAGACCTAAAATAAGATAAATAAAAGCTAAACATAAATAAAATAAAAAAAATAAAATAAAACTAATTAAAACAAAACCTAATAAGAATAAAATAAAATAAATAATCAAAATAAGATAAAATAAATAAAATCAAAACTAAACTAAAATAAAATAAACATTATAAAATATCTAAAATAAAATAAAACTAAATAATAAAATTAAAATAAACCTAAAATAAATAAAATAAATATAAAAAATAAATAAAACCAAACCTAAACCATAAACTAAAAACACCTAATTTAAAATAAATAAATAAATAAAATAAAATAAACTAATAAAAAAATAAAGAAAACCTAATCCAAAAACCTAAAATAAACTCAATCAGACCCTAAACTAAAATAAAATAAAATAAATAAAAAATAAACCTAAACTAAAAAAAATAGAACCTAAAAATAAACTTAAAATAAAACCTAAAACCTAAAACTAAAATAAAATAAAAAACTAAACCTAAACCTAAATAAAATTAAATTAAAATAAAATAAAATAAAAAATAAACATAAACAGCTACCTAAAAAAAAACCTAAACTAAAATAAATAAACCTAAATAAATAAATAAACTAAATAAATTTAAAAATAAATATAAATAAAATAAAATAAAATAAATAAAATAGTAAAAAATATAAATAAACCTAAATGAACCTTTTGCTTGGTTTTAAAAATCCCTAAACCACTCCAAACCCTAAACCCTAAACCACAAAACTTAGCACAACCTACTTAAAACTAAACTAAACTAAATAAACATAAAATAAATTATATAAAATACTAAATTCAAATTAAATAAAAAAATAAAACCTAAATTAATGTACCTAAAATAAAATAAAATAATCTAAAATAAATAAACTAAAATAAATAAATAAACTAAACCTAAAAATAAAATAAACCAAGGAATAAAACATAAATTAAATAAAAAAAATAAAACTAAAAAGAACTAAAATAAATCTAAATAAATAAAATAAAACCTAAAATAAAATAAAATAAAATAAAATAAACCTAAACTTAAACTAAAATAAATAAACTAACTAAATAAATACTAATAAACTAAAAACTAAACCTAAACTAAACTAAAATAAAATAAACTAAAATAAACCTAAACTAAAATAAAATCTAAAATAAACCTAAAATGAAACATAAAACCTAAACCTAAAAGAAAAATAAAATGTAAACCAAAACCTAAACTAAACCTTAAAATAAAAATAAAATTTAAACCTAAAATAATAAAATAAAAAAACTCAGCTAAAAATAAAACTAAACTACAAAATAAGCTAAAATAAAACTAAACTAAAATAAATAAACATAAAATAAATAAAACTAAACTAAATAAAAATAAAAAAATAAAATAAACTAAAATAAATAAAAGAAATAAAATAAACTAAATAAATAAAATAAACTAAATCAACCTAAACATGATTTAAATTTTTTAAAGAAAATAATAAACCCTAAATCTAAATCATAAAGACAAACTAAACCCTAAACCCTAATCCCTAAAATCTTAAACCTAAACACTAAACCTATCATAAACCCTAAACCCAAAGCATAAAACCAAAACCACTGATCTAAATCAAACCTAAACTAAACCTAAAGCAAACCTACCCCCCCAAAATCCTAAACTAAACCCAAAATCCTAAACCTAAACCTAAAGTAACTAAATAAACTAGAAAATAAACCTAAACCCTAAAACCTAATAAACCTAAATCTTCGAGATGTGGGGTTCGATGGGAACTCAGAAAGCCCGACAAGGCGATCCAGTCTACTTTTGGGCTGTTTTTATAGTTGAGACAGTTCTTGTTATCTAAGGTTTGATTTGCTCTATTCGTGCTCATTTTTTATCTAGGTCGTCATTTGTGTCTTAAAAAACTTGGTGTGTTCCTTGGTTAATGAAATCAAAAATAAGATATTGTGAATCTGAATTCGTTCTATGTAAAAAAATAAACTAAAAACCTTAAACCCTAAACTAAAACTTGAATCCTAAACCTAAGACCTAAACCTTAAACCATAAACCCTAAACCCTAAACCATAAACCCTAAAAACCCTAAACCTAAACCTAACTTTCTAAAAAACATCAAACCACCAAACCCTCCCATAAAAAACCCCAAAACAGACCCACACCTGGGCCTAAACCTCCATAAACTGACAGACCTACTTAAAATACACTGAGCCTAAGCCACTGAGCCTATGACCCAACTGGGCACTGACCCAGGCTGAGACCTAAAGCCACTAAGGGCACTGGGCCACTGAGCCCTACCCTGGGCCCACAGGGGCTAAAGTCTTAGGCCATGAATACACTGACGAGACGTTGAGGTGACCTGGGCCCGGCCCCAGGGCAGACTTAAGGCCCCAGCCCTGGGCTTTAAACCAAGCCCTGGGTTTGCACTGGGCCCTGGGCCCAGGCCACAGGGCTCAGACCTGAGCATTGGGCCCCGCCACAGGAATACTGGGCATAGCCTAATACAACAACCCCAGGCCCTAGGCCCTAATCCCTGAGTCAGACCATAAGAACCCTGAGCCCTAGATCCTAGGCCACACCTAAACGCTAGCCACTGGGACCCCTGAGTGCAGGCCTGAGCTCTAGGCCCTGACCATGGAGCCAGAGGCTAAAAGATCTAAATAGAATAAATAAAAACAGATCAATAAAAGACCTAAAATCTGGATTAAAAGGTAAAATAAGATAAGATCATGGCTGACATAAACCTAAATTTAAGATTAAATAATAAACTAGATAAAGATAATTAGAGCCTAATGGTTGAAAATAAAACTAAAATAAAATAAATAGACCTAAATAAAATAAATATAAATGAGAAAGATAAAAAAAAAGCTAAACCTGAGCCTGAGCTCTGAGGCCACTGAGCTAAGGCCAGGAACAGGCACAACTAGGCCCCGGACCACTGAGCCCAAGCCAGGCTCACGGACCCTGAGCCCTAGGCACCTCAGCCCAGAGTGACCACACTGGGCCACTGAATGACCCTAGGCCATGATGGACTGACCATGAGCCACCATGTGACCTTAAATCTTGACACAGGCTGAGCTACCACTGAAGGCCACCCCAGTGACACGGGACCACTGGGCGCACTAAAACTGACCAGGCTGGGCTCTGGGCAGGCCATGGGCCATGAGCTGACACCAGGCCCTGAGAAGCTGATCCTGGGCTTTGGGCCTTAGGCCAAGACCACGGACCTAGCCATGATATGCTGGAGCCTAAACTAAGATCCTGAGCTAAACTGCTATAAGACCAAGATATAATAAAAAGACCTAAATAAAATAAAGATAAATAAATAAACATGAACTTGGACTAAACTGATTAAATTATTTAATAAAAATAAGATAAAGATAAATAATAATAAATAGGGCGTGATAAAACCTAAGATATAAACTAAATAAAATAAAAATAAGCGTGAAGCTAAAACTAAAATAAACCTAAAATGGACCTAAAATAAAATAAAATAAAACTAAATATAAACTTGGACCCAAAATAAACCTAAAGATAACCTAAATAAATAAAATAAACCCTAACAAAAAAACTAAACTAAAAAAAATAAAATAAAATAAAATAAAATAAACTAAACCCAAACTAAAATACATTAAACTAAAATAAATAAAACCTAAACTTAGGCTAAGATTAAAGCTAGCCAAGCCAAAACCTAAATAAAGATAAGATAAACTAAAATGACCCTTAACCTAAACTAAAAATAAAACCTAAAAATAAACCTAAAATAAACTAAACCTAGGCAGATAAAAATAAAACCTCAAACCTATAAATAAAATAATAAAACCTAAACTGATTATAAAATCTAGATAAAGACCTAAACTAATTAGTGACCTAGATAAAATAAACTAAAACTAAATAAAATAAAAATAAACATAAATGAAATAACATTAAATGGGTGATAAATAAAATATGCTAAATAAACCTAAACATACCAGTTTGCAATTTAAAATTAAAAAAAAACTAGGACATCTTTGACACAATACCCTAGGCCCTAGATCCTCAGCCTAGGCACTAAACACAACCCTAACCCTGACCCTGGCCCTAGCCTAAAACCTAAAGCACTAAAATACAAAACCTAAGATAAACCTAATAAAATGTATAAAATAAACCTATAAAATAAAAAAAATAAAAAACACTAAAGATGTAAAAGACATAAAAAAAAAAAGTAAAATAAACTAATCAAAATGAACAAAAAAATAAAATAAATAAAACTAAACTAAAATAAAAAATAAAATAAACTGAATAAAACCCTAAATAAAATAAAAATGGAACATAAAATAAAAATAAAATAAACCTAAAATAAAATAAAATAAAAACTAAATAAAAACTTAACCCTAAAAAATAAACACAAATATAAAACCTAAAAATAAATATAAAATATAACTAATCCTTGAACAAAAGAAAAACCAAAACCTAAAATAAAAATATAATAAATAAAATAAAATAAACCTAAACCTAAACTAAGATAAAGTATACTATATAAATAAACCTAAACCTAAACCTAAACTAAATAAAATAAAATAAACTAAAAATAAAGCTAAACTAAATTAAAAAAACATAAAGTAAACCTAAAATAAAAACTTAATGAAAACCTAAAAAGTTAAATAAAAAACCTAAACAAAATTAAAAATAAAACTTAAACCTTAAAAAAAATAAAATAAAAATAAAACTCAACTAAAAAAAATAACCTAAACTATACCAAACCTAAAAAAATAAACTAAAATAAAGTACTTAAACTAAAACAAATAAACCTAAAAAATAAATTAAAATAAATAAATAAATAAAGTAAACTAAAATAAATAATAAATAAACTAATTAAAACTAAACCTAGTTCTTGAATTAAAAAAAAAAACCATAAACGCTAAATTCTAAACTCTAAGCCTTAAACCCTAAACCATAAACCTTAAAACCATAGCCTAAACCCTAACTAAATACAAATCCTAAGAATAAACCCTAAACCCTAAACCCTAAAACCAAACCTAAAAACCCTAACCACAAAGTAACTAAACAAATTAAAAATAAACTTGCACTTTATAACCTAATAAAACTAAACCTAAACCTAAAATAGAATGTGCACTTGATGGAGCATCATCAAATGGCTTAGTCTAGATCTAGCAGGGTAAGCAAAGGCAGAGGCGGTAGTTATCATAGTGGTGGTGGTGAGGGATCTGGAGGTGCCGACTGATATGGAGGTGGTGGTCAGAGCAGTGGTGGTTATGGAGGCGAGAGGACCATTGGAGGTTATAGCGGTGGTGGTGGTGGAGGGAGAGATTGGGGATATGTTGGTGGATCCCACTACTCGAGACGCTAGGGTGGTTCTGATGGGAACTGAAGAAAATAAAGAATGGTCGATCTGATCAGCTGCTTATGGAACTGTGTCTTTATAGTAGAGATGATTCTAGTTATCTAGGGTTTTTGATTTGCTCTATGGAATTATGATTTTTATCCATATTTGACCTATGTCATTGCTTGTGTCTTAGAAAACCTATTGTGTTACTTGGTTGATGAAATCAAAAAGAAGAAATATTTAATCTTAATTTGTTCTCTATTAAAAAAAATAAAAAACCCTAAACCCTAAACTAAAACCTGAACCCTAAACTTAAAACCTAAACCCTAAACCTTAAACCCTCAAAACCCTAAACCTTAAACCCTAAATAAACCCTAAACCCTAAACCCTAAAAAAACTCAAACCTAAACTAAACTAAATAAAACCTAAAAATAAAATAAATAAATAAACATAAACCAAAATAAAATAAAAAAAATAAAATAAAATAAAAACATAAGTTAAACTGAACCAAAACCTAAACCTAAACCAAAGCATAAAAAGAAAATAAAATAAAAAATAAAAACTAAACTAAAATAAAATAAATAAAAACTGTAATAAAATAAAAACTAAACAACAACAACAACAACAACAAGCCTTTATCCCACTATGTGGGGTCGGCTACATGAATCCTTCATCTGCATTATGTGTATTATGTGTCAAATTCTCATTTAATTTAAGTATACTAAGGTCATTTTTTATACATCTTAACCAAGTCTTTTTTGGGACTACCTCATATTTCTTAACATAAGGCAAATCAAATGCATCTACTCTCCTAAGCGGGTCATGGAGGCGCTTTATGTGGCCAAACCATCTAAGGCGACTCTCTCTAATCTAATCTGCCATTGGAGCTACTCCAACTTTTTCCAGAACATACACATTTCGCATTTTATCTCTAAGATTAAAGCCACTCATCCACCTGAGCGTCCTCATCTTTGTTACACTTAACTTAGTCTTATGCTTCTCTTTTATTGGCCAATATTCTGCACCATAAGTCATTGCAGGGCTTACCACCATCTTATAAAATTTTCCCTTAAGTTTAAGTGGAACTTTTCTATCACACAATAGGCCAGATGCCTTCCTCCACTTCAACCATCCAACTTGAATTCTACTAATAACATCTCCATCTATTTCACCATCATTCTAAACAATAGAGCCTAAATATCTGAATCGCTCACTCTTATTAATGACTTGTTCACCTAATGTCACAACAATACAACTAAAACATATACAACTAAATTACACTCAATATATTCAATTTTAGATCTACTTAAATGAAAACCTTTAGACTCTAATGTTGACCTCCATAATTCAAGTTTTTCTTAGACTCCCTCTCTAGTCTTATCAACAAAAGAATGTCATCGACAAAAGCATACACCAATGTACATCTTCTACAAATTCTAGTAAGAAAATCCATAACTAAAGAAAAAAAAAGATAAGGGCTTAAAGGCATCCTTGATGTAATCAAGCGAAATAATAAAATATTTTGTCAATCCTCATTGTGTTTGGACACAAGTAACAGCTCTAGTTTACATATCCATAATGACTTGAATATAACCAATATTAACTCCTTTCTATTCTAACTCTCCAAAGAACATCTCTTGAAACTTTATCATAAGCTTTCTCTAAAACAATGAATTTCATATGTAGATCCTCCTTACTTTCTCTATATTTCTCTATCAAACCTCTTGACAAATGTATAACATCCATAGTAGATGTACACGGCATAAAAAGATTGTGAGAAATTTTGTATCACATCATAACCTATGCTCAATTACTCTCCCCATAATTTTAATGTATGGCACATTAACTTAATTCCTCTATAATTTGCACAATCTTGTGCATCACCTTTATTCTTAAATATAGGAACCAATAAATTCTTCCTCCACTCATTTGGCATCTTTTTAGCCATTAAAATAACATTAAAAAGATTTGTAAGCCATGAAATTCCTTGAACTCCTCAATATTTCCACACTTCTATTTTAATATCATCAGGTCCAACTATTTTTTCACATTTCATTTTCTTTAAAGCTTCTCTAACTTCAGATTTAATAATACGATGATCAAAATAAAATTCTTTATTTTTGTTTCGGGAATTAAGGTTACTAAAATCAGTAGTACTGTCAAATCCTTTATTGAAAAGTTTATCAAAATATCTCATCCACCTATTTTCAATTTCCTTTTCTAGGAAAAGCACTTTTTTATTTTCATCCTTAATACACCTCATTTGAACTAGGTCTTTACTTCTCCTATCTCTTTGTTTGGATAACTTATACATCTTTCACCTTCTTTGGTATCTAATATATTGTATAAATCAGTAAAAGTTAAATTTTTTGCATCATATATTACTTTCTTAGAATCTCTTTAAGCCACTTTATATATTACCCAATTCTCTGAGTTTTTACATCTAAACCAAGTTTTATAACAATGCTTCTTATTTCTTATCTTTTTTTCGACACTCTAACTCCACCACGAAGTATTTTTATTGAAAGAAGCTTTTCCTTTTGATTCTCCAAGCACATTTTTAGCAACTTGCTTAATTTCACTTGCTACTTTTTCCCACATAACATTAGCTTCCTTATGAACATCCCAAATTCTAAGCTTTTGTACCTTGCCCTTAAAAATATTTTTATTTGTGTTCTTAAAGTGTCCCCATCTTATCCTAGGACAATAATTTGATTTATTTTTCCTCTTACAATCTATCATCTTAAATTCTAAAACTAATAATTGATGTTGGGTACTTAAACTTTCACTTGGAATGACCTTACAAAATAAAAACTAAACCTAAAATAAAAAAATAATAAACCTAAAACAAAAAAATAACTAAATAAAACCTAAACCTAGAAAATAAGCCTAAAATAAATCCTAAAAAATAAATAAAATAAAAAAACTAAACTAAAAAAATGTCAACCTAAAATAAAAATAAAATAAACCTAAACTTAAAATAAAATAAACTAAACTATAATAAATAAAACCTAAACCTAAACCTAAATGAAATCAGATAAAATAAACTAAAAATAGACATAATCCTAAACTAATAAATAAACCTAAAAAATAAACCTTAAACCTAAACCTACAAAAGAAAATAAAACCTAAACCTAAACCTAAATAAAAAATAAAACTTACACCTTAAAAATTAAATAAAAATAAAACTTAACTAAAATAAACTTAAACCTAAACCTAAAAGAAAATAAACTAAAATAAAAGACCTAAAATAAATAAACCTAAAATAAATAAAGTAAACTAAATAAAATAAACTTAAAAATAAAACTAAAATAAACTAAAATAAATAAAAAATAAACTAAATAGACCTATCCTCATTTTTAAAAAAAAATATAAATAAATAAATCCTGACACAAACCATAAATTCTTACTAACCCTAAACCATAACCCTAGGCCACCCAGGCCCTGACCCTAACCCTGAGCCTAACCCTACTACCCCAAAACCAATCCAAAATCACCCTAATCAGAAAATTGAAAAAAATAAGAAAAGAGAAACTAAAAGGCTTAGCCTAAACCACCCCAAAAAAAGGCCTAAACCCTAAATCCTAAGCCCAGAAACCCTAAATCCTAAAACCTAAAACCTAAACTGAGACTAAATCAAACCTAAAATAAAATAAATAAAATACCTAAACCTAAATAAAATAAATAAAATAAAAATACCTGAAAATAAAACAAAATAAAATTAAAACTAAAACCTAAAATAAAATTAAAATAAAATAAATAAAAACATAAACTTAACTAAAAAATGAAATAAAGCCTAAAAATAAGTTACCTAAATATAATTAAACCTATAATAAAAAATAATAAGTAATAAAATAAAACTAAATAAAAACCTAAACTAGAAAATAAACCTAAAAAAAAAATAAAAAAATAAATAAATACCCCTAAACTTAAAAAAATCTAAACCTAAATAAAAATAATAACTAAACCTAAACTAAAATAAATAAAACCTAAAACTAAACCTAAAATAATACTAACAGACCTAAACTAAATAAAATAAATTAAAAATTAGCACCAAACTTAAAATTAAAGCATGAGATAAACCTAAACTACCTAAATAAAGATTAAACCTAAACTAACAAAAATAACTACCTAAAAATAAAAAAAATAAAAAATAAACTAAAATAAAATGAACATAAACCTAAACTGATCTAAAAAAATAACTTTAATAAAGGCTGACTAAGATAAATAAATAAAGTAATATAAATAAAATAACCTAAATAAAATATAAAATAAATAAAACCTAAAGCTGTGGGTTTGCTTGATTTTGAAAAAGATCCTAGGCCCTGAGTCCTTGACCCTAAAACTAGATCCTACTACACAAACTACCTCAGGCTTACAGTGAGGCCACTGGGCCCAAAACCCACTTTGGGCCTGACCTAGGCCCTGGGCCACTGGGCCATGAGCCACTGAGCCCTAGCCCTAGCCACTGAGCCTGAAAGGCCCACTAAAGCCACAACCACAAGACCCTGAGCCTTGAGCCTGACCTGAAACCCACCCTAGGCAAGCCCCTAAAGCTGACCTGAGCCCTAACTGAATGCCTGAGCCAGCACCATGAGTGATGACTGACCTTAAAACTAGACTCTACAGGCCACAAGAGCACTGGGTGAGACCTCAACCATGCACTTCCATGGCAGGCCACCTGGAGCCAAAGGCCCAAACTAAGATCAATAAAATAAATAAATAAAACTTGACCTAAAGATAAAGAATGGAATAAAACCTAAAGTAATGAAATAAAATTAAATACCTAAACCTAAAAAAAAGCTCAAATAAAATAAATAAAACCCAAACTAAACTAAAAGATAAAATAAACCAAGAATAAGCCTAAATAAATAAAAAATATTTAAAATTAGCCTACCTAAACTAAAAAAATAAAACCTAAAATAAACTTAAAATTAAAACCTAAACCTAAACCTAAAAAAAAAACTAAACTAAACCAGTAAAATAAATAAAAGAAATAAATAAAAAATAAAATAAAAACGTTAACATGGACTAAAATAAAAAATAGACTTAAACAAAAATAAAAAAATATAAAACTAAAATAAAAATTAAATAAACTTAGACCTAAATAAATATATTAAAATTAAATAAAATAAAATAAACTAAACTAAATAAAATAAACCTAAATAAAATCAATAATAAAATAAAATAAATAAAACTAATGTAAAACTTGCTTGTTTGATTTTTTTTTAAAAAAAAAACCCTAATCATTGTGCCACCAAAATGATCCTCCTAAACCAAACCACAAGGCTGATCCCTGGCCTGACCCAAACCCCAACCTACTATACCTAAGCCCTAATTCCACAGGCTCTAAATTAACCAGGCACTGAGCCCTAAACCACTAGGCCCTACAGCTACCACTGAGTGAAACCAAACCTTAAAGCTGAGCCTGACCCTAGGCCCTATCACTGGGCCCTAGGCCCTGACCCTGGGCAGGCCACAGGCCCCTACTGAGCCCACTGGAGCCATAAATGCTAGGCACAAAGCTAACAGGACTGATACTTAAAAGATATAAAATAAACCTGACCTAGATATAAAACCCTGGGTTAGGCTGACCCTAAAAGTCTTAAAACCTTAAAGGCCCTAGGCCCTAAACTTGCCTTACCCTGGTGACCTCAACCCTACCCTGATCAGAACTGAACCACACCCTAAACCTAAAACCTGAAAAATAAAATATAAACCTAAAAATAAAAAAACTAAAATAAAGAAAAAATAAAACCTAAATCTTAAACTAAAAACCTAAACTTAAAATAAAATAAAATAAAATAAGCTAAACTAAACTAAAATAAACTAAAAAAATAATAATAAATAAACTAAGTATACTAAACTTAAACCTGGTTTGTTTGTTTTTTTTTAAAGACCTTAAACCCAAATCCAAAAGCCAAAACCTAAACCCCAAACCACACAAACAAACCTCCCTAAACCCTAAACCTTAAACCCATACACTTACAGGTAAACCCTAAACTTAGCCACCCAAAAGCCAAACCCTAAACCCTAAACCCTACTCAAACCCAAACTCTAAACCAAACTTTAAACCTAAACTAAAATCCTAAAAATTAAACTAAAACTAAATAAAACCTAAAATAAAATAAATAAAGTGCAAAACATAAATTAAATAAAAAAAATAAAATAAAATAAAACCTAAACTAAAACTAAATAAAAATTAACTAAACTCCTTGAACTAAATAAATTAATTTGAAAATAAACCTAAATTAAACTAAAAATAAAATAATAATAAACCTAAAATAAAACCTAAAACTAAACTTAAACCAATATAAAAAAACCTAAACCTAAAAAAAATAAAATAAAACCTAAAAAATAAAATAAAAATAAAACTAATCTAAAAATAAACATAAACTTAAACCTAAACCTGATAAAATCCTGACCAAAATAAATAAACTTAAAATAAATAAACTAATCTAAATAAAATAAAAATAAATAAAATAAAAATAAAAAATAAATTGAAATAATATTAAATAAAAAATAAACTAAATAAACTAAACCTGGGTTTATGTGTAAAAAAAACCAACCCTAAACCCTAGGCCACAAATCCACAAATATAATAAACCATAAACCACAAACCTACCCTAAACCTACAGAGCTTACAATCCTAGCCTGGGCCACGGATCCTAGGCCACAAACCCCTAGATCCTGACCACTGCATCACCCTAAACTAGGCCCCTAACCCTGACCAAAATAAACCCTAAACTATAAACCTAGGCCTTAAACCCTGGCTTTAACCAAACCAGAGCCCAACTTTACCCTAAACCAACCCCACCAAGCTGAAAACCCCAAATCTAAATAGTGGACCCTAACCTACAAACCCTAAAAACCTAAATAGAAACCTAATAAACCTAATAAAGATAAAATAAACCTAAACTAGAATAAAATTAAAATTAAATAAAATAAAGACCACAATAAAACATGAACCTAAACCTAAAAGGGATAAAATAAAACTAAAATAAAATAAATAAAATGTAAACTATACTAAAAATTAAATGAGCATAAGAAGAAAGAGATAAATAAAATACAAACTACACATAAAATAAACTTAAAATAAGAAAATAAAACTAAATAAACAAAACCTAAAATAAAACATAAAATAAATAAAATAAAACCTAAACCCTAGGCTAAAAAAATAAACCTAAAATAAAATGAGAATAAACAAGATAAAATAAACATAAACTTAAACTAAACTACTAAACTAAAATAAATAAACCTAAACAAAACCTAAAATAAACTGAGCCTAAACTGGCTAAATAAGATAAAATAAACTAAAATAAACTTAAACCTAAATTAAAATAAAACCTAAATATACCTAAAAACCTAAAACCTAAAACCAAAAAAAATAAAATGAAAACCCTAAACCACCTACTGAAGCCAGAACCATAAAACCCTATGGCTAAAACCCTGAGCCATAACCCTGGGCCCTGAGCCACCCAAGACCCTACCCTAAACCTGACCCATGGCCTCACCTAAACCCAGGCCTAAACCATGACCACAAAAACTTAAAACCTAAATAGATAAAACCTATAAAATAAATAAACATAAATTAAATAAAACTTACTAAAAAAATAACCAAAAAATAACATAAAAAATAAAGATAAAAATGATAAAATAAATAAACTTAAACTAAACTAAAAGATAAAGATATGCAAAATAAATTAAAAATAAATAAACTTAAAATAAAATAAAATAATTTTTAAATAAAAACCTAAACCTAAAAAATAAAATTAAAAATAAAACCTAAAAATAAATAAAAAATAAAACCTAAACCTAAAATAAAAATAAAATAAATCAACCAAAACTAAAATAAACTAAATAAAACTAAACATAAACTAAAAATAAACCTAAAAACTTAAAATAAAGCCTAAACCCTAAACGTAAAATAAAATAAAACCTAAACCTAAAATGAAAAATAAACCTAAACCTAAAAAATAAAATAAACATATAACTAAACTAAAAAATAAACATAAACCTAAACTAAACCTAAAAAAACTTAAATAAAATGCTAAAATAGATAAATAAACCTAAAATAAATAAACTTCTAAATGAAAATAAAGAAAATTAACCTAAATAAAATAAAGATAAAATAAAGCTAAAGATAAATAAGATATATACTATAAATCAAAGCCTGATGGTTGCTCAGTTTTTAAGACAAGACCCTAAAGACCTAACCAAAGGAAAATGGGTGACCAGGCCTAAATCCTAAATCCTAAATGGCACATTGGGCCACACTACCTTAAACCTGAGCCTGGGCACAAACCTGGAACAGGCCCACTAAGCAACCTGGGCCAGCCCAAATCTGCACTAAACCACTGCACAGAGTAAACTACACTGAAAAAACCACTCAGGGATAGATCACAGACCTAAACCCTGGGCTCTAGGCCCTGGGCCTAAGGCCCAACCTGACCACTGACCCTAAACCTGGGCTCTAAACCCCTAAGGCTGAGCCATGACTGGCCCCACACCCCACCTGGGCCCTAAACCTGGGCCACAGGAAACCTACTGAAAATGCCACTAATGACCTGGGCCAGGGTGACCATGGGCCACAATCACTGGGCCTGATCACTGGGGTACCCAGGCCACTGGGCTGACTGCCCAGGCCATAAGATGATAAATGATAAATACTGGAATAGTATAGAGCTAAACTTTGTCTTTGCATGGTTTTGTTGAAATTCACTAACTGAGCCCTGGGCTAACCTCTAAAAATAAACTTAAAATAAAACCTAAAAATTAAAAATAAACCTAAACTCTCTAAAAGAAAGGCATGCCTAAAATAGAAGATAAAATAAACATAAACCTAAACTAAGATAAATAAGACCTAAATCTAAACCTAAAGATAAACTAAACCTACCATAAACTAAATATAAAAATAAACTAAAAAACCTAAACTTAAACTGGAAAGATCATAAAACCTACACCTAAAAGATAAAATAAAAAACCTAAACCTAAACCTAAAAATAAAATAACCTAAAACCTAAAATAAAATAAAAAATAAAACTAAACAAAATAAATATAAACAAACTGAGAATAAAAAAACCTACTAAAATAAATAAACTAAACTAAATAAAAACTTAAAAACATAAAATAAAATGAAATAAAATAAATTAAATAAACTAAATAAACCTAAATCTACTCATTTACTCAGTTTAAAAACCCTAAACCCCAAACCTTATCCACTGACCCTAAAGCCTAAAACCAAATCCTAGGCTTTAAAAATCATAAACCCAAAACCCTAAAATCTACAAACCACCATAAAACCTAAACCAAAAACACAAACCCTAAACCTGAGCTAAATTAAATAAAACCCAAAATAAAGTAAATAAAACCTTAACTAAAACCTAAACCTAAACCTAAAAGAAAAAATTAATAAAATTAATTAAAGAAATTAAATAAAACCTAAAGTAAATTGAAAATAAAGTAAACCTAAGAATAAAAACCTAAATAAAATAAAAAATAAAATAGACCTAAAATAAAATAAAGAGAATAACTAAATAAAAAATCTAAACCTAAAAAATAAACATAAAATATATAAAAAATAAAACCTAAACCCAAACTAAAATAAAAACTAAACTAAAATATAAATAAAATAAAAAATAAAATAAACTTAAACCTAAACTAAAATAAACTAAAACTAAAATAAATAAAACATAAACCTAAGCTAAAATTAAAACTGGGACCCAAAACTAAATAAAATAAAATTAACTAAAAATAAAGCTAAACTAAACTAAAAAATAAAACCAAAAATAATACAAAAACATAAAACCTAAACTCTAAACCCTTAACCCTAAAAAAGCTAAAAAAACCTCTAAACTAAATAAAACCTAAAAATAAAATAAATAAAAAAACCTAAAGAAAAATAAAATGAAAAAATTAAATAAAATAGAAAAATAAACAAAAACTTAAACCCAAACCTAAACCTAAAAAGAAAATAAAATAAAAATAAAAAATAAAAACTATACTAAAATAAAATAATTAAAAATGTAAACTAAACTAAAAAGTAAAAACGTAAATAAAATAAAAGCTAAAGTTATAATAAAATAAATAAAACCTAAAATAAAATAAAATAAAACTAAATAAAAACCTAAAAAATAATAAATAAAATCTAAACCCTAAACTAAAGAAAAACCTAAACCTAAAATAAAAATAAATAAACCTAAACTAACATAAACTAAACTAAAATAAAAAAAAACCTAAACCAAAACCAAAAATAAACTAAACCTAAACAAACTAAAATAGAATAAAAAATAAATAAAGTTAAACCTAAACTAAAAAATTAAACCTAAACATAATTTTAAAATAAAAACCTAAAACTTAAACCTAAAAAGATAAAATAAAAACCTAAACCTAGACATAAAAATAAAAAATAAAACCTAAACCTAAACCTAAACCTAAAAAAACAAACTAAAATAAATAAACTAAACTAAAAAAGATAAAAATAAACCAAAATAAAAATATAAAATAAAATAAAATAAAATAAATAGAAAAAAATTAAAGAAACTAAAGAAACCTAAACCTACCCATTCACTTAATTAAAATTTTAAAATCCGACATGACCACAACCCTAAACCTTAAACCCTACTGGCGTTAAACCCTAAAACCATAAACCCACATACCCTAAACCCTAAACCACTTAACACTAAAACTCACAAACTCAAACCCACAAACCCTGAAACCTAAACCCACCCCAAACCCTAAACCATAAACCATAAACCCCAAGCCCTGAGCCACGGACCCTAAACCACCTGACCCTAACCTTTCCCTAAAAACAAAAAACTTAACCTAAACTAAATAAAGATCTAAAATATAATAAATAGAAAACAAATTACAAAAAAACTAAAGAGAAATAAAACCTAAACTAAAACCTAAACCTAAACCTAAACCTAAAAAGAAAATATAATAAGATAAAACAAAATAAGAATAAAATAAATAAACCCTAAAAACTAAAATAAAAAAACCTAAATAAAATAAAACTAAACCTAAGATAAAATAAAATAAACCTAAATTAAAATAAAATAAAACTAAATCAAAAAGCACAAATAATAAACTTGAAAATAAATAAAAATAAAACATAAACCCTAAATTAAAAAAAGCCTAAACATAAAATAAAATGAAATAAAGCAAAACCTAAAATAAAATAAACTAAACTAAAATAAATAAAGCCTAAACCCTAAACCTAAACTAAAAAATAAAATCTAAAAATAAACCTAAAATAAAAACCTAAAACCTAAATAAAAACCTAAACCTAAACGTAAAATAAACAATAAAATTGAAACCTAAAAATAAAATAAATATAAAACTAAGCTAAAAAATAAACTTAAACCTAAAACTAAACCTAAAAAATAAACTAAAATAAAAAACTAAAACTAAAATAAAAAACCTAAACTAAAATAAATAAACTAAACTAAATAAAAATAAAAATAAGCTTAAATCAAAATAAAAATAAAGTTAACTAAAATAAATAAAAAATAAACTAAATAAACTTAAACTAACCAGTTTACTTAATTTAATTAAAATAAATAAAACCACAGGGCAAACCCTAAACTGACTAACCATGGCTAGGCCACCCCAAACTTACAACCCTAAACCCAACTGAGGCCCTAACCCTAATCCCTAAATCTAAACCATAAACCTAAACCCAAAACCACACCTTATACTAAATCCTAAACCCAAGGCCAGGCTTATAACCACCCCCTCAACCCTCAACCCCAAACCCAAGGCCTAAACCACTAAATCATAAACCCCATCTGAGCCCTAAACCAAAAACCAAAGACTTAAACCTAAACTAAATAAAGAAAATAAAATAGATAAAAAAACTTAAACCTAAATAAAATAAAATAAAATAAAGCATGATTGGGACCAAAACATAAACATAAGTAAAATAAATAAAACTAAAATAAAATAAATAAAACCTAAACTAAACTAAAACTAAAATACACGATAAAGATAAAACAAAACATAAAATTAAAATAAAATAAACCTAAAATAAAATAAAATTAAAACTAAATAAAAACCTAAACCTAAAAAATAAACCTAAAAATAAAACAAAAATAAAACCTAATCCCTAAACTAAAAAAAACCTAAATGTAAATAAACAAAATAAAATAAACCTAAACCTAAACTAAAAAATAATTCCTAAAAATAAACTTAAAATAAAAACATAAGACCAAAACCCTAAAACCCTAAAAAAATAAAAATTGAAACCTAAACTAAATAAAATGTAAAATAAAATAAATAAAACAATTTAAATCAAAATAAAATGAAAAAATACATAATAAAATATAAACTAAAACCTAAACCTAAACTAAACCTAAAAGAAATTAAAATAAAAAAAGTAAAATGGAATAAAATAAAATACATAAAACCTAAATTAAACTAAAAAAGAAAAAACTTTAATAAAATAAAATCTAAACCTTCAATAAAATAAAATAAACCTAAATAAAATATAATAAAATCTAAATAAAAACCTAAACCTAAAAATAAACCTTAAAAGAAAATGTAATAAATAAAAAAATAAAATGTATACCCTAAGAAAAACTTAAACCTAAAATGAAAATAAAATAAACCTAAACGAAGACAAACTAAACTAAAAAAAACAAAACCTAAACCTAAACTAAAAATTAACTAAACTTAAACCTAAACCTAAAGTATGTAAAAAAAATAAACTAAAAATAAACCTAACCCTAGACTAAAAAGTAATACCTAAAAATAAACCTAAAATAAAAAGCTGAGCTAAAAAAATAAAATAAAATCGAGCTTAAATCTAAAAATAAAAAATAAAAATAAAACTAAATCTAAAATAAATTAAAATTAAAATTAAACTAAAAATAAACCCTAAACCTAATCCTAAACCTAAGAAATAAACTAAAATAAATAAACTAGACTAAAAAAAATAAACTTAAATTAAAATAAAAATAAATAAATAAAATAAAATTTAAAAATTAAATAAATTAAATAAACCTAAACCTATCAGTTTACCTAATTTTAAAAAATAAAAAATTCAAAAAACCCTGATCTCTAAAGGCCTGTAACCCTAAACCACAAATCTTTATCCTAAACTCTAGGCCTGATCACAACCACTAAACCCAGCCCTAGGCTAAACCCTATTGAAAACTAAAATCTACATCCACTGAGCCCTGCCCAACCCCAGACCTACCATGACCATAAAAACCTAAAACTAAATAAAAATCTATAAAATAAATAAATAAAAGAAACCTAAAATTAAATAAAATAATAAAATAATAAAATAAAATAAAAACATAAACTGAGACTAAGCCAAAGACCTAAAGAAAATAAAATAAATAAATAAAAACTAAGCTAAAATAAAATAAATAAAAACCTAACCTAAACTAAAAAATTAAAAACCTAAATAAAATAAAAATTAAACTTTAAATAAAAAGAACATAAACTTAAAATAAAATAAAATAAAAACTAAATAAAAACTTAAACATAAATAATAAAACCTAAAAATAAAACTCAAAATAAATAAATAATAAGACTAAAACCTAAACTAAAATAAAATAAAATAAAACTAAACCTAAAATAAAATAAAAAATAAACCTAAACCTCGAACTAAAAAACTAAAAGAAATAAATAAAACCTAAACCACATAAACTAAACAAAATTAAATAAACTAAAAATAAACCTAAGCATAAACTAAAAATAAAACCTAAAATAAACCTAAAATAAAAAAACTAAACCTAAAATAAAAATGAAAACCTAAACCTAAACCTAAAATCAAAATAAAATCAAAAATAAAAATAAAAAATAAAACTAAACTAAAGAAACCTAAACTTAAACTAAAAAGAAAACCTAAAACATAAACCTAAAAAAAATAAAATAAAACCTAAGCTAAAAATAAATAATAAAATAAAATCTGTGAAAAAAATAAAATAACACTAAACTAAAATAAAATTAAACCTAAACTTAAACTAAAATAATAAACTAAAATAAAAAAAACTAAACTAAATGATAAACCTAAAATAAATAAATAAACTATAAAAATAAACCTAAATAAAAATAAAAATAAAATAAACTAAAAACAAATAAATAAACTAAATAAAATTTAAATGAGCCTAAACTACTCATTTGCTTAATTAAAAACCAAATCCTAAAACTAACGTTGGTAGGCATTAGGCCCTGGGCTCTACCTGACCCTAAACCATGACCCTAGGCTCTAAACCCTGGCCCTGACACAGACCACTGAGCGCTAGGCCCTGGGCCAGGCCAACCCAGGCCACAGTAATAAAGGCTCTAAACTTTAACCTGACCTGACCTACTAAATCAGAAAGGCCCCAAAGAAAATTAGGGTTTGCTTTTTTTTTTAAAAGACCCTAAACCCTAAATCCTAAATCCTAAATCCATCCTAAATCCTGACCCTGGCCCTCCAACTCCTAACCTAGGCCAAACCACACCTGGGCTTACAGGCCTACCTACCCTAACCCTGGGCCTAAACCCTGGGCCTAAGACCCACAATCCTAAACCCAAACCTAAAATCTACCAAAAGTAAATAAAACTTAAAATAAAATAAAATAAAAACTTTAACTAAAACTAGCACGGACCTAAAATAAAATAAAAGATTAAATTGTTATATAATAAATAAAACCAAAACTAAATTTAAAAGTAAAATAAACCTAAGAATAAAAATTGAAATAAAATAAAAAATTAATGTAAAATAAAAAAAACCTAAAATTAAATTAAATAAAAACTAAATAAAAACCAGAAGATAAGATATAAACCTAAAAATAAATAAAAAACAAAACTCAAAAAACTAAACTAAAATAAAACTAAACTTAAAATAAAAATAAAATAAATAAAATAAAATAAACTTAAACTTAAAATAATCTAAAATAAAATAAATAAAACCTAAACTAAAAATGAACTAAACCTAAACCCTAAACTAAAAAAATAAAATAAACTAAAAATGAAACCTGGACTAAAATAATAAACCGAAATAAGAACCTAAAACCTAAACCACAAAGCCTAAACCCAAAAAAGCTATAAATCTAAACCTAAACTAAATAAAACCTAAAAATAAAATAAATAAATAATCCTAAATAAAAATAAAATAATAGAAAAACATACACTAAATCCTAAATCTAAACCTAAACCTAAAAATAATATAAAATAAAAAATAAAATCTAGCCTAAAATAAAATAAATAAAAACCTAAAACAAATTAAAACAAAAAAAACCTAAAAAATAAAAATTAAACATAAAATAAAAATAAATTAAAAATAAAATAAAATAAAATAAAAACTTAAACATAAAAAATAAAACTAAAAATAAATAATAAATAAAACCTAAACCCTAAATTTTAAAAAAAAAACTTAAACCTAATATAAAAATAAAATAAACCTAAGCTATGATAAAGTATTTTAAAACAAATAAAACCTAGACTTAAACATAAGATAAACTAAACCTAAACCTAAACTAAGTAACTAAAAATAAACCTAAACCTAAATAAAAAAAAATAAAACCTAAAAATGAACATAAAATAAGAACCTAAAACATAAACCTAATAAAATAAAATAAAAACCTAAACCTAAATCTAAATATTAAAAATAAAACCTTAACCTAAAAAATAAAATAAAATTAAAATTAAACTAAAAAATAAACCTAAACCTAATCCTAAAAATAAACTCAAATATAAAATAAAACTAAATAAAAATCTAAATAAAAATAAAATAAATACACAAAAATAAATAATAAATAAATAGAAACCTCCATATTTACTTAACTTAAAAAAAATAAAAAAGAAACCCTAAACCATAAACCTACAACTCTAAACGCTAAACCCTAAAACCTAAACCCTAAAACTTAAACTCTAAAAATCTAAAGCCTAAACCATAAAAAGCTATAAATCTATACCTAAACTAAATAAAACCTAAAAAATAAAATAAATAAAAAAACCTAAACCAAAATAAAATTGAAAAATAAAACAAAAACATAAACTAAAACCTAAACCTAAAAAGAAAATAAATAAAATATAAAAACTAAACTAAGATAAACTAAATAAAAAATAAAACTAAACTAAAAAATAAAAAACATAATTAAAATTAAAACAAAACATAAAATAAAGATAAATTAAAAATAAAATAAAAATAAATAAAAACCTAAACTTAAACTATCTAAAATAAAATGAACTAAAAATAAACCTAAATCTAAACTAAAAAATAAAACCTAAAAATTAACATAAAATAAAAACATAAAACCTAAACCTAAAAAAATAAAATAAAAAATATAATCTCAAAAATAAAAAATAAAATAAACCTAAAAAAATAAAATAAATTAAAATTAAACTAAAGAATAAACTTAAACCTAAACCTAAATCAGAAAATGAACCAAAATAAGTACATAAAATAAATAAACAAAACTAAATAAAAATAAAATAAGCGTGAAATAAAAATAAAAAATAAATTAAACTAAAATAAATAAAAATAAACTAAAATGAACTAAATAAACATAAATCTAAACTCAAACCCTAAACCCTAAATGTTAAATCCTAAACCATAAACATTAAAACCCCAAACCCTGAACCCTAAACCCTAAACCCTAAACCATAAAATCTACAACCCTAAACCATAAACCTCAAACCTAAACTAAAAATAAAATATGAAACCCAAAAATAAAATAAATAAAAAACCTAAACCAAAATAAAATAAAATAAAAACCTACACTAAAACATAAACCTATAACGAAACCTAAACGTAAACCTAAAAATGAAAATGAAATAAAAAATAAAAACTAAACTAAAATAAAATAAATAAAACCCTAAATGAAAATAAAAAATAAAAACCTAAATAAAATAAAAATTAAACCAAAAATAAAAATAATATAAAAATAAAATAAAATAAAATAAAAAACTAAACAAAATGTAAACCTAGACAATAAACCTAAAATAAATAAAATTAAAACCTAAACCCTAAACTAAAGAAAAATCTAAACCTAAAATAAATCAGAATTAAACTTAAACCTAAAATAAAATAAAATATAAATAAATAAAATTGAAACATAAAAATAAAATAAACTAAACCTAAACCTAAACCTAAACCTAAACCTAAATAAATAAAATAAAATAATAAACCAAAACTAAAAAATAAAACCTAAAATAAACCTAAAATAAAACCTAAAGCTAAAAACCAAAAATAAAATAAAACTAAACTAAAAAAATTAAAAGTAAACAAACCTAAAATAAAATAAAATAAAACTTAACTAAAATAAACCTAAACCTAAACTAAACCTAAAAAATAAACTAAAATAAAAAAACCTAAATTAAAATAAATAAAAAACTAAAATAAAAATAAAAATAAACCTAAATCAAAATAAAAATAAATAAATTAAACTAAAAAACTAAACAAACCAGTTAGCATTTAAAAAAGTAAAAATAAAATTGAACCCTGACAGGCCCTAAACCATGAGCTAACCCTGTACCCTGAGCTGCCCTAGGCACTTTAAACCACAACCCCAGGAGGCTTTATAAACCTGGGCCCAGGCCCAAACCCTGGGCCACTGACCCAGGGCCCAACCCTAAAATCATGGGCCATACCCTAACTTAAGCAGGCCCTACCTGCACCCTGAGCCACTGACCCCACCCTGGGCCTGGGCCTAACCCTAAATCTCCAGATCCTGGGCAGACCAACACTGAGGCCAGGCTAAATACTTAAAAATAAATAGATAAAACCTAAACCTAAATAGTAAACATGGGCTAACCTAAACCTAAAACCAAATAAGATAAAATAAAATTAAAACTAAACAAAATAAAATAAATATAAACCTAAACTAAATTGAAAGAAAAAAAATAAACCTAAATAAAATAAAAAACTAAACTTAAAGTAATAATAAAATAAACCTAAAATAAAATAAATTAAGAACTAAATGAAATCCTAAACCTAAACTAGAAAATAATACCTAAAAATAAACCTAAAATAAAAACCTAAAACCTAAACCTAAAATAAAAAAATAGAAAAATAAAAAAATTAAACTAAAAAATAAACCTAAACCTAAACCTAAACCTCACAAATAAACTAAAAATAAATAAACCTAAAATAAATAAACTACAATAAATATAAATAAAAATAAACCTAAATTAAAATAATAAATAAAATAAACTAAAATAAAAAATAAACTAAATAAACCTAAACTAACCAATTTACTTAATTTTAAAAAAATAAAAATAATAAAATAATAATAATAACAAATAAAAAAAACTAAACCCTAAACCCCAGAAAACCCAAAGGCCAAAATGCTAAAATCTAGACCCTAAATCCTAAACCCTAAACCTAAACCCCTAGACAACCACTAAACCTAAAACTTACCTAAACTAAATAAAATCTAAAATAACATAAATAAATAAAACCTAAATGAAATAAAATAAAATAAAATAAAACAAACATAAAGAAACATAAACTAAACCTAGAAAAAAAATGTAAAATAACATAAATCCTTAAACTACTAAAGATAAAAACCTAAATAAAACAAACTAAACCAAATAACAAAATAAACCTAAAATAAAAAAATAAAACTAAATAAAACCTAAATAAAAAGTAAAAATAAACTTAAAATAAACAAAAAATAAAACTCTAAACTAAAAAAAACTACTAAACCTAAAGATAAAATAAAATAAACCTAAATGTAAACTAAGATAAATAAACCTAAACCTATAATTAGGCACAATAAACCTAAACTAAAGTAAGTAAACTATACTACCTAAACCTAAACTAAAAATAAAACTTAAAAATAAACCTAAAATAAAAACCTAAAACCTAGACTTAAAAAAATAAAATAAAAACCTAAACATAATCTTATAAATAAAAAATAAAACCTAAACCTAAAATAAAATAAAATAAAACTAAACTAAAAAATAAACTTACTAAAAATAAATTAAATACCTAAACTAAACTAAATCTAAAATAAATAAACTAAACTAAATAAAAATAAACATAAAATAAAGATAAAAAATAAAATAAACTAAAATAAAAATAAGAAAATAAACCTAAACATACCGGGTTTGTTTTGTTTAAAAAAATTAATTTAAAACTTTAAAAAATAATTTAAAACCCTATCAGTGAGCTTTACCCTAAACATACAACCCTAAACCCTAAACCTCAGACCCTAAAACCAACACTAGGCACGGGAACCCACAGGCCTAAATCTAGGCCAAATCATATGCCTTAAAATGCGCAGGCTCTCACACAAACCCTGGGCCACACAGGCCCTAAACCCTAAACCACTAAAGCTAGGCCTGTGTCCTAAAACCAGGCCCCAGATCATGGGCTGATCATGAGGCCAACCCAAGACCCTCATTTAACCACTAAAGCTGAAGCACCCTAAACCCTGAGCCCAGCCCCAGACCCACTAAGCCCTGGCAGGCCATAAATCTTAAATCCTATGAGTGACCCTAAACCCTAAGACTAGAGCATGAGCTGGACTAGATGACCTAAATAAAATAAATAAAGACCTAAGAAATAAAAATAAAAATAAACTAAAATAAAAAAATGTAAAATAAGAATAAAATAACCTTAAAATAAAATAAAATAAAAACTAAATAAAAACCTAAATATGAAAATAAAACCTAAGAAAAAAACCTAAAAAAAATAAAATAAAATGTAAACCTAACTAAAAAAAAAACTAAACCTAAAATAAAATAAACCAAAACTAAAATAAAAAACTAAAATAAATAAAATGTAAACTTAAACCTAAAATAAAAACCTAAAATAAAATAAGAAGAAATAAAAACTAAAATAAACCTAAATTAAGAAATAAAACTTAAAATAAACCTAAATAAAAAACCTAAAAATAAAAACATAAATTTAAACCTAAACCTAAAATAAAAAATAAAACCAAACCTAAAATAAAATAAAATAAATAAAACTAAACTAAAAAATAAACTTACACCTAAAATAAACTAAAATAAAAATCACGAGACTAAAATGGATTAACTAAATCATAATTAAAATAATAAATAATAAATAATAAATAAATAAATAAACCTAAACTTAGAGTTTATTTAATTTAAAAATAAAATTAATAAATTAATAAAACCCTAACCATAAATCCTAAACTCTAAACTCTAAACCTAGAGCTACTACCCTAGGAACCCTAAAACCCTAAACTCACCACAAACCCTGAGCCCTTAAACCCCAGGCCAACCTAAACCCTACCACCAGGCACACCCTACCTGACTTACCCTAAACCCTACCTCAACCTACTCTAAACTCTAAACCCCAAACCCTAAACCAGCAAAACCTTAAACCTGACCTAAAATAAATAACCTAAAATAAAAAATAAAACCGAGTTAAATAAAATAAAAAATTAAATAAAGAAACTAAACTAAAATCTAAACTTAAACCTAAACCTAAACCAAAAGATAACATAACTTTAAAAATAAAAATAATGTTAAAATAAAATAAATAAACCCAAAGTAAACTAAAAAATAAAATAAACCTAAAAATAAAAAACCTAAAGAAAATAAAAACTAAATGTAAAATAAAAATAAAATAAATCTAAAGTAAAATAAAATAAAAACTAAATAAAACTTAAACCTAAATAATAAACCTAAAAATAAATAAAAATTAAACATAAACCCTAAACTAAAAAAATACCTAAACCAAAAATAAATAAAATAAAATAAACTTAAACATAAAATAAACTAAGCTAAAATAAATAAAAACCTAAACCTAAACCTAAATTAAACTAAACAGAATAAACTAAATAAAATAAAATAAACCAAAAATAATCATAAACCTAAACTAAAAAATAATACCTAAAAACAAACCAAAAATAAAAACTTAAAATGTCAACCTAAAAAAATAAAATAAAAACCTAAACCTAAACCTAAAAATAAAAAATAAAACCTAAAACTAAAAAATAAAATAAAAATAAAACTAATCTTAAAAAAATAAACCTAAACATAAACCTCAACCTAAAAAATAAACTAAACTAAATAAACCTAAAATAAATAAACTAAACTAAATAAAAGAAATAAATTGAAATAAAAATAAAATAAACTAAAAAAAATAATAAATAAACTAAATAAACTTAAACCAACTAGTTTACTTAATTTAAAAAAACAAACAAAAAGAATTTTATCCTTAAACCAATAACCACTAAACCCCTCTCTAAAACACTAAACCCTAAACCCCAAACCCTACCCTAAACCTAAACCCTAAACACTAAACAGAGTGAAACAAAACCTAAAACTTAATACTTTTCTAAATAAAATAAAAGAATAAAATAAATAAATAAACCTGAACAAAAACAAAATAAAAACATAAACTAAAACATATACTTAAACCTAAACCTAAACTTAAAAGGATTATAAAATAAAAAATAAAAACTAAACTAAAATAAAATAAATAAAATCCTAAACTAAACTAAAAATAAAAAACCTAACTATAATAAAAATTATACTTAAAATAAAAATAAAATAAATCTAAAATAAAATAAAATAAAAACTAAATAAAACCTAAACCTAAAAAAATAATCCTAAGAATAAAATGTAAACATAAAAAAAAAATAAAACTTAAACCTTAAAATAAAAAAATAAACTTAAAATAAAAATAAAATAAACATGAACTAAGATAAATTAAACTATAATAAATAAAACCTAAACCTAAACTTAAAATAAACTAAATCTAAACCTAAACCTAAGCTAAATAAAATAAAATAAACTAAAAATAAACATAAAGCTAAACTAAAAAATAAAACCTAAAAAAAATCTAAAATAAAAACCTAAAACGTAAACCAAAAAAATAAAATAAAAATCTAAACCTAAACCTAAAAATAAACATAAAAAATAAAATCTAATCCTAAAAAATAAAATAAAAATAAAATAATACTAAAAAATAAACCTAAAGCTAAACTTAAACCTAAAAAATAAACTAAAATAAAAAAATCTAAACTAAAATAAATAAACATAAAATAAATAAACTAAATGAAATAAAAATAAAATTAATCCTAAATAAAAATTAAAAATAAAATAAAATAAAATAAATAAAAAATAAATAAAATCAATTTAAACCTACAAGTTTATTGAATTTAAAAAAAATATTAAAAAATATAAACAAAAATCCCTAACCCTAACCCCTAAATGCTAAACCCTGAACGCTAAACCTACAACCCTAATCCCTAAATGCTAAACCCAAAAAAAACCCTAAACCCCAAACCTAAACCCTAGGCCCACAAGACCCTAAACTCTAAACAAAAATCTTAAACCCGACCCTAAAACCTAAAACCACCCTACCCCCCCAAAGCCTCAACTACGGAACCCTAAGCCGAGGCCAAATCCCCTAAACCACAAAAAACCTAACTACCTAAACTAAATAAGACCTAAGTAAAAAAATTAAACCAATAGAATAATATAGATAAAATAAAACCTAAACCTAAACCTGGACGCGATAAAATAAAATAAAGATAAAAAATAAAATTAAACTAAAATAAAATAATAAAAACTTACACTAATGTAAATAAAATAAACCAAAATAAAACCTAAATAAAAATAAATGTAAATAAAATAAAATAAAACTAATTAAAACCTTAAACCTAAAAATAAATCTAAAATAAAACCTAAAAATAAATAAATAAAATACCAAAACTATAAACTAAAAAAAAAAGATACCTAAACCTAAAAAAAAACCCTAAACCTAAACTAAAATAAACTAAACTAAAATAAATAAAACCTAAACCTAAACTAAATAAAATAAAATAAACTAAAAATAAACCTAATCCTAAACTAAACAAAAATCTAAAAATAAACTAAAAATAAAAACTAAAAACTTAAACCTAAAAAAATAAAATAAAAACCTAAACCTAAACCTAAAAATAAAAATAAAGATTAAACCTTAAAAAAACTAACCTAAAAAATAAACATAAACCTAAAAAATGAACTAAAATAAAAAACCTAAACTAAAATTAATAAACTAAACTAAATAAAATTTAAAAATAAACCTAAATAAAGATAAAAAATATGCTAAAATTAAATAAAAAATAAATTAAATAAACTTAAACCTAATAGTTTACTAATTTTTTTTTTAAAAAAAAACCCTAAACCCTAAACCCTAAACACTAAATCCTAAACCCTAAACCCTAAACCTTAAACCTAAAACTAATCCTAAACCATAAAACCCTAAACCTATAACCCTAAACCCTAAGCTAACCCAAAACCCTAAACACTAAACCATAAACACTAAATACTAAAACCTAAACCCTAAAACCCTAAACCCTAAAATGCTAAACCCTAAACCCCAAACTATAAAAACCTAAATAACTAAACTTAAACTAAATAAAACCTAAAAATAAAATAAATAAAAAAACCAAAACCCAAATAAAATAAAATAAAAAATAAAATAAAAACCTAAACTGAAACGTAAAAATTAAATTAAATAAATCATAACATAATGTAAACTAAATAAATAAGATAAGCCTAATAATAAAAACCTAATAAAATAAAAACTAAATGTAAAATAAAAAAATAAATAAAAAATAAACCTAAAATAAAAACCTAAACCTATAAAATAAACCTAAAAATATAACGTCAACAAAAATTAAAAAAAATCTAAACCCCTAAAATAAATAAAAAACTAAACCTAAAATAAAAATAAAATAAACCTACACTAAGATAAACTAAACAAAAATAAATAAAACCTAAAGCTAAACCTAAAATAAACTAAACCTAAACCTAACCTAAACTAAATAAAATAAAATAAACTAAAAATAAACCAAAACCTAAAGTAAAAAATAAAACCTAATAAAATATAAAATAAAAACCTAAAATCTAAACCTAAAAAATAAAATCAAAACCTAAACCTAAACCTAAAAAAAAAACAAAATTGAAAACCTGAAAAATAAAATAAAAATAAAACCAAACTAAAAAACAAATATAAACCTAAACCTAAACCTAAAAAATAAACTAAAATTAAAAACCTAAAATAAAATAAATAAACCTAAAATAAATAAACTAAATTGAATAAAAGTAAAAATAAACATAAATCAATATTAAAAATAAAATAAACTAAAATAATTAAAAAATTAACTAAATAAACTTAAACCTACGAGCTTACATAATTTAAAAAATATAAACAAAACCACTAAACTCAAGACCCTAAACTAACCTAAATCCTACCATGATGTACCTACCCTAAACCCTAAACCCTAAGATCCTAAACCCTAGGCCACAGGCCAACCTAACCACACTAACCATAAACCTGGGCCTACCATGATCCCAAATCCACTAAAGCCATAAAACCTAAGACCCTAAAGTGAGTCCCAACCCTACCCTAAACTCTAAACTAGAGACCCTAGGCCCTAGTAAAGCCTAAAATAACTAAACTAATATAAAATAAAATAAATAAAAGTTAATCTTAAATAAAATAAAAGAAAATCAAAAATAGAAAACTAAAATAAAAATTAAAACCTAAACTAAATAAAATAAAATAAATATAAAACCTAAAAAATAAAAAAAAACTACATATAAAATGAAAATAAATAAACATAAAATAAAATAAAATAAAATAAAATAAATAAAGCCTGAAACCTAAAAGAAATCTAAAAAATAAATAAAATAAAACCTAAACTAAAAAGCCTAAACCTAAATACAAAATAAAATAAACCTGATCCTAAACTAAAATAAATTACAAGATAAATAAACCTAAACTTAAATCAAAATAAACTAAACCAGGACTTGGGTAAGATAACACTAAGGATGGGCTGAAACAAATAATAATGTAATAAACATGACCTAAACCCAGGCTTAAGAAGCCAAAATAAAACTAAACCAAACACTACTAAACCCTAAATGAACTAAGATAAAACATCTAAACTAAGATGGAATAAACTAAACTATATAAAATAAAACTAAACCAAATAAATAATGATAATAAACTAAATAAACCTAGGCCAAAACCCTGGGCCCTAGGCCACTACCCCAGAGCCCTAGTCCTGGAAATCCACAAATCAACAGGCCTGGGCACTGGGCCTAAACCTAAATTTGACCTAAACTGAGACCCTACCCAAGGCCTGAGCCTAAAGATAACACCTAGGCCTGACTGGGCCCACAAGACCATAATGGGCCCTGGGCCCTGGGCCTAGCCCAGGCCCTAAAACTGACTGAGCTAGATAAAGACCTAAGATAAAAGATAAAGAGCCCCAGATAAGATAAAAGAAATAAAAGAAACCTAAATCTAAAAAGATAGATAAAATAAAATAAATTTAGGCTAAAGAATAAATATAAAGAGAAAGACCTGATAATAAGACTAGATATAATAAAGAAGATAGGCCCTAAAGATAAAGATAATGATAAAAAAATAAACCCTGCCACTGGTTTGCTTATTTAAAAGGCCCTAAACCCTGACCCCCAAGACCACAGGCCTGACAAACCTGACCCTAGGCCCTAAACCAAGACCAGTAACCCTACCACAGGCCACTAGCCACAAACCCTCCGCTTTAAACTCTAAACCCTAGGCCTCAAGCCCCTGAGGCCTAAACCTAAAACCTACCTAAATAAAAAAAAATAAAATAAATAAATAAACCTAAAATTTAAATAAAAATAAATCCAGAGTCTAATCTCACTACCTAAAGAATAAATAAAATAAAAATAAACTAACCTAAAATAAAATAAAAACTTAAACTAAGCTAAAAAAATAAAATAAACCTAAAAAATACCTAAATAAAATAAATAAAACTAAATTAAAGACTAAAAAAATAAAACCTAAAATAAATAAATAAATGATAAACCTTGGGTAAAAAAATCCTAAATAAAAATAAATAAAATAAAATAAACCTTAAAAACTAAAGATAAACTAAACTAAAATAAATAAAACCTAAACATAAACCAATCTAAACTATAAATTAAAATAAAATAAATAAAATAAAACTAAACCTAATCTAAAAAATAAATTCTAAGAATAAACTTAAAATAAAATCTAAAACCTAAAAACAAAATAAAATAAAATCTTAAATTTAAACCTAAAAATAAAAATAACTTACTTAAATAAAATAAGACTAGATGAAACTAAAAATAAACATAAACCACACCTAAATCTAAAGATGAACTAAATTAAAGGCACGAGACTAAAGATAGAGTAAACCTAAAATAAATAATCTAAACTAAGAAAATAAAATGAAACCTAAATAAAGAATAAAATAAATTAAAATATGTCAATTAAAACTAAATAAACCTTAACCTGGGTTTGCTTAAAATGCCCTAAACCCTAGGCACTACCCTAGGCCCTAAATCCTAATCCTAAACCCTAAACCCTGGGCCATAAACACTGGGCAGTGAGCCTTAGCCCAGACCCTAAGCTGCAGGCCAATGAGCCACCCTATCCAGGCCTAATATCCACCCAACCCTAGGCCCTGGGCCCAAACCCTAAGCCAGGCCCAACACTAGAACCACAAAATACTAAATACACTCCAACTCTAAAACCACGATGATTAATTAAATAAGACCTGATAAAATAAATAAAACAAAAATATTTAAGGCCCAAAACAGCAATGGAGTTAAAAATAAAATGACTTGATGCAATTTTAAAACCTAAACTAAATCAACAAATAAAATAAATTAGATAAAATAAAGATAAAATAAAACTAAATAAAATAAAATAAAATAAACCTAAAATAAAGATAAAATAAATGCTTAAAAAAAAAACCTAAAATAAACCTGAAATATAAATAAAGTAAAACCTAAACCTAAACTAAAAAAACTAAAATAAAAGAAAACAAAATAAATAAATTAAACTAGTAGATTAACTAAACTAAAATAAATAATACCTTAACCTAAAATAAATAAACTAAAACATAAACCTAAACTAAAAAAACAAAACATAAAAGTAAACCTAAAATAAAATGCTAAAACCTAAACCAAATAAAAAAACCTAAACCTAAACCTAAAAATAAAAATTAAAACCTAAACCTAAAAAATAAAATAAAAATAAAACTAAATTTAAAAATAATCCTAAACCTAAAAAATAAACTAAAAAAATACCAAAACTAAAATAAATAAACCTAAAATAAATAAACTAAACTAAATTAAAATAAAAGATATACCTAAATATAAATAAAAAATAAAATAAGCTAAATAAAATTAAACTGAACAGTTTACTTAATTTAAAAAAAAACCCCAACCCTAAGCTAACCCTAAACCATAAACTATGGTGGTGGCGAAGGGAGAGATCGAGGATATGATGGCGGATCCCGCTACTTAAGAGGTGGGGGTGGTTCTGATGGGAACTAAAAAAACTAAAGAATTGAAAAGATGAAATGTTGAATATGAATTTGTTCTATGGGTGCTCATTTTATGGGTGCTCATTTTATGGGTCCGATCTGTGTAGGGTTTTTGATTTATTCTATGGGTGCTCATTTTTTATCTGTCATCACTTATGTCTTAGAAAACTTGGGGTGCTACTTAGTTGATGAAATTGAAAAGATAAAATGTTGAATATGAATTTGTTCTCTATCAAAAAAACCCTAAACCCTAAACGTACCACCCTAAATCCTAAACACAAAACCCCAAAATCTACAACCCTAAACACTAAACCCTAAACCCTAAAAACCTTAACCTAAACTAAATAAAATCTAAAAATAAAATTAATCTAAAAACCTAAACCAAAATAACATAAAATAAAAACATAAATTGAAACCTAAACCAAAACCTAAAGAAAATAAAAAAAAAATAAAATAAACTAAAATAGAAAATAAAAACCTAAACTAAACTAAAAGAAAATAAAATAAAAAAAACCTTAAATAAAATAAGTAAAACCTAAAAAAAATAAATAAAACTGTTAAAAAATAAACCTAAAAATCTTAAAAATAAAACCTAAAATTAAATAAAACATAAATCTTAAACTAAAAAAAATCCTAAACCTAAAAAAATAAAATGAACTTAAACTAAACTAAAATAAACTAAACTAAATAAATAATACTAAACATAAAATAAACTAAACCTAAACCTAATCCTAAACTAAAATAAAAATAAATATTAAACCTAAAATAAAGTAAAATACCTAAACCTAAACCTAATAAAATAAAATAAATCCTAAACTAAACCTAAAAAAAATAAACTAAAACCTAAAATAAATTAAATAACTAAAAGAAACCTACCAACATAAACCTAAAATAAAATAAAACCAAAACTAAAATAAAATAAAATAAATAAACTAAACTAAATAAAATGAAAATAAACCTAAAAAATTAAATAAAGAAAACTAAAATAAATAAACTAAATAAACCTAAACTCTAGTTTACTTAAATTCAAAAAATAATAAAATAATAATTAAATGAAACCCTAAATTGTAAACCTAAACTAACCTACTAAACCTAAGCCACTAAACCCTAACCTAAACCCAAATAAAACCAAACCATTCTCCCCTCTTGGCTTTACATTTTTCCCTTCGCCACTTTCATTTTCCTTGCGCTCAATTTTGATCATTCATGATCAATTTTTCATTGTTTATCTCACGATTGGCCTAATGTGATTTTCCCTTTGCTCTTTCAATGGGAGGAGCCACTTTCCATCAGAGCTTATCCATCTTGGAGGCTAGGCATCATATTTACATGGAATTGTGGATCTAAAATCATCCGCTACTCTGCCTACAGTTAAGTCCTTTAAGGATGCATTATCTGGTTAAAACCATTCACCTAATGCTTTGATGAATTTGATCTCGACCTCCTTTCGTGGGATTCCTACTATTATGTGCTCGGATCTAGATGTGGAAAAGTTGGCAAAGCCTTTTGAATTCTCTTTAGTTGGTAAATTTTCCTTATGTCAGCCAACTCTCAATAACATCCGATCATTTTTTTCATAGCCTTAAACTTTCAAGTATTTTCACTATTGGATTGATTGATCCAAGGCATATTTTAATTCAATTATTATTCAAGAGTTTTTGCCGCTCTTACTTTATTTTAATTGTCAAATCGACTTATGGTCTCCTCTTTAATATGAGAATCCCAATTGTTCTATATGGCTAGCTCTTCCTAATATGAGAATACATTATGTTACACATCAAGTTATCTTTGCGGTTGGGCCTCTCTTTGGTCCTCTTCAAATTGATCAGGACATGCGAGATCGACCTTACATTTTATTTCGTATTTTATTGATGACATCACTAAAAGCATCCTAAAGAAGTTTGGATTGGCTCACGAGAAGTTTGGTTATAATCAAAAGTTGAATTTGAGAATTTTCTATTTTTTGAACACATTGTAAGATTCATGCCATGATCATTCTATTTTGTGTTGCATCCTCAACTAAAAGAACAAATTGTGGATCCTAATCCTACTCTATCAAATGAAAAATTAAATTTTCTTATGTGCCTAAAGTCACTCAAAATGGGAATCCTACCCCCTACCTACCTCTTTCAATCCTTTGCTTTTTATTGGAGAGCAATCGAGCATGTTAAAATAATGTTTATGAGGTTCATGAGGAGGCTAATGATAGCTTAATGATCATTTCTTCTAATTATGTAATTTGGCTCCTCAAGATAATACCTTGACTCTAACCTACCCTTTTGGCTAGTGAAGGAGACTCATATGAACCTTAGTGGTGATTTGAATGGAAATTTCGTTGGATCAAAATGAAAACAAATTCTAGAGTTGATCCTTTGATGAAGGAACAAAATTTGAAAACTACTGATCTTTTGATGATGGAATAGAATTTGAAAACTAATTCTGAAATAGAGCATGAAATTTGTGCTCTTAATGGCTTCACAACCTCTCCTTCTCCTACTCTTCAAAGTGATACGCATGCTAACCCATTTTATCAGCTTATTTCTGACATTGAAGAAGAGGAAATTACCATTAGAAATGCTTTGGTAGAGGTCCTATTAAATATCATCAGTCTCTCTCGATGGTGATTCTTTGGACATGATAGACCTTTTCAAACTATTTTTTAAAAAAATCAATTAAAGCTAGAATGTTCACTAATAGCTCCACTAGAACTACTAGATCTTCTCTAACTTCCCATAAATAACTGTTTAGTTTCCTTTTCTTCTTGCTTTATTATTTCTTTAGTTATCTCTTTTCCTTTCTTTTCTTATTTTATTATGATCAACTTACTAATTTGGAATGTTATTGGGACTCTCATTGTCAATATTAGAAGTCTTTATCATATTCATAACATAGCCTTACTTGTTGTTATTGAACCATTCATACACTCTTCTAAGATCAACCATGTTATTTGAATGCTTAGTTTTCAAAACTTCTTTTATAATATTAGCAATAAAATTTGGTATTTTTGGAATAATTTAGTCAACATATCTATCCTTGATGATCTTCAACAATTGGTTAATGTCCACATCTCATTGGGTAATTTTCTATTCTAGGTTCCTTTATTTATGCTTCTTATATAGCTGGTAGGAACATCCTTTGGGACAACTTAAGAACCTTTGCCTCTCGTCAACCAACCTAGTTGGTTGGGGTGATTTTAACACTATTCTCTCTTCCTGAAAATAAGGGGAGGTTGCTCTCTAACATTCATTCCATGGAAGACTTTTCTAATATGATTCTTGATTGCAATCGATTGATATTGGCTATTCGGGTTTTTATACATGGCATAACTCTAGACTCTAGTGGTGGATAGGACTCTTTTAATTCTCTTTGGATCAATCAATGGATTACTTCTATTGAACATTTGAGCAAAACTTTGTCGATCATGCTCCGATTTACATCCAAAATCTAATAGATTACCCTTCCCAACCTCTTTTAGATTCCAAAATATGTGGATCCAACACATTGATTTCAATGTTGTATCCATTAACTTGGATGGCTCCTCTTCATCCGATAATTCATTAAGGGCATGATTCACCTCACAGCTTAAGCTTAAAGGCTTAAACAAACCTAAATTGGTGGAATAAGCATCATTTTAAAAATGTTTTTGCCAATATCAAAAATAAGGAACAATTAGTTTGTTCTCTTGAAGATATCATTTTGACTGATTCTACTAAACTTGAGGAGTTGAATGAAGCTAAAGATAACTTGGTTAACTATCAGAATATGGAGGAAACCTACTAGCATCAAAAGGAGCAAACATATTGTTGATGGTGACAGAAATACCAGGTACTTCCATGCTCTTTTCAAAAAAGAAAGCCTTAAACTCTATTAAAAAAATTAAAAATGATAACATTTGGATCTGATAATAACAATATTAAAGATGTTTATACATCATTTTAAAACTTATTAAACAACAAACTTCTTTAGAAGCTCTCTCCAACTCTCACACTTCCCTCAATAATTACTAATGATGATGCTTGCTTATGCATCCTGGAAGGCGAGATTGGTAGTATTCTTAATATCTCATTCAAACCATTGTGCCGACTAATTCTACCATTAACAGAATTGAATGCCTCCTTAACAAATTCTTTTGTAGTTCTAACAATTCTACTAAAATAATACATTGGACCTCTTGGTATAAAAGGCATGGCACTCTTCTTTGAAGGTGGGCACTAAAGCCAATGAAATATCACTACTTTTCCTATAAACTTTGGTGGAATTTTATAACAATAGTCTTTGGGCTAATTTTATGACCCAAATCTAAGCACCCTCTCATTTGCCCTTTTAAAATGAGAGACTCTCCTATATTGAAAAGAATTTGTTCCATCAAATGGGAGATCATTAATCTCATGGATTAACTCTAGAACCTCTTTCTTTTGGCAAGATAACTTCTGGTGGGTCCATTGATGAATTACTTTCTACCCTCCTCTCTATTAAAGTGAACTCTTTCAAATAATGGTGGAAGAATAGTAAACTTATTTATATTCCTTTCTCTCTTTTGATAAATACTATACTATTATTCATTCTAGCAATCATGATCTCCTTTTAAGCTTTCCAAAATGGTGATTTCAACCTTAAAAATGCGATTCATATTAAAAGCTCTCCAATATGTTTTAAACTTTAGAATAACACTATTCTATTTCTTATTCTATTCTAACTTGGCATATTTTGAAAAACTTCATCCCTTTTGACTCCTTGATGTGGGGTAAAGGTTTTACTTACCTTCAAAATGCTCTTTGCTTTCACATTGAGAATGTGAATCATGTATTTTGTTAAGCAGCCATTGCTTCCAAACTTTGGATTTGGTATGATGAACTTTTTAATAATGTCAAATTTAATGGCTCCTTATCTCTATACCAACTTCTTCAAGTTTATTTTGAAAACACTATTACAGGCCACATTAAAGTGATAACTTCTATCACTCTTATTTGGTTCATATGGGATAGAATGATGCAAAACATCATGGGATTCCTATGAACCATATGAGGATAATTCTAGAATTAAAATAAAATTCATGCCTTGTTTAATGCCAATTTAATTAACTACAATCAATTCAAAGGCTGCAAATTTGTGGCCAATAAATAAGGTTTTAACTTGTCGGATCAACCCACTGTAAAGATGATAAGATTATTTATTGGACAAAACCTCATGCTAATAAATTAATTACGATTCTTTATTTCTCAAAATGCTTTTTGGTGGCATTTTAGAAACCTTAATGGTAAAGTCTTATGTGCTTTTGCTTACCCCTTAATACTTGTTCCTTTTGCTAATGGGTTTACAAAGCTATTGAGATTTGCCTTCAAAAAGGTTGGCTCAATATTTGGATTGAGGTGAATGCCCTATTGCTGATTGATCTTTTGACTTCCACCAAAGTGGGCAATATAAAATTGTATTACCTTATAAAGCAGACTAGAGCTCTCCTTTTTCAACTCTATAAAATCACTCATGTATGGCATGAAGGTAATGCATGTGTTGATTACGCTAATGGTGCTTTAGATGGCATAAAATTCTTTGATCAACTTACACTACATAAACATTTCTGGTTTTGTTAATTTGGACAATCTGGACTCCTCATAAATTATTTCATCCTATTGTTTTGGCTGTTGTATTACCTTTTTAACGCATGATGACTTCTTTAGTGTTATTTCTGGTTTTCTAATGCTTCTTCATACCCCTTCGATTATTTTTTGATCTCTGTGGCATCTGCTGTTAGATTAATCACCCTAACCTTATTTGGGGTCTTACGCTATTTCCACTATTAATGGTAAGGTGTTTCTATTTTCTAACCTCTGGTGGAATATTTTCCCTTATAGATCTGCTGGAGGAGATGTTTTACTTTCTACTTTATTTTTGATCAAAGGAGACTTCTTGCCATCGATATTTTGTTTATGGGTCTTACTGTATCTATTTTCCATTTTATGATTAAAGCTGTGTTTTGTCTCTTTTCCTTTTTTTGGAAATCTGTGTTGGGTCTCATGACTTTGTTGTCTCATTGTTTAATTGCTATATTTTTGTATAGCTTCATGAGCCTAATTTATCTATCTTTTCTCTTTAATAGGGTTGTGGCCCTCTTATGCTCTAACCTCATCCTGTATGGAGAGGCGCAATACCCTTGTTATTATTCTGTTTCTTTGAGGATTGGAATTACTTCTTGATTTCCTTCCATTTATTTTTTAAGATGTTGGCTTAGCTGTTGATCTGATTTTCTTTGTCTTGAAGGATTTCAATGATGGATCTCCTTTGAACCCCTTTCGTGTATATGTTGTACCACTATTTTTTACTAGATTATCTTATGGTGGGTGCAATAATTGTTTTGCTTTTTTAATTATTGGATTTTTTTGGGTCTTATGTCTATTCTAGGTTATTTTTTGATTATTCTTGTTAACCTCACCTCCTCAACATGGAAGCGCAATACCCTTATTATTTATTTCTTTGAGATTGGAGTTACTTTTTTGTTTTCTTTCATGTTTCTTGATGATGTTGGCTTAGTTCTTCACACTTTTCTTGTCTTGAAGGATTTCAATGATGCTCCTTTGAACCCCTTTCATTGTCTGATGTACCACTATTTTCTTGGATTATCTTATGGTGGGTGCAATAATTGTTTCTTTTTTAATTATGGGTTGTTGGATTTTGGTCTTATGTCCAACAGTCTACGGGTTATTTTTTGATTAATTTTCTTTGTTTACTGAGGATACTTATCACGATGTTTGTGGTCTATTTAATCTGTTGCTATTTTTTTCATCTTGGTTCAGTTAGACTTGTGCAGATCATTGTGATTATGCTATTACCTACTTGGTTATTAACTTATGCACTGTTTATCTGAATGAGTGGTTTTATGCCTAGTATATTTATCTTGGTTGTTGGCTGAACTAGATTATTGGGTTTTATGCCCAGCAAGCTACTATTGGGGTTGTCTCTCTGATTGCCTTTATTTAGTGTTGTTTGTGGTGGGGTGCAACTTATTACCTGTGGCTTTTAGTCCACCTAATCTGCTGCTGCATTCCCATCTTGGTTCTTAGACTTACATTTCTTTATTGTATTTTGGGTTTGGGTTATCTTGTCAGCTTTACATTGCTATTTGATAACTGCAATGATTATTAACAAGGGTTTGTTAACATATGCATTTGTGAATGGGTACCTTTTGGGCAATATTCTTGTATTTGTACTCCTGTAAGTTTCATATATGTCCCCATATGTTTGGGATGTTATGTTATTTTTGATTTGTAGTAGGATTTTTGTAGGCTTTTCAATTGGTTGTATATTGTTTCTATCCTCTGCTTGGCCTTTTTTGCTATTTTCTTGTAGTGGGTTTTCATGTTGGCCTAATTATACTCTTAGCTCTGGTATTAAAAGGTGGATCTAGTAAAGATGGTTCATTTTCATTTGTGTAGGGATTCTCATGCTATGGTGATATTATTATTATGGGATTCTCCCATATCTTTGTTGTTTCCTTTCTTTAGTGTATATGGCTTTGTTTAGGTTTGCAGTACTAACTCATAAGACTTTCAACAAATGGCTATCTTCCCTGGGTTTGTAGGCTATGATGTGTGATGATTTCACTTTTTTGGTTTGGTAGTAGCTCTTGTGATGTAACCCTTCCAGTTTGGATGCTCATATTTGCATCTACCCCAATTTGGTGTGACTGAGCCTGTGCCTTCTCTCACACACATCTCTATAATGTTTCTCAATTTATGTTGCTTTAATTTTTCACTTTGTCTGTATTGCTTTAATTGTTCTAATTTTTTATCTTTCCATTTTTTCAAATGTATTTCTCTTTTTTTGTCTTATGGGTTTGCTCCCCAGTGCCATGCATTCTCTCATCTTGAGCTTTGGCTGATCTATCCATTGGCTTATCTTTGTTAATCATTTTGTATCTTTTCTTTCCTTTTCTCTTTTATTTTGCTTTTGGTTACTTAGATGGGATTTACTAAGGATGTAGCTCTTTGAGTAGTTTGGGGTTTATCCACGATGGACTGTAACCTCTTTGTGGCTTAAAATTTCCCCTTTGGGGTTTCCCAAAAAAACCACTAAATATAAACCCAACCTCCTACTTTAAACCTAAACCACAAATACCACTTAACCCTAATAAACCCAAACATGAACCCTTAACCCTAAACCTTAAACCCAAACCTAAAAAAACTAAACTAAAAATAAAATAAATAAAAAACCTAAAATAAAAATAAATAATACCTAAACCTACATAAATAAACTAAATACCAAAATTAAAAATAAAAAATATAAACCAACTAAACTAAATTAATAAAAACCTAAACTTAAACCTAAAATTAAAAATAAAACTAAAACCTAAAATTAAATTAAAAATAAACTAATAAAATAAACTAAACCTAAAATAAATAAAATAAAATCAAACTAAAATAAATAAACCTAAAAGAAATAAACTAAACTAAATAAAAAATTAAACTTGAATGATTAAATATAAAATAAACTAAAATAAATTAAAATAAAATAAACTAAATAAAATAAACTTGTTGGTTTACTTTAAAAAAATGATAAAAATAATAAATGACCCTAATCTAAATCCAATGAGAAACTACTGACTCTGAACTCACACCTAATCACAACTAAACCCTACCAACCTAAACCCAAAACTGACCCTCCCCCAAATCCTAAATCTAAATCCTAGGCCACTGAACCCCAAACTTGAACCCTAACCCCAAACCATAAACCCTAAACAACTCCACAAAACTACCCTAAATTCTAAACCCCATCCAAAACTAAACCTAAAAAATCTAAACTAAACTAAATAAAACCTAGATAAAAATAAATAAACTAAACCTAATAAAATAAAATAAATAATAAATACCAAATCTAAAACCTAAACCTAAACCTAAAATAAAATAAATAAAATTAAAAAAACTAAAATAAAATAAATAAAATCTAAACTAAAAAAAAAATAAAATAAACCTAAATATAAAACCTAAATAAAATAAAAAGTAAACAAAAAAATAAAATAAACTTAAAATAAAACATTAACCTAAAAATAAATAAAAAAAATAAAACCAAAACTAAAAGAAATAAACCTAAACCCAAATAAAACAAAATAAAATAAACATAAACCTAAAAAAAATAAACTAAACTAAAATAAATAAAACCTAAACCTAAACCTAAATAAACTAATCATAAACCCCAAATAAAATAAACAAAATAAACCTAAACCAAAATAAATACCTAAAATAAAGCTAAAATAAAACATAAAACATAATCCTAAAAAAGAAATAAAAATCTAAACTAAACCAAAAAAAAAAATAAACCTAAACTTAAAATAAAATAAAATAAACCTAAACCTAAAATAAACTAAAATAAAATAAACTAAACTAAATAAAAAAAATATAAAAATAAAAAAATATATAATGAACTAAAAAATAAAAAATAAAATCTAAAAATAAACCCTAAACCCTAAACCAACCCAAAACCCTAAACCACCCCAAAATCTACAACACTGACCCTAAACCCCAAACCCTAAACCCTAAACCCTAAAACAAAACCTCACCTTAAACCCAGAAATAAACCTAAACTAAATAAACCTAAAAATAAAATAAAATAAAAAAACTAAAATAAAATAAAAAATAAAATAAAATAACATAAATTAAAACCAAAACCAAAACTTAAACCTAAAAATAAAATAAAAAAATAAAATGAAACTAAAATAAAATAAATAAAAACCTAAACTAAACTGAAAATAAAAAAAATAAAATAAAATAAATATGAAAATTAAAATAAAAATAAAATAAACCTAAAATAAAATAAACTAAAAACCTAAACCTAATAAATAAACCTAAAAATAAAACATAAACATAAATAAAATAAAAAACTTAAAAACTAAAATAAAAACCAAAACTAAACCTAAAATAAAAACCTAAACCTAAACTAAAATAAAATAAAATAAAATAAACCTAAACCTAAACTAAAAAGTAAACCTAAGAATAACCTAATACAAAACCTAAGACTAAACCCAAAATAAAATAAAAGCATGACTAAACCTAAAATAAAAATAAACTAAACTAAAAATAAAAATATAATAAAACTAAACTAAAAAATAAACCTAAACTTAAAAAATAAACTAAGATAAAAAATCTGAATAACAATAAATAAACCTAAAATAAATAAACTAAATGAAATAAAAATAAAAATGAACCTAAATTAAAATTAAAAATAAAATCAACTAAAATAAATAAAATTAAACTAAATAAACTTAAACATACAAGTACATTTTTTTTCTAATCTTAATCCATCATATAAACTTACACTCTCACCTAAACCTGACCTAAACCTACCTAAACTAAACCTAAATAAAACCAAAAAAATAAAATAAATAAAAACCTAAACCTAAATAAAATAAAATAAATAAAATAAAATAATAACTATAAAATAAACTGAGCTAAACTAAAAAAAATAAAATAAAATAAAATGAATTAAATAAAATAAAAATAACCTAAACTAAACTAAAAAATAAAATAAACCAAAAATAAAATCTAAAAAATAAAATAAAATAAATGTAAAAAATAAAATAAAATAAATAAATAAAATAAACTAAAAATAAAAAAAAAATAAACCTAAAATTTAATAAAAATAAATAAAATTAAAAAAAAACCTCAACTAAAATAAAATAAAATAAAATAAACCTAAACTAAACTATAAAACAAATAAAACCTAAACTAAACCTAAAATCAACTAAACTTAAACCCAAACTAAAAATAAAATAAAATAATAAACTAAAAAAATAAACCTAAACCTAAATTAAAATAAACTTAAAATAAACCTAAAGAAAACATAAATCTAAAATAATAAAATAAGCTAAACCTAATCCAAAAATAAAATAAAACATAAACCAAAAATTAAACTAAAATAAACATAAACTACTAAAAATGTACTAAAATAAAACCTAAACTAAAATAAATAAACCTAAAATAAATAAACTAAACTAAATAAAAAATAAATAAACCTAACATAAAATAAACTAAACTAAAATAAATGAAAATTAATTATTAAAATTACCTAATTTAATTTATTAAAATCCTAAACCTAATCCCTAAATCCTAAACCTTAAACCCTAAAACCTAAAACCCAAACAACCAACCCAAAAAAACCCAAAACCAAAACTATACCAAAAACAAAACATAAACCAAATAATAAAATA
Source organism: Cymbidium sinense (assembly GCA_021442155.1). Taxonomy (NCBI): domain Eukaryota; kingdom Viridiplantae; phylum Streptophyta; class Magnoliopsida; order Asparagales; family Orchidaceae; genus Cymbidium; species Cymbidium sinense. The sequence goes on along the minus strand of CM038214.1, from coordinate 215,871,325 downwards.
AACCCTAAACCCCAAAATAGTAAAACCCTAAACCCTAAACCTAAACCTAAACCCTAAATCCAACCCTAAAATCTAAACCTAAACCCTAAAATAAAATCCTAAAACTAAACTAAAAATAAAACACAGATAAAATAAATAAAACACAAACCTAAATAAAATAAAATAAAATAAAAATAAAACTAAACTAAACCTAAACCTAAACTTAAAGTAAAATAAAATAAACTAAAATAAAATAAATAATAACATAAATTAAACTAAAAGATAAAATAAGTCTGAATAAAAAAAACTTAAATAAAATAAAACTAAATGTAAATAAAATAAACCTAAAATGACCAAAATAAAATAAAATAAAACTCAATCAAAACTAAACCTAAACCTAAACCTGTGGGTTTGCTAAATTTAACAAAACCTAAACCTAAACCCACCCTCCACTAAATCCAAACTCTAAACCCACCCTAAACCAAATGTTAACCCTCCAGGCCCTTAAACTACCAAACCCTAAAACCTCCAAACCCCCCACCAAACTTAAACCTAAATAAAACTTAAAATAAATAAATAAATAATCTTAAATAAGATAAAATAAAATAAATGCTAAACTAAACCTAAACCCCCTAAAATAAAATAAAATAAAATAAACTAAATAAAATTAATAAAACCTAAACTAAACTAAAAATAAAATAAACCTAAAATTCAAAACCTAAATAAAATAAAACTAAATTAAACCTAAACCTAAAATAAACCTAAAATAAAATCTAAATTAATAAAAAACCTAAAAACTAAAACTAAACTAAAATAAACCTAAACCTGAACCTAAACTAAAAATAAACTAAACTAAATTAAATAAAACATAAACCTAGACTAAACAAAAAAAATAAACCTAAATAAACCAAATAAAATAAAGACCTAATAAAAAAATAAAATAAAAAACCTAAACCTAAACTTAAAATAAAAATAAAACCTAAACCTAAAAAAAATAAAATAAAACTAAAACTAAACTAAAATATAAACATAAACATAAATAACACAAAAAAATGAACTAAAATAAAAAACTTATAAAATAAATAAACTAAAATAAATAAACTAAACTAAATAAAATAAGAAATAAACTAAGTAAAATTAAAAATTAAAATAAATAAAAAAAATAAAAAAATAAACTAAATAAACCTAAAACTGGATTGATTGACAAAAAAAAAAAACCCCAAAACCCTAAAACTAACTCTAGCTTGTAAATCAAAAACCCTAAACCATAAAATCTCTAAACCCTAAAGCCACTAAACTGATCCTAAACCCTAAACCCTAAACTAAACCCTAAAACCCTAAACCATAAACTAAACTTTGAACCCTAAAACCTAAACATAAACTAAATAAACCTAATAATAAAAGAAATAAGAAAACATAAACCTAAATAAAATAAAATAAAATAAAAACCTAAATTGAAACCTAAACCTAAAGTAAAATAAAAAATAAAAAATAATTAAAATACAATAATTAAAAAAACTAAATTAAACAAAAAAACAAAATAAACTTAAGAATAAAATACCTAAATAAAATAAAAGCTAAACATAAAAATAAAAAAAACCTAAAATAAAATAAACACTAAATAAAAAAACTAAACCTCAAAAAATAATCTTAAAATAAATAAAAATTAAACCCTAAACTAAAACCTAAACTAAAATAAAATAAACAAAATAAAGTAAACCAAAACCTAAACTGAAATTAACTAAACTAAAATAAATAAAACTTAAACCTAAATATAAAATAAACTAAAAATAAACATAAACCTAAAATAAAATAAATAAAATAAACCTAAAATAAAGAGCTAAAACCTAAACCTAAATAAAATAAAACCTAAACTTAAACTTAAGAATAAAATTAAAACCTAAACCAAAAAAATAAAATTAAAATTAAGCTAAAAAAAACTAAACCTAAAAATAAACTAAAATAAAATACTTAAACTAAACTTAATATACTAAACTAAATAAAATAAGAAATAAACCTAAATAAAATAAAAAAATAAAGTAAACAAAATGAATAAAAGATAAACTAAATAAACTTAAACTAATGGTTTACTTAATTTTTTTAAAAAAACCTAAACCCTAAACTATGGTGGTGGTGGTGGAGGATCGGATATGATGAGGATCCCACTGAGGCATGATTGGTTCTTATGAGAACTAGAAATTGAAGAACTTTTGATCGATCTGCTACTTATGGAACTATGTCTTTACAGCAGATATAGTTTTACTTACCTAGGTTTTTTAATTTGCCCTATGGGTGCTCATTTTTTATCTGTGTCATCGCTTGTGTCGTAGAAAACTTGCAGTGCTACTTGATTGATGAAATTGAAAATAAGAAATGTTGAATATGAATTTGTTCTCTATAAACAAAACCTTAAACCCTAAACCTAAAATAGAAACCCTAAACCCAAAACTAACCCTAAACCCTAAAAAGCTAAAAACCTAAACTTGAACTAAATAAACAATAAAAGTAAAATAGATAAAAAAACCTAAACTAATATAAAATAAAATGAAAACATAAACTAAAACCTAAACCTAAACCTAAAAAGAAAATAAATAAAAAATAAAAACTAAACTAAACTAAGAAATAAAAAACCTAGATAAAATAAAAACTAAACTCAAATAAAAATAAAAGAAACTTAGAAAAATAAAATATACCTAAAATAAAATAAAATAAAAAACCAAATAAAACCTAAACCTAAAGAAACCTAAAACTAAAACCTAAAATAAATAAAATTAAACCCCAAACCAAAAAAAAAACCTAAACCTAAAATAAATAAAGAAACCTAAACCTCCAAAATAAACTAAACTAAAAAAATAAAACCTAAACTTAAAAAATAAATAACCTAAACTAAATAAAATTAAATAAACTAAAAATAAACCTAGACCTAAACTAAAATAAAACCTATGCCTAAAATAAAAAAAATAAAATCAACTAAAATAAACCTAAACCTAAATAAACTAAAATAAAAACCTAAACTAATATAAATAAACATAAAATAAATAAACTAAACTAAATAAAATAAAATAAACCTAAATAAAATAAAACAAATAAACCTAAATAAAATAAAAATAAACTAAAACCAATACATGGTTACTTCAAAAAAATCCAACTTTAAATCCTAAACCTACTAAACCCTAAACCCCAACCCAAACTCCTAAACCTACAACCCTAAATCCTAAACCTAAACCCTAAACCACTCACTAAACCTAACCACAAAACTAAACTAACCCTGATAAACCCTAAACCTTAAACTATAATCACTCTAAATCTAACTAAACCCAACTAAACTACCCAAACCCAAACCCTAAACCCTAAACTAACCCTAAACCCTAAACCCTAAGAATGGCCAAAACCATGATGGCAGGAACATCACCATAGGCTCGGTCTAGATCACGATGGTGTGAAGCGGTGGCAGTTATCATAATGGTGGTGGGGATCAGAGGTGGTGGATATGGAGGTGGTATTCAGAACAGTGGTAGTTATAGATGTGGGAGGAGCGATGGAGGTTACAACCATGGTGGTGGTGGATGGAGAGATCAGGGATGTAACGGCAGATCTCACCACTCAAGAAGAGATGGCGGTTCTATTGGGACCTGAAGAAACTAAAGAACGTTTGATTCGATTTGCTACTTATGGAACTAAATTATCTAGGGTTTTGATTTGCTCTATGGGTGGTCATTTTTTATCTATGTCATTGCTTGTGTCTTAGAAAAGTTGGTGTGCTACTTGGTTGATGAGATCAAAAGAAACCTTAAATCCTAAACTAAAACTTAAACCCTAAACCTCAAACCTAAATCCTAAACCCTAAACCCTAAATCCTAAACCCTAAAACCATAAATCCTAAACACTAAACCCTAAACCCTAAACCATAAACCCTAAACACTAAACACTAAACTAAACCAAAACCCACAAACCCTAAACCCTAAACCCTAAACCCAAAACCACCACCACCTAAAACCCACCTTAAACCTAAACCCTAAACCCTAAACCCTAAACCCTAAACTAACACTAAACCCTATACCTAAACAAACCTATACTCTAAACTAACCATAAACCCTAATCCAAAAACATAAACCCAAAACCTTGAATAATAATTTCATTAGGAGTTGATCTAATGAATGACCTAATCTAACATACTTAGGTAGCTAAAAAATATGTCTTCAAGAGAATTTCCCTTGACTATTAGAGATTTGAATACACTAAACCCTAACACTAAATGATATTATAGTACCATATACTATATCATAATGTAGCATCATATATTTGAGCATGTAGTGATGTGTTTTTGGATGTTATATGATGTTTGGGAATGTTTTAGTATATTATGGTATTGTGCCCTATTGTCTATATTAATATAAATCATAAAAATATTGATTTAATAAATTAGATGATGAAATTGGTTAAATTTGATGTTTGAATTAAGTTGTAGTACCAAAGGTGTGTTATTCCACTTGTAGTCTAAAAAGTAAGATTTTATGTTCAAAATAAATATTATATGTTGTAGCATAGAATATCATCATATGTCATAATATATTATTCTACTGATTTTAAATTCTTTTAGTATTTTACAATCATGTAGTCGAGCCTACACTAGCATTATTAATAAATATGTTAATTTAGACTTTAAAATGGTGGAATTTGGCAAAATTCATATTAGGCAAAGCATGGCATCATAATATATTATTTCAATTTAAAATATGTAGTGATACGACTAAAATAAATAGTTTTTTATTGTTTAGACTAATTTTATGATTTTTTATCTTAAGCAATCCCTTGTGATGTGATATAAAATATAATATAATATAATATGTTATAGTGTATTATAATATAGGATAGTGTTGCATCATGCATTATAGCATACTATTGTGTATTACTACTTATTTTTTAGCATATTTTAGTTTGTTATAGTATAATGTATTAGAGTTTACACTTGTATAATTCATAAAAATACTAATTTATAGGCTGAGATGATGGGATTTGGCCAAATTTAAGGCAAGCTTTAGGGACATCATTGGGGGTGTGCTATGGTGTGTCATTTAATCAAAAGAATGGAATTTTGCATCCAAAATAAATGTTCACTTTTTGACCAATTTTTATAAATTTTTTACTTAAAGTGATTCATTTTATGGTGTAATGTAAGATAATATATTATATAAAAGCATATTAAAATATAATGTACATAACAATATAACTTCATATATATATATATATATATGAATGTGGTGGTGGGTTACTTGTTGTTATTGTACATTTTAGTATGTTTTATTTTTGTTATAATTCATTAGGTCAAAACTCATAAAAATGTTAATTTGAAGGTTGAGATGGAAGAATTTGGCCAAATTCATGGCACACACCAAGAAGCAACACAAAAATTATGCTATTTTGTACCATTTCTAACAAAAAAATAACAAATTTACATCCAAAATGAACATTATTAATATTTTGAGAAAATTTTATTATTTGTTCCTTTTAAGTGATTCTAATGAAGTGTAATGTTAGACAATATATTATATTATAGAAAATTATAATATAACATCATATATTATAATATAATTTAGTTTGTTAATTCACTATAATATGTTTAGCATGATATTGTATAGTTAGTTTGAGCTTGCACCATCACAAATCATAAAATGTTGATTACAATGTTAAGATGATTTAATTTGGACAAATACATTATTAGGCTTTTGGTTGAACTGTTAAAGGTGTGCATAAGAGAAGAAATAATATTTGATGAGAATTCCATCTCAAGGACATGGAGGGAGATCGGCTAGGGGATCACACATTCATTAGACATGATATGTGAGGGGTTTATGTCGAGGGCATAGAAGAAGAAAATCTACTGGGGATAAGGTTTGAATTTGATTTGATTGTATGATATGTGGAAAGAAGATCTGTTGAGGATAAGAATCTATAATCCATTAGGGATTAAGATCGAATTGACTTTAATTTGTTTTATTTTAATTGATGTGTAGCATATCTGCTAGAAATATGGGCTCGAGCCTACTAGGGATCAAGTATATGAACCTTCCACTAGGGAAGCAGGTTCGGGCTATCCATTGGGGATTGGGATTTGAGTTAGATTTCATAGATTTGTTTGGGGATGTATCTGCTAGGGATAAGAGTTTGGTTGAATTTCTTTGAATTAGACTCTATTAGGGGAGTTGGTTTAATTTGGCTCCACTAAGGAGGTTGGTTTTGAATTAGATTTGTTTGCTTGACTTATTTATATATGATTTGGGGCTCCACTAGGGAGAAGTGTGTGATTTAACTCCATTGGGGAAAATCAAATTGAGTTTAATTAAATCTAAGTTAATGTATGGACCCTGTCGGTGTGTGATAGACTCACTGAGAAAGGGCTATATTAGCCTTGACCTACCTTAAGTTTACAAATCTAAAGGATAGTCTACAAAATGTGGGGTAGAGCTAGCCAACCTAAGGGGTTGCCTTTTGGTGTGCAAGGACTGTGCTAGGAAGAAGGCGTAGCATACTTACATCTTCCAAAGTGAGGAACGTCCACTAGGGTGACCTATTGGATGCACAACAAATGGAAGTTGACCAAGGGAAACTACTAAGTGAATGGTGCTAGGGACTTATGTCAACTCAAAAGAAGTCAAGATTAATTATATTTTAATTTCATGTAATTTGATATGGTTTGTTTGGTTTAGTTTTATTTTCGATTGAGGGCATATCCATTGGGGATGTGAGCTCAATCAAAATTGATAAATTTAATTTGTTGACCATGGGTGTCGATGGACGAGAAGGGGCTATACTGGACTTATGCTATCTTAGATTTATAAATCTAAAGGGATAGTCTAGTCGCCATAGGGTAGAGCTAGACATCCTAAGGGGTTGCCATTCGGTGTGCAATGGCTATGCTATGAAGGTGTAGCAGACTTACATCTTCTAAAGCAGGGAACAACCACTGGGTGACCTATTGGTAGCACAATAAATTGGATCAAACTTAGGCCTACTAAGTGAATGTGGGACTTATATCAACTAAAGAGTAGTCGATTCTATGAGTTTTGTTGGCCTACCAAAAGATAGGACACCTTCTTGGAAAAGGTACCACTAGGGGTGTCATTCTAATCCATAAGTGAATATATATATATATATGTTTACGTGGACCTTGTTGGTGTGTGACGAACCACACTAAGAAGGGGCTATGTCAACCTTGACTTATTTTAGATTTACTGGACCAAGGGAGAATTTGCACATCCACATAATCGATTCTCCAACCAAAGGGGTGATTACTATAAAAGGTGAACTATCCAATTTGATAGTAACCCGGGTAGTGTCTAAATGGAATAGAAGGATATGATCCAAATATAGTTGGGAGAGGTGCTACTAAAGGCATTATCATCGACCAAAGGAAAGACTATAAGTGTACAATGGCCAACTCAAGGAGAAAGCATAGCAGACTTACATCTGCCATGAGTGGTGTATCCTAAGGTGCAAGAACCAACCAACTAAAGGTGTATCCATCAGCATGAGTGGTGTATCGTTAGCATAGTGAGAACCAACCAACCAAGGTGCCCATCGGGTGCAATGATTAACACGGAAAGAAAGTGTGCTTACAACTTTAGCTGATCATCAAGATAGTTTGTCATCAGACATATTCTATATAACTGCGAGCCTAAAGGAAGGACTAGACCTAGACTTGGTAGTGAACTATCTAAACCTCAAATAGACTCAACCAAATTAGAAAGAAGAAAGCATACCACCATGGAAAAGCCAACATGAGCTTATCACCATGTAAAACACCAAAGTGTGTGGTTCTTTCCTCCAAGTGAATAAAATACTAAAAATAAAATAAATAATTAAACCTAAATAAATAAATAAAATAAAATAAACTAAAATAAAATAAAATAAAATAAAATAACTAAAATAAAAAAAATAAAATAAAAAAAAAGATAAAAATAAAAATTTAAAAAAACTAAATAAAACCTAAATCTAAAATTAAACTTAAAAATAAACTTGAAAATGAATAAAAATAAAACATAAACCCTAAACTAAGAAAACCAAATCTAAAATAAAATAAAATAAACTAAACTAAACCTAAAATAAAATAAATAAAACCTAAACCTAAACCTTAAGTAAGCTAATCCTAAACCTAAACCTAATTAAATAAAATAAAATAAAACAGATAAACCTAAACATAAATTAAAAAATAAAACATAAAATAAACTTAAAAAAAAACCTAAAACTTAAACCAAAAAATTAAATAAAAACCTAAACCTAAAATAAAAAATAAACCTAAACCTAAAATAAAATAAAAAATAAACTCATTAAAAATAAACTTAAACCTAAAAAATAAACTAAAATAAAACATAAACTAAAATAAATAAACTAAATTAAAATAAACTAAACTAAATAAAAATAAAAATAAACATAAATAAAATAAAAACTAAAATGAATAAAAAAATAAACTAAATAAACTTAAACCTGTCTTTACATAAATTATTTATAAAAACCCTAAAAACCTAAAACCTACTCCTAAAACTAAACCATAAAAAACTAAACACCTAAACCCTAAACCACAACTACCTTAAACCCTAACACCTAAATCACAACCCTAAACCCTAAACCCTAAACCCTAAACCCTAAAACATAAAACCATAACCCCTAAACCCTAATCTCTAAACCCTAAACTAACCCTAAACCCGAAACTAACCCTAACCCTAAACCTTGAATAAAGATGTCATTAAGAGTAGATCTAAAGAATTACCTAATCCTAACATAGTTATGGTAGCTAAAGAAATTGTCTTCAAGAGTCTTTTCAATGACTATTATAGATTTGAATACCTAAGCCTAACCTAAATAATATTATATTGCCATATTATTTATAATGTAGCAACATATATTTGAGCATGTAGTGATGTGTTTTTGGATGTTATAAGATGTTTTAAAATATTTTAGTATATTATGGTATTGTGCCCTATAGTCTATTTTAATATAAATCAAAAAATATTGATTTAATAAATTAGATAATGAAATTTGATAAATTTGAGGTGGAAATTAGGTTGTAGTACCAAAGGTGTGCTATGCCATTTGTAGTCTAAAAAGTAAGATTTTATGTTCAAAATAAATATTATATGTTGTAGCTTAGTAAAACATCATATACCATAATATATTATTCTGCACATTTTAAATTCTTTTAATATTTTACAATGCGATTGGAGCCTACACTAGCATTATTTATAAATATTGATTTAGACTTTAAAATGTTGGAATTTGGCCAAATTCATAATAGGAAGAGCATGGCATCATAATATATTATTTAAATTTAAAATATGTAAGTGATATGACTAAATACATAGTTTTTTTTTGTGTTTAGGCTAATTTTATGATTTTTATCTTAAGGAATCCTTTTGATGTGATATGCAATATAATATAATATAATATGTTATAGTGTATTATAATATAGGATGCCATAACATAGTGTAGCATCATGCATTATAGCATACTATTATGTATTACTACTTATTGTTTAGCATATTTTAGTTTGTTATAGTATGATGTAGTAGAATTTGTACTCATATAATTCATAAAAATATTGATTTATAGGCTGAGATGATGGGATTTGATCAAATTTAAAGTAAGCTTTAGGGAACATCATTTGGGGGGAGTGTCATTTAATCAAAAGAATGGAATTTTGCATCCTAAATAAATGTACATTTATCAACAAAATTTTATAAATGTTTTGCTTAACTGATTCATTTTAAGTGTAATGTAAAATAATATATTATATGAAAGCATATTAAAATATAATGTACATAACAATATAAGTTCACATATATATGAATGTGTGGTGTGTTACTAAATGTTATTTTATATTTTAGTATATTTTACTTTTGTTATAATACATTGGGTCTAAACTCACAAAATGTTAAATTGAAGGTTGAGATGGAAGAATTTGGCCAAATTCGGCACACAAGAACAACATGAAAATTATGCTATTTTATGCCATTTATAATAGAAAATTAATAATTTTACATCCAAAATGAACATTATTTATATTTTGAAAAAATTTTATTATTTGTTCCTTTTAAGTGATTCTAATGAGGTGTAATGTTAGATAATATATTATATTATAGTAATTTATAAAATAACATCACATATTATAATATAATATAGTGTGTTAATTCACACTATAATATGTTAAGCATGATATTGTATAGTTAATTTGAGCTTGCACCATCACAAATCATCAAATGTTTATTACAATGTTAAGATGATGTAATTTGAATGAATACATTGTTTGGCTTTTGGTCGAAGTACTAAGGGTGTGCATAAGAGAAGAAATAAGATTTGATGAGAATTCCATGTCAAGGACATGGAGGGAGATCCTCTAAGGGATCACACATGCATTGGACATGACATATGAGGGGTCTATGTCGAGGGCATAGAAGAAGAAATTCTGTTGGGGATAAAGTTTGAATTTGATTTGATTATATGATTTGTGGAAAGAAGATCCAATGGGGATAAGAATCTATAATCCACTAGGGATTAAGATCGAATCAACTTTAATTTATTTTGTTTTAATTGATGTGGAGGCATATCTACTCAAGATATGGGCTCGAGTCCATTGGGGATCGGGTATATGAACCTTCCACTATGGAAGCAGGTTCAGGCTATCCACTGGGGATTGGGATTTGAGTTTGATTTCAAAGATTTTCTTGGGGATGTATCCACTGGGAATAAGAGTTTGGTTGGATTTCTTTAATTTAGACTCTACTAGGAGTTGGTTTAATTTCCCTCGACTAGGGAAGTTGGTTTTTTCCTTAATTTTTTTGCTTGACTTGTATATATATGATTTTGCACTCCATTGGGGAGAAGAGTGATTTAACTCCACTAGGGAAAATCAGATTAGGTTTAATTTAATTTGAGTTAATGTATGGACCCTGTCGGTGTGCGACTGACCCACTAGGAAGGGGTTATATCAACCTTGACCTACCTCAGATTTACAAATCAAAAGGGATAGTCTCCCGACTGCGGGGTAGATCTAACCAACCAAAAAGGTTGCCTTTTGGTGTGCAACGATTGTGCTAGGAAGAAGGCATAGCAGATTTACATCTTCTAAAGCAAGGAACAACAACTAGGGTGACCTGTTGGATGCATAATTGTTGGTGTTTTCTATAGAATAGAGAAAATAAATGACACCACAAAGAGTTTAGGAATATTTTATTTAGATGATCAAATATGGCATTAAGGAATAAACTTATTATCTCGGAAGATAAACATGCTCTCCTGTAATAGATTCGATCATTTCAATAAAAGACTCCTAAGGGTAATGGGTCTTTCGTGTATCAGAGTATTTTCCTCTGAACTATATGGAAAAATAGAATAAGGTCTATGTTATTCTGGGATCATGGTTCACAATAAAGGCAAGCCCCTATAGTTAATTACATCTTAGGATGGGTCTCTTCCTAAGAATACTCTCAATTAAAGAAACATGTGGTTATTCCTAAAGACTACTAAGGTAGCTTTCAAAGGAAAAATTTTTGAAAATTCAATTAGGAGAGGTCCAAATTGGAGAGAGTTATTTTTAAGAGTCAAATGGAAAAGAGTAAGAAATTTCTATTGATACTAGGATGCCCAGTACACATTTCATCTATCCTATGTTTGGGCTTTAAATTTTGGATTTTACTTTAAATTTCACGTTATCATTTTCTTAGAAATCTAGGGCTTAGCTTCTAGCAGCACAAGACTACAAAAATGCTTAGGGTTGAAGACTTATTCATAAAAGGATGCTTCAGAACCTAGTCTACAAGTGCTTCTAACACATGTCAGATGCTCGACCTAATTCTATCCTTGGGAATCATTGGCCATTCTCCTCACTTGAGGTAACTAACCTATCCCTGACTCTTCTGGACTTACAACCAGCTTGGAGAAGGCTGAGAGCTAACACCACCTAAGCGCATTTTAAAATAATGAGGCTAAGTCATTTGAATGCAACATGGTTGGGCTATTACAATTTTAGGAAAGAAATCTATGAACCTAGACTTACTCCTTAATTTGTAAGATTATGTAGGGTATGAAGATGTACCTAACTAATGCATATTTCTTAGATTTTTAAAATTTTTGACTCAGGATTCATTTTGGTCACATGAATACAATTTATGCCTAAGGCATGTAATTAGAAAAAGATTATGGGCCAAATCAGAATAGAAGAAGGTGTACTTCCATCATAGGCTCTCAAAGGTCAAGCCCATGTTCTCTGGAAAGGATGGAAGTCCTTCATTAATCAAGAGTGAAATAATATGATTTATGCATGATATTAAAACATCCAGCTAAGGGGTTGCAACAAATTTTATCCCGCTTTAATACTTAAGCTTTTATATGAAGATTATGAGTTATATTTATTTTTATGTTTTGATTGATTTAATTGGGTAAAATTTAGTTTATCCTATGAGCCTATGTCCAAGCATTCATCATAGCATAAACATAGCACAAAAGAAACTTAAGAAAAACATGTTGTTTCTATTGTGCACCCAAAATAAATCAAGCCAAATTAAATTATATAAGTAAAAGGCCAATGTGGGTACTGTTGTACACCCCAGAAGAAAGAAAAATGGACAACCGAGTTCTACCCTTATACAACTCAGCCTAGAACTACAAGTTTAGATCTATGGGTCTTCTTTTTAGGAAATTCTCCTTCTTTAGGGACATCCATCGAGCTCCACAGGGGACCACCACACCATCTCCTAGCTGGGTCAGCTCCTTCTAATCCTAGACCCCATACATCCTAACCTAATTCTAAGCTCAAATTTACATTTAAAATTCAAAAAAAGAAATCCTAAGCCCTACAAAATAGTTGTTAGGAAATACACAGCGCACAAAGCAGTTTATAATTTACAAACATATAGGCTTAGCATTAGTTGCTTGCCAAGCCCACTTGTCCTATGGACTATGTTAAGGGATTTTCAGCACTTGCAAGCAAACAACAATTTTATAATTTATTTATCACAGTGATCCTTTAACACAGTCCACTATAAAAAGTAGTATTAAATTTAGAAAGAATGCCCTAACATCCAGTCTAATGAACAAACAAGCTTAGACATCTAATCTAAAGAAATACACCACATAGACATGTGAAGCACAGCACAACATATCACAAAAGATTTAAAAGAAAATCACAGAATGACCTAATCCTAGATCTAGAGTTCGTGATCTAAGTAATCTAGTGTGTGTAAAAGAGGGGTTTGTTTTGCAAGGCTTTGCTAAGCTCCTTTAAGTTCAAGTTTAAGTTTGAAGTTTGAATTTGTTTAATTTTACCATTGGTTGGTTTCAATTCAAATGGTTTCATGATTTAATTTCAATTTTTTATTCCATTTTATTTTTATTAAAGTTGTATAGGTTTTCAAGAATCAGAAATATAATGAACTTTATTTTTATGTGAAACTCAATTTATTCCACATCCTAAATCCTAATGAAATTTCCAAAGTATAATTAAGATCCTTAAGTATTTTAATTAATCCTTTTGATGTTATTTATGTTTGGATTAGTTTTATGTTATTTCATTTGTTTGAATTGCTTTATTTGATTTAATTTTTTAATTTGTTTCATTTTGAATTAAACTATGTGCGTTTCATTTGATTTGGCTTGTGTTAATTTAAACTGTTTAATTGTATTCAATTTAACTTAAGTTATTATATTATGAATTTGTAAGCTTAAGGTTTAAGTTCATTAATATGAATTAGTACCTTAGGTTTGTTCATGGATTATGCTTAACCTAAAGCACTCGAGTTAATTATTTGATCTAATTTAATTTATTGGAGATGAGAGGTTTTTGGTTTAGGTTCATTATTTAAATTTATTGGAGATGAGTGGTTTCATTAAATTTTATTGATTCAAAGGTTAAGGTTTAAGTTAATTAATAGTTTTATTAATCTAAGGTTTTATTTCATTAACTTAAGATTGAATTTGATCGCTTTAATTGACTTAGGATATTTAGAAGATGTTTTAAATAGTTTTTTAATGTTTGATGGAGATTAGTTTGAATTACCACTTTATTTAATAGGTTAATTAATTTTCTTAACCCAATATTTGATTAACATTGACCTAGGAATTTCTAAATTTGAAAACTCCTAATCTAGAGATCATTTGGACTTAAAATATTTCTAGCAAGTAGGGTTACATGCTAATTTTGTATCCCTAAAGTTTCAGCTTTATTAGAGATGTAATTAGGGTGTAATTAAGGTTTTAATTATTTCATTAAAATCTTAATTAAGTCTAATTTATAAGATTCATTAAGGATTTTATTTTTCACTTATTCTTCATTGAAATACCTTTCCAATGATTGTTTATTTATAATTTTTAGTTAATTGGTTAATTTATCATGATTTAATTGAGTGTAGGTTATTTAATTGAATTATTTAATTTATTTAATTATCTAATTAAGTTAATTAGTGATCTATTAGGTTCATATAGGTTTGATTAGGTTTAATTAGTATTTTGATGTTCATTAATGTTCATTATGTTGATTTAAGGTTATTAGATTTAAGTTTTCTAATTATTTCATTAAATGGTAATTAAATTAATTAATTTAAAGGTTAAGCACATGAAATTACAATTTCTCTTGAATTCAACTAAATCCCCAAAATTTTAAGGTATTTTATGCTTAATTTCATTTCCCCAAAGTTTCAAATTAATAAAATTATTAATTTGAGAGTAATTAGGGTTTAATGTTTTTCAATTAAACCCAAATTAAGGGAAAATTACCCAATAAAAATTTGGGATTTTAATTTCTAGGGATTCCTCTCATCTAGACAAATCCATAGAGCTTTTATTTGTAATTTTCTAATTTTTCTTTGATTTTATATGATTTTTTGAAGTTTTCTGCATTTTTTTAATTAATTAAATCCGTTAAATAACTAATCCTAATGGTTTTAAGTGGGTCCACACGTGTGACACATGCATCATATCCCATGGCGTGTGGGTTGGTGTGCATTGTCATAGGTCGACGTGGGATTCTGGATCGTCAAGAAGAGATTAGATTGATCCATCGATTCCTAAAGGGTGAAATCAATCATGTCTTCCTAAATGCACTGTCATCCAAATACAAGATGAAGATCATCTCCTTTGATTCCTGCGGGAGCCGAGGACTGTTGAAGGTTTTTTGCTAATAACTTTTGATATAGACCATGAAATCGTGTGATTTAAAGTGCTACATGATCGTGGATGAATATCTACATTTCTATATTATCTTAAATTTTGAAGAAAAACACCAAATGGAAGATTGATGATTGACCAATTGATCTTAGAGCTTTATGCTTTGGCGAGCTTGCTTGCCAAAGGTTAATTCCTTAAGGATGCTCCCTATACCAACCTTGAATGCTCTTTTCAATTTTGATGGTTTGTAGTGATTAAGGGAACTTGGGGGAGGCAAAAATTTCATTTTGGTTTGATTTTAATGTGTGAAGGGGTGTGTGTGTTTAAATCTCCTTGGGGAAATCTCTCTGTGGGTTTTCCTATATGGCCAAAAGCTATATTTCTCTTTCCTAGCTATTCTTTGTCAGTTTTGCTAATGAAGGACCTTGGAAGCTAGCTAGTGCACTCCTTCTCCATCCCACAACTGTCCTATGTGAAGAGGTGGGAAGAAGGGAGAAGGAATTTGACTTCTCCAATTCTTTTGCTTGTATTAGTTTTCCTTATTTAGATTTTATGCAATAATGCAAGAGAAGTAGCTTGATTAGGGATGTAAACTTTCAATAGAAGGGTTTAAGGAAGTGTTACCCCCATCCCATGTGATTTGGTTGGAAGTGATTTGATATTTCTTTTATTTCTTTTGTCTTGCTTAACTCACATTACCCAAATTGGGTTAAGTGAATTAAACATAATTTCTTATGGGTCAAGTGACCCATTTGACCTAACTAGACCCAATAGAGTTAGGTTAATGACCCATTACCATCCCATATGGTTTAGGACAATCAATTTAATGTTATTTTGATTTTTCTTGAATTTGAGTTCAATGTGGCTTATTTAGGTTATTTTGATTTACAGGATTTGATTTACCTAATCTAGGCCTTCATGGACTCAAATTCTTTTGTTATAGTGATCATACATATTCATTTGATTATTTAAAATATTTTTGATGATTTAATTTAGTCAAATTTAGTTGGTTAACCTTTTGACAAAGTGGGCCCACTTATGTCAACTCTAGGTTGACTAGAGTTGACTTTAGGTTTGACTTTGAATTTTCATTTTATTTGAATTAATTCACTTGATTTAATTTATGTTTGGTTTTGCATCAAACAAAGTAAATTGGATTTAGCTCAAATATATTTCTAAGTTACTAAGCATAGTGAATTTGAATTTTGAAGTAGGAAATTCCTATTTGAACTTGATATCATTTTATTGCTAAAATGACCTCTAAAATGAGGTCAACAAATGGACCCCAATATGTGGTGGAATTAGTCAAATACAGCACATATTGGTGTTAACTAATTGATCAACATGCAAGTATAAACTTAGGGTTCCAATTCATGATTTTTATTTTTGTTTTAAAATTTTGCTTTGATTTTGATTGTGAAAGATATCTATATGCATATCTTTTCTTTGAAGGTGTGATTCATTCTTAGAAACTTAACTTCATTAAGTCCTAGGATGAAGAGGAATGCTATTAGAGTGGACCCAAGAGAATCTAACCTAATGCATTTACTATGCTCAAGGAAGATGCCTTCAGGGGACTTACTCTTACTTGAGAATAGTGGTGATCCATGTATTAGCTAATAAGATGGGGTCATTAAGGGCATGATCCATCCTTGTTAGCTAAAGAGAGGAGAGGGGTCTTTAAAGACATGATCCCATCCTCAAAAGCTATGTTGGGGAGAAGAGGCTTGAAATGCTTGATCCTAATCCACACTTTGACTTTGACTAAACAAGTGTCATATGAACTTGATCCTATTTGAGTAGTCCAAAGAAATGAGACCTTCAATGGCTTGATTCCATTTCTTAGAAATTTGAATAGGAAGCCAACTAGGGACTTACACTGTAGGATGCGAGGGACTTACTCCAGATGATTATTAGAAAGAATGTCAACTAGGGACTTATATCTTTCTAGCTATTAGAAAGGGGTTAAAAAGACTTAATCCAATCTAACTCACTTGTGTAACATGAAAGGGGCCTTAATGGCTTGATCCAATCATATTCACAAAAGTAGGATGCCTACTGGGGACTTACTCTTAGACGATTAGAAAGAATGTCGACTAGGGACTTATAACTTTCTGGCTATTAGAAAGTGGTCATAAAGACTTGATCCAATATAAATTGCCCGTGTAACATGAAATGGGCCTTGATGGCTTGATCCAATCCTATACACCAAAGTAGGATTCCGACTAGGGACTTACTCCTAGATGATTAGAGAGAATTCTGATTGGGGACTTATATCTTTCTAGCTATTAGAAAGGGGTCATAAAGACTTGATCCAATCTAAATTTCTTGTGTAACATGAAAGGGGCCTTGATGACTTGATCTAATCATATACACAAAAGTAGGATGCTTGGCGAGGACTTACTCTAGATGATTAGAAAAATTCGGGGACTTATATCTTTCTGGCTATTAGAAAGGGGTCATAAAGACTTGATCCAATCTAAATTTCCTATGTAACATGAAAGGGGCCTTGATGGCTTGATCCAATCATGTACACAAAAGTAGGATGCCAACTAGGGACTTACTCTTAGATGATTAGAAAGAATGTCACTGGGGACTTATATCTTTCTGGCTATTAGAAAGGGTCTATAAATACTTGATCCAATCTAAATTGCTTGTGTAACATGAAAGGGGCCTTGATGGCTTGATCCAATCATGTACACATAAGTATGAATGGTGCCATGAAGGGTTAATCCAAACCCAGAAAGACATGATAAAGGTGCCACAGAGGGTTTTCTCTCCCATCTCAAGTCATGTATAGGAAAGGTGCCACAAAGGGCTTGCTCCCAACCTATAGGTGATATGAATGAGGAAAAGAGGGTCAAAGTGACTTAATCTAATCCTCAAAAGTTTTGACTAATAAGAAAGAGTCTCATGGACTTAATCCTTACTTGATTAGTCTTACTTGATGAAAGGGTGATGGAATCTTTGCTTCCATTTCTAAGTACATTTACAAATGAGTTTCCAACATTTCAGATAAATGATACAAGTTGAAGCAAAAGTAATAAAGAGAAATAAGTTTTTATTTTATTGATCTTTATTGGGCAACAAGTTATAGGTTACACATGATATTTCTTTAGGTAACATCCATTAATAGGTGGTATTGGATGTTCACCATCACAGGTAATAAGTTGGTAAGAACCTCCTTCATAAGCTTTTTCCACTATAAATGGTCCTTCCCATGTTGGCTCGAATTTGTTGTCAATTCTTCGATGAGCTAGGATTGGTAGTCTAAGAACCAAGACCAAATCTCCTGGATGGAAAGTTCTAGGATGAACCAATCATGTGCACAAACCATGATTGAGGTTCAAGGTCTTGTTGAGCTTTCAATCATTTTCCTTCAAGATTATCTAGTTCTTCCAAGTGAATCTTATGATTTTGATCTGCCATAACATTATTATTAACAACTATTCTTAATGAAGGAAGTTGCACTTCTAATGGAAGAACCACTTCAATCCTAAAAACTAAAGCATATGGTGAAGACTGAGTTGGTGTCCTATATGTGGTCCGATAGGCCCATACGACTTCAACAAAATTTTCATGCCATTAGCGCTTATTTTCATCCAGTATCTTTTCATAATTCTTACCAATGTTTTATTAAATGCCTCGACCTATCCATTCACAGGGTAATAGATGGTCGAGTATCTCCAATAAATTTTATGTCTAGCCACAAAGTGATTTATTTTTGTGGACCTAAAGGATGAACCATTATTGGATATGATTCGGCGAGGAATGCTAAATCGATATATGACATTTTCCTAAATAATATCAACACACGATATGCTTTAACCTCTTTCAGTGGTACCGCTTCAACCCATTTGGAAGAATAATCCATTGCAGCTAAAATAAAATGATGTCCTTTTGAAGGAGGATCAATAGGCCCTATGATGTCAGTACCCCAACTCTCAAATGGCCAGGAGGCAACTGTAGGGTGTAATACATTGGGTGGTTGATGTAATGCCACACCATGAACTTGGCACTGATGACAACAACGTGCAACCTCCATGCAGTCATTTAGTATCGATGGCCAATAATTCCCAAGTCTCTTGATTTTTAATTTCATTTTGGGCCCAGATTGCTGTGCTCCACACAATCCAGAGTGTATCTCAATCACAACCTTATGCATTTGTCTAAACAACAGCCATTTGGTCATTGACCTATGATATAAAGTATTATTAATTAATGCATAAGATAAAGCACATTTCTTTATTTGATTTGCTAATGATTTATTTTAGAGCCTCCCTTTACTTAAATAGTCAATAAATGGTTGCCTCAATCACATTCTAATTTACCTTCAATAAGAGTGGCTATCCTTTGCATTTCTTCTTGCCTATTAATGTAGTCTAAATCTATAGGAGATAAAACCTATTGATTTTGAACTTCTATAGAAATTGATTCTTTTCAAGGCATATGATTTATAGCTAATTTAGCCAAAGCACCAGCTATTGTATTCTCTTGGCAAGATATTCTACACAACATTACATATGGAATCTTTTCAAGTAATTTCATTATATATTGATGATAATTGAAGAGCTGTGGATGCAAAACCTTATAGATTCTGCTTACTTGGTTTATAACTAGTTGGGAATCCCCAAAAAAATTTATATTTTTAATTTTCATAAGGATTGCCAACTCTAAACCAGTAATAAGAGCTTCATATTCAGCTTCATTATTTGTAAAAGGCTCAACCAAATGATATGAATATCTCATCATTTATTTTTTTTGGGTTATAATGATTAACCCAATTCTTGCCTCCCTTGGGATAGATGAATTTGATTCTTTATGTCTTCTTGATGATGATGCACCATCAAAGTATAATTCCCAGGTGGCACTAGGTTCACCTTCTAATGTTATGATCTGTTCATCTAGGAGATCATCATTTAAAGAGACCAAAGCATATGTGCGAAATCGCCACTATTTGTCCTTTTATAACAGAAGAGGAATATAAGTGATCTCAAATTGTAATAAAATCATTGACCATCATGCTAAATGCCCAGACAACATTGGATGGGTCATGAGATATTGCAAAATTCACCCTTGAAATCAGGTTGACCTTATAAGAAAGCATATAATGCCTGTTTTTTGAGTGACAAAGACTAAGGTTAAATAATGTTTCTTAGGAAGATAATTCTTTTCATTGGGATAAGCTGCGACTTAGATAATAAAGGGCATTTTCCTTCCCTTCTTCATTTGTTTGCTAATAAAGCCCCAAGAGATTCATCCATAGTATAGAGGATTAATGGCTTTCTGGAAAATAAAAAGATTCATTAAATATTGCTTCAGGTTTTGAAAGGCACCCTGACATTTTTCATCCCAAATAAATTTGGAATCTTTCTTCAATAATACTACAAAGGGTTGACACCTTCCAAATAAATTTGATATGAATCTCCTTAGGTATGCAAGCCTTCTGAATGATCTTAACTATGTTGTTTCTAGGTGGTGGCATTTCTAAAATAACTTTTATTTTTTTTTCTATCCCATGATGTCTATGAACCCTAAGAATTTCCAAGTCACTCCAAAGACATACTTAGGAGGATTCATCTTTAAGTTATAGTGGCCCAAGCTAAAATGATATATAAATCATAAAATGATCTTATTTTATTTTCTTTTTAATGACTAGATCATCAATATAGCATTCAACTTGATTATGAATCAAGTCATCAAATATTCTAGTCATAGCTCTTTGATAAGTAGCTCCGACATTTTGAGATGGAATGGCATGACGTAACAGAAAATCCCTATTGGAGTTCTAAACATCGCATGCTTTTCATCTTTTGGGGACATCTTAATTTGATTATAAACAGATGATCCATCCATAAATGTAAAGATCTCACGTGAGGAATCTATGTAGTATAGGCAGAGGGAACTCATCTTTGGGATAAGCTTTCTTTAAGTCTCTAAAGTCAATGCAGATGCATATTTGACCATTCTTCTTTTTTATTGGAACTATGCTAGCTACCCAATCAGGGTATTATTCTTCTCATATTAATCCATCTTCAATTAATTTCTTTATTTCAATGATCACTTATTATTCTACTTCTAGGCGCATCCGCATAGAAGCCTTCTTCACTAGGATAGCATCAGGTTTAATTCCTAGTTTATGTACAACCATCTTGGGATAAACCTAGCATTTCATCATAACTCAAGAAAAGTAATCTTTATACTCAAGAGTAAAGTGATTAACTCTTTAGAATCTTCTAGACCAGTAAAGAGCTAATAAAAGTTAATTTTGGGTTCTCAGGAGTTCTTATGTTAACCTCCTTTAATTCATCTATAGTAGATTTTATCTCTTCCTCATATTCAGGAGGTGCATTTTGAAGTAAATCATCTTTGGATTCCTCCATAGTTTTTATGAATGAGTCTCCTAGAAGAGTAGAAGAGACTTCAAAGAGTTGATCTATTTGATGGTTACTTATCATTAAATAATGCTCTATATCGTCAAATGATCCAACAGTGCCAAACCCAATGCCAGCTTTGGAGTGGAAATTTCTATGTTTTTGATTCCATAAGCTCTCCATGCATTGGGCTTTATCTTTGGGCCAAATATTTGTGACAAAACCATGTTTCATAGAATTCTTTACACAAGTCAAATACCAGTCAAAAGGAAGTTCTATTACTTCATTGAAAGATGGTTCTTCAAGCTTTACATCTCCTTCTGAGCTTGGAGGACCGGGTATAGAATAAAATTTTGCTGACCTCCCCACTTCTCCTGACAAGTTAAGGGCTGCTTTGACCTCTAATTGAGATATTTTATTTTGATTTAGAAAAGTCAAAGTTAAAGTATCCACGTATTTTTAAAATTTTCATATGTGGATAGCTTAGACTCTTCCTTTAATGTTTTCATTTCTTCCTCATATGTAGCGATTCTAAAATCTCAAACTTTATTGAAGCATTTCTATGATGAGAATCTTCATCTGACCTAGATTCTAAATCAATATGAATTATGGGAGGTTTTTTTTTCTTTTTCTTTTTCCTCCTTTTTTTTTTCATCTTTCTTGATTATTGTATTTTGTGCTTCAATAATGATGGATTTCATAGAATCAACTCTAGGTTTCTTAGGCATGTAATAAATAACATCTTCATAAAGCTCATTCTCATGAATAGCGAATGGTTGTATATCTCTTTTATAACATATATTCCACTCCATCCCTAGTGTACTTAATACACTTTTGTGAAGATGGAACCATTCTATACTCATGGATCCAAGGTTTTTCTAAGAGAGTATTAAAGGAAGTTTCTAAATCTATAATATGAAATTTAGCCTCAATTTTCAATTCTTCTATTTCTAATAATAGAGTGATTGAACCTAAAGCTTTTCACTATTTTGTTAAAGCCCCTTAACAACATCTTATCGAGCTAAGTCTTATTATCAATTTTAAGAATGCCAATGTTCTAGAGTTCATGATGTTAACAGATGCACCAAGATCTACTATAACTCTTGACAATCTTATATTTTCAATTTTTACCGTAATATAGAGAGGATGGTTATGGTAGCTGGTTCCCAAAAGTAAATCCTCATTGGAGAAAGTAACCCTTGGGATCTCCTTAAAGTGACAAGCCTCTTCTAAGGAAGTAGCTGCTAGTTGAGTCAGGTATATCTCTGGATCAAGTAATGTCTATACTAGTGACTCTCTCATTTCTTTTGAAAGAATGAGAGTGTCATAAATGCTTAATCTAGCAGGGAGCTTCTAAGATGGGCTAGAACATTATAATCTACTTTGGGAACCTTTATTTTTGTTGGTATTTCTTTAAGTAAAGAATCTGAACTTGTGCTTTCATCCATGATTTGCTTCCCTTTTTCTTGAGGAGTAGGAGGTAAACAAGGTGGTAAGACTCTTCCACTATGGAGATTTATTTCGATAATATCTCTAGGGTTTGAATCAACTTGTTCCTCATTTTGACCATCCTTTTTTGATGAATGATTAGAATCGATACTTATATGATAAGTGGGTCACCATGAAAATCTTCCATGTAAGTTTTAGAGTTATGTAAAACATCATGAGATTCTTTTTTTTTGATAATTAATTTTTCAATATTTTTATTCTCATTTTCATCAAAAATAGCATGAATGTAAGAAATATCACTAGAGATAGATTTTTTATTCATTCTTTTAAGATAAGTACATAAAGATAAAAGGCTTATATGGTACCGCTTTCCATCTTTATCATACAAAGTTCTATCACTAGATACATATGTCCCTCACCTCACACTTTTGATCTTGTAGTTAAAATGAGGCTGAGGTTGAACTTCATAGACTCTGTAGATCATGGGTGATCTCAGGTCGATCACATGACAAGTTTTAAAATTTTCATCATATGTTTCTTTGTAGAATGGGATAAAGCTATATCCCATTCATTTTGAAATGAAGAACTGGAAGAAGAACTACCTGTTATGACCTTAATGCACCCTTGTCTAGGGTCCATCAGGTACTCCTTTAGAATAGTCACCAATCCCTTCTTAAAATTTCTTTCAAGCCAGTCTTTAAAAGAAAAGCAATCCTCAATGGTATGCCCCAACATCTGATGATATGGGTAACAATTGGTATCATTTACCTTTCCCACCTCCTCTAGATTTCTTGGGTCAGGGAGTTTAAAGTCTGGCTTTTTTATCAGATTATTTAAAATTTTTCTCACTGCCTCTTTCTTAAAGGAATAAGTCTAGTTCATCCTTTTTAGGAAAGAGCTAGTTGGAAGATTCCTAAGAAATGTTGACTTCTACTACTGTAGTGGTTCATAAGATGAAGCTACTCTAGCAGTACTTGCATAGGGGCTTTCCCTCTATCCACTATAGAGACATTACCTACTCTTTTTTTAAAGGCTTCCTAGGCTTGGATGACTCAGATTGGTCTTTTAAGAATGACATCCTAGGTGCTTCCTCTTGTAAACTAGAGGCTTTATTTAAAAGTTTCTCAAATGTTTTAATAGTAAAGCCTTTGAGCAGGAAGGCTATAGGGCCATGTATGTTCCTAAGGAGGATCTCTACATCACTCTTATAGCTCAGGCTCATTTTAAGGAGGAATTCTCCATCTTAGGATATAATCTAGAGATTCTCAAAGATGTGCTATGACTAGGTCTCCTACGATAACATGATGTTGAACACCTGTGAATCTCTTCACAAACATCTCTTCCAATTTGGTGAAAGTGCACACTGAATCATTTGGAAAATCATACAGTCAAAGTAACTTCCTTGCTAATGAACTATCTAAATAAAAAGCATTCTCCCTCAGCATTATACTTACAAAAGTGAGCCAAATCTTTGGGATTTCTAGTCCCATCAAATACTTTAAAGATGGGGACATAAAACCCTTTGGATAAGGAATGGAATCAAACTCCCATGGTCTACCTTTGGAGTGGGTTGTGCCGAGTCTATGCAAATGCTTCCTTCACCTATTATTGTACCAATGTCTTTAGTTTAGTATTGGAAGGTACTGCAACTGTAGGTTTTGATTCCCATTACTCTTCCAAACTTAACCTCAAATCATCGTGGGATGCAATATGAATCAAAGGCTCAATCGATGGGGTAGAAGGAGATGGAATCATACTTTGGAGTGATTGCATGGTAGCAATCATCTCCTCCATCTTCTTACTCATAGAATCAATCTGCTCATCCTTCTTTTGAAGCTGAAGGATAAGCTGTTGGTTTGAAGCTAAAGCAGGGTCTTCTTGTGTCTCTTCCTACTCTTTTTTAGATGATCTAGTAGCCATATGTGTACTCGCACCTAAATCATCATCCAATAGGTCATCTTGCTCATGATCAAAATATTCAGAGCTTGTTTTTAATTTTTTTATTTTCTTCATCTTCTTTAATGATGTTTTCCACCTCCTCTATGGATAAAGAGAGTGGAACACCATTACTATCTAAGATGACATATGTTGGTTCACCAATTTCCATTGGCCTTAATTCATGATTCATTCATATTCCTGGGATGTAGGGATACTCTCTCGAAGGCTCAGAGGCCTAAGTGGCCATCGTAATTTCCGACATAAGGAGATGGATGAGAAGAATCCATTCCCTTACTGGGAACATCTAATGAATGTACCTCAGCCTGAGGCACTGGTGATGAGAATAAAGGCTCATCTGAACTGGGTCTAACAAAAGATCTCTCTAAAGGTGAAGAAGGTAAGGGTGGTGAAGGAATCCTAGGCTCAAAAATAGAAGGGACTTTCCTAATATAAACCCTTTTATATTTTTCTTAGGATAGGTCCTATCATTATTTGACCTAGTAGATTGATATCTACACCATGTAAATGAGTGCATGAGACGAGAATATCACCCTGATACTATAAGCGCAGGTAAGAAAGATTCCTCCTATCAAACATGATCACCTCCTTCCTTTTGATGATAGAAAGTGGGAGGTCTTCTTGATAGTTCTCTAGCTCAATTTTGAGAAGCCTGATGCTTCATGGCTCTCAATAGATCTTCTTTAGTGTAGGAAGATGATTTAGTAATCTTGTGTAAGGTTTGGTGAAGTTGACCTTAGGATTCCCTATTTACCTACTTAAAGCTTTACTTTTCAAGATAGATGAAAGGATG
This sequence comes from Cymbidium sinense, assembly GCA_021442155.1. Lineage (NCBI taxonomy): Eukaryota > Viridiplantae > Streptophyta > Magnoliopsida > Asparagales > Orchidaceae > Cymbidium > Cymbidium sinense. The sequence continues at coordinate 215,845,621 of CM038214.1, read as the reverse complement.
TGGTGGAGAACTAGCAATCCTCATCACATCCTCCTCTAGGGTAGACAAAGAATGCCTTCCACCTAAGAGTGGGAAGTGTCGAAGAGTATATCCATCTCTTTTCATAGCTAGCTCCATGTCTAACATATCTCTCCTCCTCTCCCACAGAGCTATCCTCATGAGTCTCCTCCCTCAATTTTTTTGACTTTTGGTCATTTCAAATGTTTTAGAGGTGGAACCTACTTCAAAGATGCTAAAGGGAACTAGAGGAAATGCCTCTAAAGTGGGCATTTTTTTTCTTTTGAATAGGTCCCCTGGACCCTTTCAATCAAGTAAGCATCCTATCCTCAACAGGATCAGAAACACTAGAAAATTCTAGAATAGGTTGCTTATTTTTTAGAGTTGTCTCAGCAACAGGAGCAAGAGTCACTCCGTTGGCAGTAATGTTGAGGTTTTCAAATCCGACCCAAATTTGATGATGGAGCCATCAAGGCTACTATCTAGAAAAGCTAGTATGAAGATCAAAAGGGTGACCATTTTCCTATTTTTAGAAATAAAATTAATTTTATCAAAAATTTAAAATAATCAGAATATGGTCAAATTAGGTTTTGACCTATAAGGATATTTTAGCCAATAATATGGCCAAGATTCTCTCTCTCTCTCTCTCTCTCTCTATTTCCTTTCACATTTTATTTCTAGATGTTGGATAAATTCAACCAAGGTTGAAATGGAGAAGTATCCAACAGAAAGAACGGAAGTCATGACTGGTGATTTACACTAGTGATATATAGAATAACGGTATTTCTAAAGATGGAGAGAGGAACCAATCCCTAGTGGAGCTAGAAAATATGTTGGTGTTTTGGAAGAAAATGACACCACATAGAGTTTAGGAATATTTGATTTAGATGATCAAATATACATTAAGGAATAAACATATTATCTCAAAAGATAAACATGCTCTCCTGGATTTGATCATTTCAATAAAAGACTCTAAGGCTAATGGGTCTTTGTGTACCAGTATTTTCCTTGAACTACATGGAAAAGTAGAACATGGTCTATTTTATCCACGGGATCATGGTTCCTATAAAGGCAACCTATAGTTAATTACATCTTAAGAAGGGTCTCTTCTAAGAATACTCTCGATTAAAGAAACACATGGTTATTCCTAAAGACTATTAAGGTAGCTTTCAAAGGAATATTTTTTGAAAATTCAATTGGGAGAGGTCCAAATTGGAGAGAGTTATTTTTAAGAGTCAAATGGAAATGTCTAGTAGAAATTTCATCTATCTATGATTGGGATTCAAATTTGGGATTTAATTTTGGATTTCAAGTTATCATTTTCTTAGAAATCTAGGGCTTAGATTCTAGCACAAGACTAAATGCCTAGGTTGAAGACTTATTCTAGAAGGATGCTTTGAACCTAGTATACATGTGCTTCTTGACACATGTTAGATGCTTGACCTAATTCTATCCTTGGGAATCATTGGCATTCTCCTCACTTGAACTAACCTATCCTTGACTCTTACAACTTACTAGAGAAGGGCTAACACCACCTAAGCACATTTTAAAATAATGAGGCTAAGTCATATGAATGCAAGATGGTTGGGTTGTTGCAATTTTAGAAAGAAATCTATGAACTAGACTTACTCCTAATCCCTAAGATTATGTAGGGTATGAAGATGTACCTAACTAATGCATATTTTTTTTGATTTTTATAATTTTTGACTCAATTTATTTAGGTCATAAGAATACAATTTACAAATGCATGTAATTAGAAAAGATTATGAGCCAAATCAGAATAGAAGGTGTACTTCATCATAGGCTCTCAAAGGTCAAGCCCGGTTCTTGGCAAGGATGGAAGTCCTTCATTAATCAAGAGTGAAATAATATGATTTATGATATGATATTAAAACATCCACTAAGGTTCCTACAAATTTTATCTTGCTTTAATACCTTGGCTTTAACATGAAGATTATGAGTTATATTTATTTTTTATGTTTCAATTGATTTAATTGGGTAGAAAATTTATTTTATCCTATGAGCCTACATCAGAATTCATCACAACATAAACATAGCATAGAAAGAAACCTAAGAAAATATGTTGTTTCTATTGCACAAAATAAATCTAGCCAATTAAATTATATAAGAAAAGGCCAATGCATTGGTACTCTACACCCTGAAAGAAAAAAAATGGGTAGAAGTTCTTATACAACTGACCTAGAACTACAAGTTTAGATCTATGGGTCTTCTTTCAGAAAGTCTCCTTCTTTAGGGACATCCATTAGACCACCCCACCATCTCTCTGGTTGGGTCAACTCTTGCTAATAGACCTATAGATCTTAACTTAATTCTAAGCTCAATTTTACATTTAAAATTCAAAAAAGAAATCCTAAGCCACAAAATAGATGTTAGAAATACATACAACACACAATTTATATTTCACAAACATATGGGCTTAACATTAGTTGATTGTCAAGCCACTGTCCTATGGACTATGTTTGGGGATTTTCAGCACCTGCAATTAAATAATAATTTTATGATTTATTTATCACAGTGACCTTTAACACAGTTCCCTGCAAAAAATAGTGTTAAATCAAGAAAGAATGCCCTAACATCTAGTCTAATGAACAAACAAGCCTAGACATCCAATCTAAAAACACACACAGACATGTGAAGCACAACACAACATATCACAAGAGATTTGAAAGAAAATCATAGAACGATCTAATCCAAGATCTAGAGTTCATGATCTAAGTAATCTAGTGTGTGTAAAAAAGGGGTTTATGTGACAAGGCTTTGCTAGGCTCCTTTAAGTTCAAGTTTAAATTTATTTAATTTTTACCATTAGTTGGTCTCAATTCAAATGATTTAATGATTTAATTTCCATTTTTATTCCATTTTTTTTTATTAAAGTTGTATAGGTTTTCAAGAATGAAATATAATGAATTTCATTTTTAGGTGAAACTCACTTTATTCCACATCCTAAATCTAATGAAATTTCCAAAAGTCTAACTAAGATCCTTAAGTATTTTAAATTAATCCTTTTGATGTTATTTATGTTTGGATTATTTTATGTTATTTCATTTGTTTGAATTCTTTAATTTGTTTGATTTGTTCCATTTTGAATTAAACTATGCGGGTTTCATTTGATTTGGCTTGTGTTAATTTAAAGAGTTTGATTTTATTCAATTTAACTTAAGTTATTAAATTATGAATTTGTAAGCTTAAGGTTTAAGTTCATTAATATGAATTAGTACCTTAGGTTTGTTCATGGATTATGCTTAACCTAAAGCACTCAGGTTAATTATTTGATCTAATTTAATTAACCTAGGTTTTATGTTCATTATTTAAATTTATTGGAGATGAGTGGTTTCATTAAATTTTATTGATTCAAAAGTTAAGGTTTAAGTTAATTAATAGTTTTATTAACTTAAGGTTTTATTTCATTAACCTGAATTTGATTTCTTTAATTGACTTAGGATATTTAGAAGTTTTTGAATAGTTTTTTAATGTTTGATGGAGATTAGTTTGAATTACCACTTTATTTAATAGGTTAATTAATTTTTATATTTGATTAACATTGACCTAGGGATTTATAAATTTGAAAACTCTAATCTAGAGATCATTTGGACTTGAAATATTTGGCAAGTAGGGTTACATGCCAATTTTGTATCCCTAAAGTTTAGCTTTATTAGATATGTAATTAGAATTGTAATTAAGGTTTTAATTATTTTATTAAAATCTAAATTAAGCCTAATTTATTAAGATTGATTAAGAATTTTATTTTTCTATTATTCACTTTGAAATACCTTTTCCAATGAGGGTTTATTCATAATTTTTTGGTTAACTGGTTGATTCATCATGATTTAATTGAGTTCACGTTATTTAATTGAATTATTTAATTTATTTAATTATCTAATTAAGATAAATTAGTGATCTATTAGGTTCATATAGGTTTGATTAGGTTTAATTAGTATTGATGTTCATTAATGTTCATTATGTTGATTTAAGATTATTAGATTAAAGTATTCTAATTATTTCATTAAATGGTAATTAATTTAATTAATTTAAAGGTTAAGCTTGAAATTACAATTTCCTTTGAATTAGAGAATTAAATCCCCAAAAATTTACCTAAGGGTATGTTTTATGCTTAATTTCATTTCCCCAAAGTTTCAAATTAATTGGATTATTAATTTGAGAGTAGAGTTTAATTTTTTTAATTAAACCCAAATTAAGGAAAATTACCCAATAAAATTTGGGTATTTTAATTTCTATGGATTCCACTCATCAAGATGAATCCATAGAGCTTTTATTTATAATTTTCTGATTTTCTTTGATTTTAAATAATTTTTTGAAGTTTTTTTAATTAATTAAATACATTAAATAACTAATCTAATGATTTTAAGTGGGGTCGCATGCAGCGTGACACACTGTGTGTGGCGTCCCTCATGGCCCATCTATCACATGATGTGGCCGTTGGTGGCGTCATGACATATCAAGGCATGGGATGCTCGGACTTCGATCAAAGATCGAGATGGTCGATTGATCCCGATTCCTAAAGGGTGAAATCAATCTTCTAAATCAGGTTTCTAATCCAAATACATAGATGGACACAGATCATCTCCTTGATTCTGAGCCGAGGACTGTTGAAGGTTTTTTGCTAATAACTTTTGATATAAACCATGAAATCATGTGATTTAAAGTGCTACATGATTGTGGATGAATATCCTACATTTCTACATGGTTCGATCTTGTTGAAGATCATGTTTCCTATTAAACTTACCACAACCAAATTTTTGAAGGAAAAGCTTGAGGTCAATAATGGCATACCTTGATTCATTGGACGATTGACCTTGTAATTTATCCTAGAGCTTTGTATGCTTGAACCAAGCTTGCTTGCCAAAGGAATTAGGTTAATTCCTTAAGGATTGCTCCTTAGGCCAACCCTTGAATGCTCTTTTCAATTTTGATGGTTTGTAGTGATTAAGGGCACTTGGGGGGAGGGGGAAATTATGTTTTGGTTCGGTTTTGATGTGAAGGTGTGTGTGTTCAAATCTCCTTGGGAAGTCTCTCTTGGGTTTCCCTATATGGCCAGCTATATTATTCTTTCCTAGCTATTCCTTGGTTTTGCTAATGAAGGACCTTGGGAAGCTAGCTTTACTCCTTCCATCCCATCATCTATGTGAAGAGGTGGGAAGATGGGAGAAGGAATTTGACTTCTCCAATTCTTTTACTTGTATTAGTTTTCTTATTTGGATTTTTATGCAATAATGTAGAGAAGTCTAAGTAGCTTGATTTGGGATGTAAACCTTCATTATAAGGGTTTAAGGAAGTGTTACCCCATCCCATGTGATTTGGTTGGAAGTGGTTTGATATTTCTTTTATCTTGTCTTAACTCACTTTACCCAAATTGGGTTAAGTGAATTAAACATAATTTCTTATGGGTCAAATGACCCATTTGACCCAAATACACCCAATAAGGAGTTAGGTTATGTCCCATCACCATATGGTTTAGGACAATCAATTTAAAGTTATTTTGATTTTTCTTGAATTTGAGTTCAATGTGGCTTATTTAATTTATTTTCATTTAAGGGATTTAATTTATCTAATCTAGGCCTTCATGGACTCAAATTATTTTGTTATTATGATAATACATATTCATTTGATTATTTAAAATATTTTTGATGATTTAATTTAGTCAAATTTAATGGGTTGACTTTTCAAGTGGGCCCACTTAAGTCAACTCTAGGTTGACTAGAGTTGACTTTAGGTTTGACTTTGAATTTTCATTTTATTTGCATTAATTAACTTGATTTAATTTATGTTGGATGTTTGATTTGGTTTTGCATCAAACCAAGTAAATTGGATTTAGCTCAAAAATGTATTTCCTAAGTTACTAAGCATAGTGACTTTGAATTTTGAAGTAGAAATCCCTATTTGAACTTGATATCATTTTATTGCTAAATTGACCTCTTCTAAAATGTAATCAATATAAACAAAACGACCTAGGGTGACTTGAATGAATCTTTGGGGACTTATGTCAACTCAAAAGCGTCGGTATTAATTTTATCTTCATGTGATTTGATATGATTTGTTTGGTTTAGTTTGATTTTGAATTGAGGGCATATCCACTGGGGATGCGAGCTCAGTCAAATTTGATAGATTTAATTTATGGACCATGTCAGTGTGCAATGGACCCACTGAAAGGGCTATCTTGTATCTCATTTACAAATCCAAAGGGATAGTCTTGTGGGTAGAGCTAGCCAACCTAAGGGTTTTGATATGCAATGGTTGTGCTAGGAAGAAGGGACTTACATCTTCTAAGCAGGGAACAACCTGGGGTGACTATTGGTAGCACAAATAAATCACTAACTTAGTGAAAGGTGGGGACTTATATCAACTCAAGTAGTATCAATTCTATAAGGAGTTTTGTTGGCACTTTAAAGATAGGATGACTACTTGGGAAAAAGTACTAGGGGTGTCCTCTAATCCACAAGTGAATATATATTTTATTTATATGTTTGTGGACCTATTGTGAGGGACCACACTAAGAAAGGAAGTTGGCTTTGACCTATCTCAATTTACTAGACCAAGGGAGAATCGCATCCACATGATGGATTCTCCAACCATAGGGTGGTTTACTAAAAGGAACTATCCAATCGATATTAACGGTAGTGTCTAAATGGGTCAAAGGATGTGATCCAAATATAGTGCACAAGGAGGTGTTGGGAGTGTTATCACGAGCTCTAGAAAGCCTATAGGTGTCGATGGCCAACTCAAGGAAAAGCATAGACGTACATACATGATTGGTGTATCTAAGGTGAGAACCAACCAACCTTGGATATCCAGCATGAGTGGTGTATCCATTGATATAGTGAGAACCAACCAACCTAAGGTGCCTTGGTGTGCTGATCAATGAAAGCATGTAGGCTTACAACTTTCCAAGCGCGATCATCAGGATAATCAATCATGGTGGGGAGATGCTTTGACCTATGACTGACTACTAAGCGGGAGAGGAAGGGACCGACTTAAAACTTGGTCGGAGGAAGGAGCTGCTAGGGGACTTATCCTAAACCTCAAATATACTAGACCCAGTCAGTGCATGAAGGCTAATCGAAGATGAAAGCATAGCAGACTCACATTTTCTTAAAGCAACGAGGTAGTTTGTAAGTAATCCAACTAACATGGCACTCATCGATTTGTAGTGGCCAAATAAAGGAAGGAAAGCATAGCATCCTCAAGAAGACTACTAGGGTGACACTAGCTAGTAGCACATCAATTGACTAAAGTAGCTACAGTGATCTTGAGGGGGCATTTTCTCAACTCAGTGTGGCAGAGACAAAAGATATGTGTTTGTTTTATATGTTTGTGTGTAGTTTATGTTTGTTTTGATGAAGGATAGGATGCCTCGGGTTCCTTACACCTACCCTAAACACATGGTGGATTCACAAACAAGAATACTTTCAACATGGTAGAGATTGAATTTGAAATGGAATTTTCATTGATGATAATTATTTTCAAACTTGATTTATAATATTTCTTTAAGTAGATTGGTTGGAAGCATTGGGCACTCTTCCTTATGATTAATAAGCTGATAAGATCCTCCTCCTTGGTAGTCCTTCTCCATGGCAAAAGGGCCTTACCAATTAGGGTTCAAACTTGCCTTCCATCTTACGATGGGCAACACTCGGTCTCCTTTGAACTAAAATAAGCTCTCTTACTTGAAAAGCTCTAGGATAACCAACTTATTATAAACTTGAATCATTTTAGCTTTATACAACTTGAGGTTTTGGCATGCATCTCTCCTCAAACCTTTGAGCTCTTCTAACCAACTTGGCATTCTTCTTTGTTGTGATCTTACCCATAGCTATCCTTAGTGATGGGAGTTGGACTTCTAATGGTGACTTGGACCCATACACTAAGGAGAAAGGAATAGACTGAGTTGGAGTTCTATATGTGGTGCGGTAGCCCCACAAGGATTCAACTAACTGCTCATGCCAGTGTCGCTTATTGTTGTCGAGTTTCTTCTTTAGTATTTGGATGAGAGTTTTGTTAAAGGCTTCTGCTAAGCCATTTACCCTCAGGTAGTTGATGGTAGAATATCTCCAATCTATGCTATGTCTCCATGCAAAGTTGTTGATCTTGGTGCTCTTGAATCCAATACCATTATTATATATAATTCATCGAGGCAGTCTGAATCTATATAAGCTATGATTCTTAAAAAATTAGAGCACAAGCTGAGCTGTGACCTCTGTAAGTGGAATCTCCTTTGCCCATTTGGAAAAGTAAGTAGCAGCTAAGATGAACTGATGACCCTTGGAAGAAAGAGCATCAATCAGTCCCACTATGTTGGTACCCCAACTCTTGAATGGCAATGAGGTCAATGTAGGATGTAGAATGTTGGGTGGTTGGTGTCGAATCACACTATGTATTTGACATTGGTGGCATCACCTAGCCATATCCATGAAATCTTTAATCATCGAGGGTCAGTAGTATCCTAGTCTCTTGATCTTGGATTTCATCTTCAGACTAGATTGGTTGGCTCCACATAATCACAGTGTACCTCATGATCTAAATAATGTAACCACATCGATCCTTTGGATTTCATCTTCATGCATGTCTAAATGTAACCACATCTGATTGAAAGATCACTGATATAAGACACCATCAATAAAAGCATAGGAAAGTGTTCTCTGCTTCATCTGATGGGCTTGGGAATTCTCTTGAGGCAGTTTTTGTTTACTTAGGTAATGCATGAATGGTTGCCTCCAATCTAACTCCTCATCCTTTTGGGCATTGGAAACCTCCCCTTCAAGAGAGTACTTTTTGATGAGTTCAATATCAATAAGGAATAAGACTTGTCTGTTGTGGACCTTTATTGATATGCACTCATTCTTCGGACATGCCAACTCCATGGAAAGCTTGGCTAAAGCATACGCTATGACATTCTCTCCTCGAAGAATCTTATAAATGGTAACCTCTAGGATTTGGGCCAATAACTTCATGGTGTACTTATGGTAGAGATGGAGCTTTAGATTTATAACCTTATAGGACCTAGCAATTTGGTTGATAAGTAGCAGAATCCCAAGATGTTGATGTTCTAGATGCTTAGGGTAATGACTAACTCTAGACAAGCAATCAAAGCCTCATATTTAGCTTCGTTGTTGGTGCAAGGATTAGACAGATGATATGAGAATCTCATCACATCATGATCCATAGTTAAAAGAACTATTCCTACCCCTACCTTTCCTGGAATAGTAAATTATGGTTCTTCTCTTCTTTGAGAGGAAGCCGCACCATCAAAGTAAATCTCTGGTGAATACTTGTATCCCTAAGTTCATGATTTGTTCATCGGAGATCATCACTAAGAATTGACAAAAAAAGTGGGTGTGTCTTAAGAAATCTAGCACTTGTCCTTTCCGCGGAGGGGTAATGTCAAACTGAGAGGATCATGGATCATCATGCCAATCGACCATAGCATGTCATGAGATACTAGTGGATTGATCTAGAGATTAAGTTCACTTTATGAGGAAGCATGTAGTGATGTAGCTTTTGGGATGCAAAGATTAAAGCTAGGCAATACTTCTCAATGGTTGGATAATTAGCCTCAGTAGGGATTAGATGACGGCTGAGGTAGTACAGTGCATTTTCATTCCCTTCATCATTGGTTTGGGCCAACAAAGCACCAAGGGAGTTGTCTAACACAGCAGTGTAAAGTATGAATAGATTGCCCATGATAGGGGGTGCTAGAACCGATGACATCATCAGGTAATGCTTGATGTCTTCAAAGGCAAGCTCACACTTGTCATCCCACTTGAACTTGGCATCCTTTTTAATAAGCGCTGAGAATGGTTGACATCTTTCGATAGTTGGTTATAAAGCATCTTAGATACCAACCTTGGAATGATCGAGTTGAGTTAAACTTTTAGGGGTGGCATTTCTAATATTTCTTGATCTTCTCCAAACGATTTCAATTCCACTGTAGGACAATAAACTCATGGAATTTCCCTGAAGCTACTCTAAATGCACACTTCAGGGGGTTCATTTTGAGGTTAAATTATCTTAACTATTCGATAACTACTCTCAAGTCAAAGAGATGGTCTTCCTTTTCTCTACTTTTGACTATGAGATCATCGACATAGCACTCAATTTGATGATGAATAAGTTCATCGAAGATTTGAGTCATAGCTTCGATGGTATGAGCACCAACATTTTAAGGTGAAAGGCATGACCTTATAGCAAGATTACATCGGGGTTCTAAAAGTAGTGTTTCTTTCATCTTCTGGTGCCATCCCTATTTGGTTATATCCAGATGAGCCATCCATGAAAGAAGACTGTATGAGATGAGGCAATGTCCACCATCAGCTCTCGCATTGGTAGTGGAAATTCATCTTTTGGACATGCCTTATTTAAATCCATAAAATTGATGCATATGTAAATTTGGCCATTCTTTTTCTTGACTGGGATGATGTTGGCTAACCAGGTAGGGTTTTTTCTTCCCAGATGAAGCCAACATCGATCAATTTCTTGACTTCATAAATGACCTATTGTTCTATGTCTAATTGCATACGTCTAGAGAGCTTGTAGGTTAGCGGTAGGCTCTATTGGTTTATGGACCATTCGTTAGGAGCCAATCCAGGAATCTCTTCATAACTCCATGTGAACCAATCCTTAAACTCTGTCAATAGCCTAACTAAGTCATTGGTTTCAATTTCATTCAACAAAGAATTGATATATGTCAGGCATGGATATTCTTTAGTTCCTAAGTTCATTTTCTTGAGCTCATCGATGGTTGACTTGATCTCTTCTTTGAACTTTGGCGGTGCATCTTTGACTTCAAAATCATCTAAATCATCTAATGTTTCTAAGCACAGCTCCTCATATGAGTTAATATGATTTGAAAAGAACCTATTAGATTCCAAATTTGGTGATGACTAGCGTAATCTTCATCGATTGGACCCATTGTATCAAATCCTAGTCGGTCTTGATTAAGAGCTTGCATTTGTTCTTCCATATTCTTTTGAAGTAGTCTAACTGTGCTTTGACCAAGTATGTGTGATTAACCCTTTCTTTGCTAATGAACATAACAAGGCAAGTACCAATCAAAAGGTAATTCTATAAATCTTTATATGAATCATCCTCAAGTTCTACATCAACTTCTTGACTTGAGGATGATGCTCCTAGAAAGAACCTCCGAGTCTTCACAACTATGGATGACTTTCTTAACTACCAAACCCTCACCTTTTGAGAGGAAAGTGAGGTTAGAGCTAAGGTTCCCAAGATGCCTAACTATTTCACATATAGACTTGGATACACTTATGTTTTGCTTTGGCGCCAGTCTTCATCACTATCTGGCTCAAGTGTCACCTCCAAGGAATCTACTGGAAGAGCTGGTGCTAACCATATAAGACTCATCCTATGAACTAGATTTTAAGTCTATATGGATAGTATGTGTACTATTTGTAGCTAGGATATATCTTCTATTGGGTGGCCAATAAGGAGGTTTTCCACCGGACCTCCTCTAAATGGCCTCTTCCCGGTGGTGGTCAAGTCATCTACCCATATGTTGAATGGAGTAATGAACTATGGGTGGAATCTAATGTCACCACTTCCTCAAGTCTATTTCCCTTTTATTTTCTTTTCATTCTCTCTTTTCTTTTCTTTTCTTTTCTCTTTCTTTTCTTTTCTTTTCTTTTTCTTTTATTTTATTTTTAAACTTTGGCCAAGTTCAAGAATAGACTTGTTGATTTTGAGGGAGGTAGTAAGCCGCATCCTCATATATGTCAACCTCGTGAACTATAAATGGCTTGAGATCTCCTTTGACATAGTAGATGATCCCACCTCTCATGAACTTCATACACTGATGTAGAGAGGTTGAAACTATGTTGTTCTCATGTATCCATGGTCTCCCAAGCAAAGCGTTCAAAGATGTATCCGAGTCTATAATGTGAAACTTCCGATCTTCCAATCATCTATCTCCAAGGGCAACACTATAGAGCCTAAGGCCTATTGACCTCACTTTTGGAGTGTAAATTCAATCTTCCCATCTTAAACTTAGAAGTCTTCTAGACACTAAGACTTCCCTAGTCATAAGACACTTCTAACAATTAGGTAAACACTTAACCTAAGCTTAAAGACTTAGAAGGGTTAACCATATAGGTTATGCCTTGATTATGATAATCCACCTAACCCCAACCCAAATCCAATCCAACCTTCTCAAACCAAACCTCAAGTTCAATTCAAACCAAATTCAAATCCAAATCCAAACTCTAATTCCAAAACCAAATGATTGAAGCCCATGATCAAATCCAAACTTGAAACCCTTCCTACGCCATATGACCTATCCCATGGACTTAGCCAAATCTTAATCCAAATCAATCCAAAATCAATTTTTTTTCTCATAATCAATTTATATCTTCAATCATCTTCCTAAATATAAATCAAATCTACAAAATGATCAAAACTAAATTAAATTAAATCAAATTAAATCAAAATCCTTCATATATGACCTATCCCATGGACTTAGCCAAATTTTAATCCAAATCAAGTCAAACTCAATTGATTTTCTCACAAATAAATCATATTTTTCATTATAAATTTAAATGAAATATACATTTAAATTATCAAAACTAAATCAAACCAAATCAAAATCCAAACCTAAGCCACATGACTCAACTCCATGGACTTAGCCAAAATCCATTCCCAAAACCCAAATTCAATTGATTTTCTATGAATCAATCATACCTTAAATCATATTCACAAATATAAATGAAATCTACAATCATCAAGCCAAACCAAAAATTCCAAGTCAAACCCAACTTAACCCTTTTGACTTGAAATGTTCAAATGAACCAAAACCCATTTGAACTCAATACAAAATTGAATTTATATATCAATCCCAAATCCATATATAAACTCAGCTAAATCAAACTCAACCCAAAATCAAGCCAACTAAACCAATTGGTTCACTTGACCCAAAGTGGACAATTTCTAAACTTACCCAAATTGGATTAAAACAAGCCCATCAAAACCTCCCATCATGATTGTTGATCACCTTAGGTTGATCAATTGTCACAAATTGGGTCAAACCAAGTCAACTCCTTAATCCATATGAACCCAAACTAGCCAAATTACAACCTAAGCTAAATTCCTTGAAACCAATGATTCATACCAAATCAAAATCAATATTTGAATATGACTTGACCTTCAATTAAGTCAAACCAAACCCAATTGGCCTTTCTGACCCAAGTTGACCCAAATTGACCAAAAAAGTCAATTTGAGGCAAATCCAAATATAAACCAAATTGATTGCATTTAATGACTCAAGTTCATTCAAAATTGATTATTGAACATGACCAAAGCCATGATTGAACCCAATTGAACCCAATTGACCTAAAGGCTCAAGTTAGCCTAAATTAAATCTAAATCTGAATTAATTGAAACCAAAGCCTACAATCATCTTAAATTGGTCAACTAAACCAAAGCCAACACCCAACCCAAGCTAATTTGGCTAATTTGGTCAAATTGGTCAACTTAACTCATTTGACCCAAATGAATTCAAATGAGCCAAAATCAAATCTAAGCCAAACTAAAACAAATTAATTAAACCTAAACATTCCAAATGATCATATGAACTTGACCCAACCCTTAGTTTGACCCGATTTGACTAGTTGGTCAACTTGACCCAACCTAACCCAATTTGACCTAAATGAGTCAAATTGAGCCAAACCTAACCAAATCAACTCCAATTGACTTGAAATTTGGGCTAACCCACTTTTAGATCATTTCAAATCTTTCCAAATCAAATATAATGCCAAATGATCATTCTACCCTTAGGTCAAGGGCAATGAGACAAATCACCAGTAAGTGGTCATTTCATTCCTTGGCCACTTGGCTCTCCCAATGGTCCAATGGGACCTAGGACACGCCCAACCCACCAGGTTGGTTGGCCATGACCCATGGGAGGTGAAATCACCTCACCCTCCTCATTAGAACCTTTGAAACCCATAAGACACCCATGATTTCACCTTGGCAGCCACCTCCACACCTTCAACCAACCAAGCCTAGCCAACTCACCTCCTACCTGCCACCCATGACTCCCTGAGATGGTTGGACGACCACTAGAAGCCAAACCCAATCCCTCTAGCAGATCAAGATGAAGGGGGGTATACACCCCCCTCGTTTCCACTCAAACACACATAAATCATTCGTTAGATCCCTAGCAACCCAATACAAGCTGCTAGAGCCATTCCCTAAGCTCCCAAGCTCATTCCTTGATTGGAAAATGCCATTCTTGTCCATCCTGAAATAGGACACTCCCATTTTCAACCTAACTTCCCCATTTCTCTATCAAACTCAAATTAACTTTGCACACACCTTCGCTAGGCCTCATCGAGCAAGAACGAATCATCTTCCAAGCTTCCAGAGCACCAGAGGTGGGACTTCGATCAAAGCTAAGCTCCAAATCATTGATTCATGGCCTTGAACACCGGAATTAATCCACTATCGCTCAGGGCTTCATCTCCACTAGATGAAGCTTCCTCAATCATTCGAGTCATCGGTCTTCAGCTTCGGTGAGGTATGCTTCCATAACTAATCCTTAGGAAAAAATGGGTTGGAGTTTTTTTGAAGAAAACCTACATCTCATGTGATCTTGATCGTTGGATCCCCTCTAATCGATGTCGTAAAGGTGTGGGATCCTTTTGGAGTTGATCTGAGCTCAAGTAAGCTCGGATCAAGTGAGCAATGGCAGATAGACTCCATTCTCTCTCACTCATCTGATGTTTGATCACACACTGTCCATTTTATGTGATCAGAACGGATGGTCATGATTAGGTTCACTTGATCGATCTGATTTAATCTTAATTTATTGTGGGATTAATCATAGCCATCCGATCTTAGATCGGATGGTGACGAAAGCGCCACGCCACCAAGAGGAGCCGAGTTGGATAAGTTTTAAGTAGCCAATCAACGGCACCACATGGAAAGCACGTATGCCGCACCTCATGACACCAATAGGATTAAGCTTTAATTAGGCTTAATTAATCATTTTTAATGGCTAAAACTTTTAAAAATCATAAAAAATCATAGATAAAAAATACAAATAAATACTTATTTTAATGGTATTTCAAAGGAGAATTAATTAAAAATGATCTTAACTAATTTTGAATAGTAATTAAGGTTTAATTAAAATTTAAGTATAAAATTAATTAGCTTAATTACTCTTTAATTACTTGAGAAATTAATCCCAATTTTTTTGGTTTAGTTTAGTTAGATGACCTAAACCTTCCATGATTTTTTTGGGAATTATTTCTCAATTAATTAGGAAAATTGACTAATTATACCTTAACTACTCTTTAAGTTAATTAATGATTAATTAATCCCATGAAGAAAAAATTGGTTAATTAAGTTTATTAATCATTGTTCAATAGTAAGTGAACTAAGGAATAGGGTTGGGACCCCTTTCCCTAAGTTAATTTCACCCTTTCTTAAAATGAAATTAATTAAGATTTAACTAATTATTTAAATAACTTAATCAAATTAAAATCATAATCACATCACACCTTAATTAATTAAAGCATGGTGTAGATCTCTAGGTGTTCCATAAGCTAAAGGAGTTTAATGAAATTATGGTTAGTAAATATGTGTGAAAAACCATGAGTAATAATTAAGTCTCTAATCTAATTAACTATTAATGTGAGCCAATTGCTAGGCCTCTTTTATTTCTAGGATCATTACAAGTTTATTTTCCATGCATATCATGTTGGCTCATAATTAATTACTTTAATATTGGTAAGGGTAATTAATTCATCAAATTAAGGGTTCAACTTAATTAACCCATAAAACCAACTTAATTATATTTCTTTAAATTAAATCAAATCACTAATGTGGGAATAGGTTTAAAATAGCAAGTGATGATTTCTCTTCTCCTCTTTAAATTAAGTCAAATCAAAAACTTAATTAATAAAAAAGCTTTGGTTTGCTTTAAATAATCTTATTTATTTGATTGTCTTTAGGAACTAGTTCAGTTGAATGAAGACATGCTTATATTTGATTGTCCTCTTTCTAATCATGTAAAATTTGGTATGACATTTAAATTCATGCATCCATCTTTTCAAAATTAAATAAAATAAAATGGATTTCCTTAAATTAACCTAAAAATAAATAAACCCTAAATCCTAAACCCTAAACTAAAAAAAAAAACTAAACTCAAAATAAAAATAAAATAAACCTAAACCTAAACTAAATTAAATAAAACCTAAACCTAAACCTAAAATAAATAAAATAAAATAAACCAAAATTATACCTAAACCTAAAAATAAATCTAAAATAAAAACCTAAAACCTGAACCCGAAAAAATAAAATAAAAACCTAAACCTAAATAAAAAAAAAACCTAAATGAAATAAAAACTAACTATAAAATATAAATAAAATAAACCAAAATAAACCTAAAATAAAGTAAAATAAAAACTAAATAAAAACATAAACCTAAAAAATAAACCTAAAAATAAACTTAAAAAAGAACCTAAACCCTAAACTAAAAATATCCTAAACCTAAAATAAATATATAATAAACAACATAAAATAAACCTACACCTAAACTAAAATGTACTAACTAAATAAAACCTAAACCTAAACCTAAAATAAACAAAACCTAAACCTAAAAAAAATAAAATCAAATAAACTAAAAATAAACCTAAATAAAAATGTAAAACCTAAACCTAAAAAATTAAAATAGAAACCTAAACCTAAACCTAAAAAAAAAAACAAAAAAAAAAACTGAAGCCTAAAAAATAAAATAAAAATAAAACTAAACTAAAAAATAAACCTAAACCTAAAAAGTAAACAAAAATAAAAACCTAAACTAAAATAAATAAACTAAGCTAAATAAAAATAAAAATAAACCAAAATAAAAATATAAAAAATAACCTAAAAAATAAACCTAATAAATTTAAACCTACTAGTTTACTTAATTTCAAATAGATAAATAAATAAATAAAATCCTAACCCTAAAACGTAAAACCTAAAACAAACGCTAAACCCTAATCCTACAAACCTAAAACCTAAACCCTAAACCCTATACCTTAAAACCCTAAACCCTAAACCCTAAACCCCAAAACCCTAAACCATAAACCCTAAATCCTAAAACCTACAACCATAAATCCCAAACCCTAAACCATAAACCCTAAACCCTAAACCTTAAACCCTAAACACTAAACCATAAACCCTAAAAACCTAAAAACCTAAACCTAAACTAAATAAAACCTAGAAAGAAAATAAAATAAAATAAAATGCTAAACCTAAATAAAATAAAATAAAATAAAGTAGAATAAAAACCTCAACCTAAACCTTAAAAAAAATAAATAAATACATACCAAACTAAATAAAAATAAAAAACAAACGAAAATAAAATAAATAAAACCTAAACTAAACTAAAATAAACCTTAAAAACCTAAATAAAATAAAATTAAATATAAATAAAACTAAAATATTATAAATAAAATAATACTAAATAAAAACCTAAACTAAAAGATAAACCTAAAAATAAATAAAAAAAAACATGACTAAACTAAAAAAACTAAACATAAAATAAACAAAATAAAATAAACCTAAACCTAAAATAAAATAAACTAAAGTAAAATAAATAAAACCTAAACCAAACTTAAAATAAACTAAACCTAAGCCCAAAACTAAATAAAATAAAATAAGCTAAAAATAAACCTAAACCTAAACTAAACAAATAAAATAGAAAAATAAACTTAAAATAGAAACATAAAACAAAAAACCTAAAAAAATAAAATAAAAACCTAAACCTAAACCTAAAATAAAAAAATAAACCTAAACATAAAAAATATGAAAAAAACTAAACTAAAATAAACATAAACCTAAACCTAAATATAAAAAAAATAAACTAAAATAAAAAATCTAAACTAAAGAAAAATCTAAACTAAATAAATGTAAACTACTAAATAAAATAAAAAATAAACCTAAATAAAATAAAATTAAAATAAACTAAATAAACCTAAACATTAAAGTTTTAATTTTTTTTTAAAAAAACTAAACCCTAAATAGAATAAAAAAATTTAAACTAAACCCCAACAATAAACCATAAACCCTAAGCCCTAAACCCTAAAAACCCAAAACCTTAAAGCCTAAACACTAAACCCTAAACCTTATGCCCTAAACCTTAAAAACATAACACCTAAAACCCTAAACCGTAAAAACTTAAAACCCTAAACATAAACTAAATAAAACCTAAAAATAAAATAAACAAAAAAACCTAAAGCTAAATAAATTTAAAAAATAAAATAAAGTAAAACCTAAACTAAACCTAAACCAATATAAGTTAAATAAAATAAACTAAAATAAAATAAATAATAAACTAAACTAAAAAATAAAATAAACCTAAGAATAAAAAGCTAAAAAAAAAAGCTAAACGAAACTAAAAAATAAAATAAACCAAATATAAACCAAAAATAAAATAAAATAAAAACTAAATAAAAACCAAAACTTAAAAAAAAATAAAACCTAAAAAAAATAGAACCTAAACCCTAAATTAAATAAAAACAAAAACCTAAAATAAAAATAAAATAAACAAAATAAAATAAATTTGGACGTAAACTAAAATAAATAAAACCTAAACCTAAACATAAAATAAATAAAATTGAAACCCAAACCTAAACAAAATAAAATAAAATAAACTAAAAATATACATAAACCTAAACTAAAAAATAATACCTAAAAATAAACCTAAAATAAAAACCTAAAACCTAAATCTAATAAAATAAAATAAAAACCTAAACCTAAACCTAAAAATAAACCTAAATCTAACCATAAAAAATAAACTAAAATAGAAAACCTAAATTAAAATAAATAAACATAAAATAAATAAACTAAACTAAATAAAAATTAAAATAAACTTAAATCAAAATAAAAAATAAAATATACTAAAATAAAAAAATAAACTAAATAAACCTCATCCTCATAGTTTACTTAATATAAAAAAAAATAAAAAATAAAAAAAAATAAAAAACCCTAACCACTAAAACTAACCCTAAACTCTAAATTATAACCCAAAACCTATAACCCTAAACCCTAAACCTAGAACCCTAAACCCTAAAACCCTTAAACCCTAAAACCCTAAACCCTAAACCCTAAAAACCTAAAAACCTAAATCTAAAAATAATAAAAACTCAACTAAAATAAACCTAAACAAAAAAAAATAAACTAAAATAAAAAAGCTAAAACTAAGATAAATATACTAAACTAAATAAAATTAAAAAAAATAAGAAAAAAACCCTAAACCCCAAATCTTACACCCGAAACCCTAAACCCTAAACCCTAAAACTAACCCTAAACCCTAAAGACTAAACCAATAATATTAAACCTAAACCCAAAATAAAACCCAAATCCTAACCAAACCCTAAAACCCTAAACCCAAAACCTAAACCTTAATAGCATAAACCCTAAAACCTTAAATCCTAAACCCTAAACCCTAAACACTAAACCCTAAACCCTGATAGCATAAACCCTAAAACCCTAAACCTAAAACCCTTATCCTTAAACCCTAAAACCTATAACCATAAACCAAGAACCTCAAACCCTAAACCCTATACCCTAATCCTTAAACCCTAAAAATCTAAAAACCTGAACCTAGACTAAATAAAAGCTAAAAATAAAATAAATAAATAAACCTAAACTTAAATAAAATAAATAAATAAAATAAAATAATAACCTAATCTAAAACATAAACCTAAACCTAAACTTAAACCTAAAAAAATAAAACTAAGCTAAAATTAACTAAAAAACCTAAACTAAACTAAAAAATAAAATAAACTTAAAAATAAAACCTAAATAACTAAATAAAAAAAATAAAAAAATAAAATAAAATAAAAACTAAATAAAAACTTAAACCTAAAATATAAACCTAAAAAATAAATAAAAAATAAAACTTAAACATTAAACAAAAAAAAAAACCTAAACCTAAAATAAACAAAATATAATAAACCTAAACCTAAACTAAAATAAACTAAACTGCAATAAATAAAACCAACTTGAAGTTTTGGGTTGCCCGCATACATCTTTCCTCGAAACCTTCGAGTTCATCTAACCATAACTTGGCATTCTGCTTTGTTGTGATCTTGCTACCCACAACTATCCTTAGTGATTGGAGTGACTAATGACTGCACCCATACACTAAGGAGAATGGAGTAAACTGAGTTGGAGTTCTATATGTGGTGCACTAAGCCCATAATGCTTCAACTAAATACTCATGCCACTATCGCTTGTTGTTGTCGAGTGTCTTCTTTAGTATTTGGATGAGAGTTTTGTTGAAGGCTTCTACTAAGCCATATTCCCTCGAGTAGTTGATGGAAGAATATCTTCAATCTATGATGTGTCTCTCAAAAGTTGTTGATCTATTGAATGCGCATTCATTATATATAATTTGTTGAGGCACTCAAACTTATACGATATGGTTCCTAAAACAGCTCATGGACTCCCGGGAATCGCCTTCATCAATTTGGAAAAGTCGTAGCTAAGATGAATCGATAACCCTTAGAAGAAAGAGGATCAATCGTAACTATGTCCAACACTCGAATGGCCATGAGGCCAATGTAGGATGTAAATGTTGGGTAGGACCTCATGATGTATTTGACATTGGTGGCATCGCCAGCTATCAATGCAATCTTGATCATTGACGTAGTATCCATTCTCTTTTTTCTTGGCTTTCGACCGGATTGGTTGGCTCCACATAATCTTGAGTGTACCTTGATCATGATCTTATGAGCTTCATGCTAGTCTAAATAATGTAACCACATATGATCGAAAGATCACTAGTATAAGAAACCATCTACAAGAGCATAGGAAAGTGCTCTCCACTTCATCTGATGGGCTTAAGACTTCTCTTGAGATAGTTTTCCTTTATTTAGGTAATCCATGAATGGTTGCCTATAATCTAACTCCTCATCTTTCTTGGCAATGGCAACCTTCCCTTTAAGAGAGTACTTTTTGATGAGTTCAATATCAATAAAGGATGAGACTTGTCTATTTTGGACATTTATTAATATGGACTCATCCTCTGGACTTGCCAACTCCTAGGCAAGCTTGGCTAAAGCATACGATACGACATTCTCTCCTCGAGGAATCTTAAAAATGGTATCCTCTAGGATTTTGGACAATAACTCCATGGTGTACTTGTGGCAGTAATGGAGCTAGGGCTTTATAACCTTATAGGACCCTACGATTTCTTTGGTAACTAGTTGAGAATCCTCGAAGATGTTGATGTTCTAAGAGCTTAGAGTAACAACTAACTTCAAACTAGCAATCAAAGCCTCATTTTTGGCTTCATTATTGGTACAAGGATTGGACAGATGATATGAGAATCTCATCACATTGCAGACTCGAGTTAAGAGAACTATTCCTACCCCTGCCTTTCCTGGAATAATAGATTGTGGTTCTTCTCCTCTTTAAGAGGAAGCCGCACCATCAAAGTACATCCCCCAACGGTGAATGCTAGTATCTCCTAAGTTCATGATTTGCTCATTGGGGAGATCATCACTTAGCGAAGAGTCAACTAGAAGTGAGTGTGCTACTAAGAAATTGGCTAGCTCTTGTCCTTTCACTGCATGGAGGGGTGTGAAGGTAATGTCAAATGGTGAGAGGATCATGGATCATCATGCTAATTATCTGGATAGCATCGGTCATATCATGAGATACTATAGTGGATTGATCCTAGAGATTAAGTTCACATTTTGAGGAAGCATGTAGTGTTGTAGCTTTTGGGATACAAAGATTAAAGCTGGGCAATGCTTCTCAATGGATGGATAAATAACCTCAATAGAAATTAGAAGATGGCTGAGGTAGTAGAGTGAGTTTTCCTTCCCTTCGTCATTGGCTTGGGTCAACAAAGCACCAAGGGAGTCACTTAAAATAGTAGTGTAAAGTATGAGTGTCATGCCCAAGATAGGGGCTGCTAGAACCCGCGACGTCATCAAGTATTGCTTGATGTCTTCAAAGGTATGCTCATAGTTGTCATCCCACTTAAACTTGGCATCCTTTTTGACAAGTTCTGAGAATGGTTGACATCTTCTCAATAAGTTGGAAATAAAATGTCATTACAGATGGTTCGTTATCCGGTGTTTTTGATTTTCTATCCATTCATTTTTTTTTATCTATGTCATCGCTTGTGTCTTAAAAATTTGGTGTTACGGGTTGATGAAATAAAAGAGAAATGTTGAAATGAATCTTTCGCTTAAAAAAAATTAAAATCCATAAACCCTAAACTAAATCTTGAACCTTAAACCTAAAACCTAAACCCTAAACTCTGAAAAAAAAACCCTAACCCTAAAAATTAAACCCTAAAAAATATTAAACCCTAAACACTAAACCCTAAACCCTAAACCCTAACTTGTAATCCCTAACCTTAAACCTAAAACCCTAAAAGCATAAACCCTAAAACCCTAAACCCTAAACCTAAAACCCCAACACTAAACCCTACCCTAACCAAAACTAAACCTTAAACCCCAAACACTAAACCTAAACCTGTAACTAAATAAATTAGAAAATAAACCTAAACCCTAAAACCTAATAAACCTAAACCCTAAGAATGTGCAAAACCTTGAAATGAAGAACATCAACATCAACCAGGCTTAGTCTAGATCTGGCGGTGGAGGTGAAGGCAAAGGTAGCAGTTATCATAGTGGTGGTGGGGGATCTAGAGGTGTTGGTTTATACGGAGGTGGTGGCCAGAGAAGTGGTGATTATGGAGGCGGGAGAAGTGACAGAGGTTATAATTGTGGTGGTGGCAAAGGGAGAGATCGGGGATATAATTATGGATATCGCTACTCGAGAGGCCGGTTGGTTCTGATGGGAACTGGAGAAATTAAAAAATGATCGATCCGATCTACTGGTTAAGGAACTGTGTCTTTATAGTGGAGATAATTATAGTTATCTAAGGTTTTTGATTTGCTCTATGCGTTTCATTTTATTTTATCTTGGTTGAGTCTTAGAAACTTGTTGTATCTTGATGAAATTGAAAAGAAGAAATCTTGAATTTATTATTCTAAGAAAAATAAAACCCCAGCCCTAAACTAAAACTAACCTAACCTAACCCTAAACCTAAACCCTCCCTAAACTAAAACCTTAAACCCAAAAAAAGACCCTAACCCTAAAACATAAACCCTAAATCATAAAACTAACCCTAAACCCTAAAACAAACCCTAAACCTTAAAATTAACCCTAAACCCTAAACCCTAAACCATAAACCTACAACACTAAACCTACAACCCTAAACTTTAAACCCTAAACCCTAAATAGTAAACCCTAGAAAACCCTAAACCATAAACCATAAACCATAAACCCTAAACCCTAACCCTAAACCTTAAACTCTAAAAGCATAAACCCTAAAACCCTAAACCCTAAATCCTAAATCCTAAATCTTAAACACAAAACCCTAAACCCTAACCATATACCCTAAACCCTAAACCCCAAACCAGAAACCGAAACCTAGTAACTAAATAAATTAAAAATAATCTAAACCCTAAAACCTAAAACCTAAACCAAAAATCTAAACCCTAAGAATGGGCATAACCTTGATGGTAGAACATCGCCAACTACTCTAGATCTAGGCAAAAGGTGAAGGTGATACATCAAAGTGATGGGGGATCTGAGGTGGTGAATGGAGGTGGTGGTCATAGTGGTGGTTATGGGAGGAGTGATAGAGTTACAACCTAAAAAAAAAACCTAAATAAAAAATAAAAACTAAACAAAAATATAAGTAAAATAAACCTAATATATAAAATAAAATAAAAAAAACTAAATAAAATCTAACCAAAAAAATAAACTTAAAAATAAATAATAAATAAAACCTAAACCTTTAACTAAAGAAGAACCTAAACTTAAAATAAGAAACTAAACCAAAACCTAAACTTAAATCTAAGATGAACTAAACATAAATCTTAAACTAAATAAATTAAAATAAACTAAAAATAAACCTAAAGCTAAAAATAAACCTAAAATAAAAACCTAAAACCAAAACCTAAAAAAATAAAATAAAAAACTAAACTTAAACATAAGAATAAAAAATAAAACCTAAACCTAAAAAATAAAATAAAGATCAAACTAAACTAAAAAATAAACATAAATCTAAACCTAAACTTAAAATCAGATAAAAATCATAAAGTAAAATAAATAAATCTAAAATAAACTAAATAAAAAAATAAAATAAAATAAAATAAACTAAAATAAATAAAAAACACTAAATAAAAACCTAAACCTTTCAATTTACTTAATTTAAAAATAAACCTAAAATAAACCCTAAACACTAAACTTGAAACCCTAAAAATAAAAATAAAAATAAAAATAACCCTAACACTAAAACCAAACCTTAAACCCTCAACCATAAACCCTAAACTCTAAACTAATCCTAAACCCTAAACTAACCTTGAATTCTAAGCCCTAAACCTTGAATAAAGATGTCATTAGGAGTAGATCTAAAGAATGACCTAATCCTAATATAGTTATGTTAGCTATAGAAAATGTCTTCAAAAGACTTTTCATTGACTATTAGAGATTTGAATACACTAAACCCTAACCCTAAATCATATTATAATACCACATATATTATAATATAATGTAGCATCATATATTTGAGCATGTAGTGATATGTTTTTGGATGTTATAAGATGTTTTGAAATGTTTTAGTATATTATGGTATTATGCCCTATAGTCTATGTTAACATAAATCATAAAAATTTTGATTTAATAAATGAGATGATGAAATTTGCTAAATTTGAAGTGGGAATTAGGTTGTAGTACCAAAGGTGTGCTACGCCACTTATAGTATGAAAAGTAAGATTTTATCTTCAAAATAAATATTATGTGTTGTAGCATACTATAACATCATATATCATAATATATTTTTCTGCACATTTTAAATTCTTTCAGTATTTTACAATCATGCAATCAAGCCTACAATAGAATTGTTTATAAAAATGTTGATTTAGACTTTAAAATGGTGGAATTTGGCCAAATTCATAGGTAGAGCATGGCATCATAATATATTATTTCAATTTAAAATATGTAAGTGATATACAACTAAAATATAAAGTTTTTATTGTTTAGACTAATTTTTTTGATTTTTATATTAAGCAATCCTCTATGATGTGATATGCAATATAATATAATATAATATGTTATAGTGTATTATAATAGAGGGTGCCATAACATAGTGTAGCATCATGCATTATAGCATTGTGTATTACTACTTGTTGTTTAGCATATTTTAGTTTGTTATAGTATGATGTAGTAGATTTTGTACTTGTATAATTCATAAAAATATTGATTTATAGGCTGAGATGGTGGGATTTGGCCAAATTTAAGGTAAGCTTTATGGAACATCATTGGGGGTGTGATATGGTGTGTCATTTAATCAAAAGAATGGCATATCCATTGGGGACTACTAAGTGAATGCTGTTGGGGACTTATGTCAACTCAAAAGTAGTCATGATTAATTTTATCTTAATTTTAGGTGATTTGATATGGTTTGTTTGGTTTAGTTTGATTTTGAATTAATGGCATATCCGTTGGGGATGTGAGCTTGGTCAAATTTGATAGATTTAATTTATGAACCATGTCGGTGTGCGATGAGCCCACTGAGAAGGAGCTATATCAGACTTGTCCTATCTCAGATTTACATATTCAAATGGATAGTCTACTGGTCGTGGGGTAGAGTTAGCCAACCTAAGGGGTTGCCTTTTAGTGTGCAACAACTGTGCATGGAAATAAGCATAGCATAATTACATCTTCTAAAGTAGGGAACTGCTGAGTGACCTATTAGCATAACATTGAACGACCTGGAACCACAGATATAACGATGGTAGATCCTAATGATACCCTAAGATCCCAAGCTCCACTGTATATATTTATATGTTTGTTTGGACTAATGTATGAGGGACAAGAAGGAACTAACGCCTTGACTTTTCTTAAATTTTGACCAAGGGAGAATCTACATCCACAGAATTCTCCAACCAATGAGGTTACTGGAAAGTGGGAACTGTCTATTCTGATAGTAACATGGGTAGTGACTAAATGAGGTCGCAAAGGATGTGGTTCAAATATAGTGCCCATAGGGGAGGTGCTACTAGGGGCGTTATCCTGAGCCTTAGAAAAGAAAGCCTATAGGTTTATGGTGGATAACTCAAGGAGAAAGCATAGCAGACTAACATCTGCCATGAGTGGTGTATCCTAAGGTACACGAACTAACCAACCTAAGGTTTATCCGTCAGCATGAGTGGTGTATCCATTAGCATAGTGAGAACCAACCAACCTAAGGTTCTCATCAGTGTGCAATGATCAATTTGGAAAGAAAGCATGTAGGCTTACAACTTTTCAAGTGGAACTGATCATCGGGATAGTCTACATTGGCGTGATAAATGCGATCTGACCTAGAGCAACTGCTAAGTTAGGAGACCCAAGGAAGACTGGACATAGACTTGATGTAGTCATGAGGGAAGGAGCAACTAGAGGACTTATCCTAAACCTCAAATATACTCGACCCAGCTAATGCATGAAGGCTAATCCAAGAAGAAAGCATAGTAGACTCACATCCTCTTGAATGAAGCCAACATGAGGTAGCTTATCAACAATGTAGTAAGGCCTACCAAACTAATAAGGCGCTGGTTGGTCTGTAGTGGCAAAGTAAGGAAGGAAAGAGTGGCAGACATACATCATCCAAAGCAAGAAGACCATTGGGGTAACACACTGCTAGGGTAGCACATCAACCCGACCTAGAGTAGCTACTGAGTGAGTGCTGCTAGGGGCATTATATTAACTCAAAATAGCCCGAGATAGAAGATATGTGTTTATTTTATATGTTTATGTGTATTTTATGTTTGTGTTGTGTCTATGGAGGGTAAGATGCCGCTCGAGTTCCTTATAACTACCCTAAATATAACATGGTGGATTCCCAAACAAGAATACTTTCAGCATGGAATAGATTGAATTAAAAATGAAAATTTCATTTATGATAATTATTTTGAAACATGATTTATCCTATTTCTTTAAGTAGAGCACATTGGTTGGAAGAATTGGGCACTCTCACTTATGATTAATAAGCTGATAGGATCCTCCTTGGTAGGCCTTCTCTATGGCAAAAGTGCCTTCCCAAGTGGGTTCAAATTTGTCTCCCATCTTACGACGGACAATAATCGGTCTTCTTGGAACTAAAATAAGCTCTCCTACTGGAAAAGCTCTAGGATGGACCAGCTTGTTGTGAGCTTGAATCATTTTAGCTTTGTACAACTTGAGGTTTTGGCAAGCCCACAGGCGTCTCTCCTCCAATCCTTTGACCTCTTCTAACCGCAACTTGGCATTCTGCTCTATTGTGATCTGGCTACCCACAGCTATCCTTAGTGATGGGAGTTAGATTTCTAATGGTATAATGGCTTTAGACCCATACACTTGGGAGAGAGGAGTAGACTGAGTTGGAGTTTTACATGTGGTGCGGTAGGCCATAAGGCTTTAGCTAACTACTCATGCCACTATCGCTTGTTATTATTGAATGTCTTATTTAGTATTTGTACGAGAATTTTTTTGAAGGCTTCTGCTAAGCCGTTTACCCTCGGGTAGTTGATGGTAGAATTTTGCCAAAATATGCTTTATCTTTGGGAAAAGTTGTTGATCTTAGTGCTCTTGAATGCAGTATCAATATCAGATATAATTCATCAAGGCACTCCAAACCTATATATGATATGGTTCCTTAAAAACTGAAGCATATGCTGAACTCTAACCTCTCAGAGCAAAATTGCCTTCACCAATTTGTAAAAGTAGTTAGTAGCAGCTAAGATGAACCGATGACCCATGGAAGAATGAGGATCAATAAGAGCCACTATGTCGGTACCCCAACACTCAAATGGCCATGAGGCTTATGTAGGATGTAGAATGTTGGGTGGTTGGTGTAGGACCACACCATGAATTGAACATTAGTGGCATCATAGCCATATCCATGCAATCTTTAATCATCTAGTAGAGATCTTAGTCTCTTGATCTTTTTATTTTTTTTTGGATTGAATTTGTTGGCTCCACATAATCGAGTGTACCTGATCTTATGGTTTCATGCTTGTCTAAATAATGTAACAACATATAATCAAAGATCAGTACAAGACACCATCCACAAGAGCAGAAAAGTGTTCATCCGATGGGCTTGGGACTTCTCTTGAGGTAGTTTGCCTTTATTTAGGTAATCCATGAATGGTTGCTTCCAATCTAGCTCCTTATCTTTCTTAGAAATGGCAACCTCCCCTTCAAGAGAGTACTATTTGATGAGTTCCATAGCAATAAAGAATAAGACTTCTCTATTTTGGATCTTTATTGATATGGTCTCATCCTCCAGACATGCCAACTCTTTGGAATGCTTGGCTAAAGCATACGCTATGATGTTCTCTCCTCGAGGAATCTTATAAATGGTATCCTCTGAGATTTTGGATAATAACTCCATGGTGTACTTATGGTTGGTGCTTGGGCTTTATAACCTTATAGGACACAATGATTTTATTGATAACTAGTTGAGAATCTCGGAAGATGTTGACATTCTGGATGCTTGGAGTAATGGCTAACCTGCACTTGTAATGAGCCTCATATTCGCCTTGTTGGTGTAAGGATTGGACAAATGATGATGAGAATCTCATCACATCGAGGTCAGAGAGTTAAGAGAACTATTCCTACCCCTACCTTTCCCGGAATAGTAGATTATGGTTCTTCTCCTCTTTGAGGGAAGCCACCATCAAAGTACATCTCCCCTGAATGCTAGTATCACCTAAGTTCATGATTTATTCATCGAGACCATCACTAAGAGGAAAGTCAGGAAGTGAGTGTGTCGCTAAGAAATCACTAGCACTTGTCCTTTCACTATAAAAGGTAATGTCAAATTATGAGGATCATGGATCATCATGCCAACCATCCAATAGCATCGACATGTGAGAGATGTAGTGGATTCATCCTAGAGATTAACCTTATGAGGAAGCATGTAGTATTGGGATGCAAAGATTAAAGCTAAATGCCTTTCAATGGGTGGATAATTAGCCTCAATAGGGATTAGATGATGAGGTAGTAGAGTTCATTTTCCTTCCTTCATTGTTGGCTTAACAAAGCACCAAGAGAGTTATCTAATGCAATGTAAGTATGAGTTGCTGTGATAGGTCTAGAATTGGCATGCATCATTAGGTAATGCTTGTTGTCTTCGAAGGCATCCTCACACTTATCAACATATTTGAGCTTGGCATCCATTTTTACAAGTATTGAGAATGGCTGACATCTTCTCAATAGGTTGGATATAAAGAATCTTAAATATGCCAATCGCCCTTTGAATGATTTGAGTTGAGTTAAAATTTTAAGGGGTGACATTTCTAATATTGCCTTGATCTTCTCCATATCAATTTCGATTCCTTGGTGTCGGACAAGAAACACAAGGAATTTCATTGAAGCTACTCTGAATGCACACTTCAGGGGGTTCATTTTGAAATTAAATTATCTTAATTGTTCAAAAACTATTCTTTAGTCAAATAGATGGTCTTCCTTTTCTCTACTTTTAACCATGAGATCATCGACATAGAGCTTGACTTGATGATGAATGAGTTCATCAAAGATATGAGTCATAGCCCGCTGGTATGTAGTACCAGCATTTTTAAGGCTAAAATGCATGACCTTATAGTAATAGATTTTGATCAGAGTTCTAGTAGTGTTTCTTTCATCTTTAGGAGCCATCTTTGTTTATTTATATCCAGATGAGTCATCCATGAAATAGAAGACTACATGAGCTGAGGTAATGTCCACCATTAGCTCCAAGATTGGTATTGGAAATTCGTCTTTTGGACATGCCTTATTTAAATCCATAAAATCAATGCATATGAGAATTTGTTCATTCTTTTTCTTAACTGGGATGATGCTAACTAACCAAGTAGGGTATTTTTCTTCCCAGATGAAGCCAACATCTATCAATTTTTTGACTTCATAAATAACCTATTATTCTATGTCTAATCGCATGCATCTAGGAGCTTGCTTGATAGGTTAGCAGTAGGCTCTATTACTAGTTTATGGATAGCTACGTCAAGAGCCAATCCAGGCATCTCTTCATAACTCTATGCAAAGTAGTCCTTAAACTTAGTTAATAGCCTAACTAAGTCATTGGTTTCATTTTCATTCAACAAAGAACTGATGTATGTCGCGGATCTTCTTCGCTTAAGTTGATTTCCTTGAGCTCGTCGATGGTTTACTTAATCTCTTCTTTGAACTTTGGCAGCGCATCTTTGCCTTCAAATTCATTTGAGTCATCTGATGTTTCTAAGCATAGATCCTCATATGAGTTAATGTGATTTGAAAAGAACTTATCAGATTCGAAATGATTGGTGAGGACCAAGCATTAATCATCATCATCGACTAGACCCACCTCCTAGTCCCCGTCTTGATTGGAGAGCTTTTGCATTTGTTCTTTCATATTCTTTCAGAAGTTTGACTTGAGCTTTGACCAAGTATGTGGGATTAACCCTTTCTTTGCTAAATTATGAAGACAAGGAAAGTACTAATCAAAAGATAATTATATTAAATCTTTATATGAATGATCCTCAAGTTCTATATCAACTTCTTGACTTGAGGATGATGCTCCCTAAAAGAATCTCAGAGTCTTCACACCTGTGGATGACTTAAAGGCTTCCTTAACTACCAAACCATCAGCTTTTTGAGAGGAATGTTGGGTTAGAGCTAAGGTTCCCAACTGATATGTAACTATATCATATATAGACTTGGATACACTTATGCTTTGCTTTGGAGCCCAGTCTTCATCGC
This sequence comes from Cymbidium sinense, assembly GCA_021442155.1. Lineage (NCBI taxonomy): Eukaryota > Viridiplantae > Streptophyta > Magnoliopsida > Asparagales > Orchidaceae > Cymbidium > Cymbidium sinense. The sequence continues at coordinate 215,814,805 of CM038214.1, read as the reverse complement.
TATCTAGCTCAAGTGTCACCTCCAAGGGAATCTACTACTGAGAAGAGCTGGCTAGTATGCTAACCATATAAGACTAATCCTATGAACTAGATTCTAAGTTTAAATGGATAGCTGTGTAGTTTAATGACATCTTCTATTGGGTTAATAATGAGGTTTTCCACCCCTAGACCGCCTCGAACCGGCCTCTTTCTCTCGCCTAGTGGAGGTCGTCATCCTACCCATATGTTCGAATGGAGTAATGAACTGAATGGAATCTAATGTCGCTCCACTTCCTCCAAGTCTCCCCTTTTATTTTCTTTTTTTTCATTTTATCTTTTCTTTATTTTCTTTTCTTTTCTTTTTTCTTTTCTTTTCTTTTTCTTTTTTTTTTTTATTTTAAACTTTGGCCAAGCCAGAGAATAGACTTGTGGATTTTGAGGGAGTAGTAAGCCATCCTCAGATATGTCTAATCTCGTGAACTTTAAATGTCTTGAGATCTCCTTTGACATAGTACTATCCCACCTCTCACAAACATCATACACTGATGTAGAAGGATGGAATTATATTGTTCTCATGTATCCATAGTCTCAAAAAGTGTTGAAAGATGTATCCAGTCATATATGAAGCTTGGCTTTAGTCTTCCAATCATCTATGTCCAAGGGAAACATAATGGAGCCTAAGGCCTGTTGACCTCACTTTGGAGTGTGGATTCAATCTTCCCTTCTTAGACTTAGAGTCTTCTAAACACTAAGACTTCCTACCATAAGACACTTCTAACAATTAAAACAATTAACTTAGCCTAAGAATTAGCCATAGATTATGCTTGGATTAGGATAATCCACCTACCCTACAAATTAAATCCAATCCATGTTCACCTTCTCAAACCAAACCTTAAGTTCAATTCAAACATCAAATTCAAATCCAAATCCAAATCCAAATTCCAAAACCAAATGATTGAAGCCCATGATCAAATCCAAACTTGAAACCCTTCCTAAACCATATGACCTATCCCATGAACTTAGCCAAATCTTAATCTAGATCAATCCAAAATCAATTGATTTTCTCATAATAAATTTATATCTTTAATCATCTTCCTAAATATAAATGAAATCTACATTAAAATGATCAAAACTAAATCAAGCTAAATCAAATTAAATCAAAACCCTTCTTAAGCCATATGACCTATCCCATGGATTTAGCCAAATCTTAATCCAAATCAAATCAAACTCAATTGATTCTCTCACAAATAGATCATATTTTCAATCATCTTCACAAATTTTAATGAAGTATACATTTAAATCATCAAAACTAAATAAATCAAAATCAAAATCCACACCTAAGACACATGACCCAAATCCATGGACTTAGCCAAATTCCCTTTATTCCAAAATCCAAATTCAATTGATTTTCTCATGAATCCATTATACCTTCAATCATATTCACAAATATAAATGAAATCTACAATCATCAAGCCAAACTAAAATCAACCCAAGTTAAACCCAAATTAACCCTTTTGACTTGAAATGTTCAAATGAACTAAAACACATTTGAACCCAAAGCAATTGAAATTGAATTTATAAATCAATCCCAAATCCATATATTAACTCAACTAAATGAAACTCAACCCAAAATCAAGCCAACTAAACCCAATTGGTCCACTTTACCTAAAGTGGCCAATTTGACCTATTTGAGCCAAGTTCTAATCCTACCCAAAGTGGATTGAACCAAGCCCATCAAAACCTCCCATCATGATTGTTGATCACCCTAGGTTGATCAATTAACACAAATTAGGTCAAACCAAGTCAACTTGTTCATTTGACCAAGTCAACCCCTTAACCCATATGAACCCAAACTAACCAAATTGTAACCTAAGCCAAATCCCTTGAAACCAATGATCCTTACCAAATCAAAATCAATATTTGAATATGACTTGACCTTCAATTGAGTAAAACCAAACCCAATTGGTATCTTGACCCAAGTTGACCCAAATTGATCAAAAAGATAAAATTAGGTCAAATCAAAATATAAACTAAATTGATTATAACCAATGGCTCAAGGTCAATCCAAATTGATTGTTGAACTTGACCAAAGCCATGATTCGACCCAATTGACCTACTTGGCCTAAATTGACCTAAATGTTCAAGTTATCCTAAATCAAAACCAAATCTAAATTAATTGAAACCAATGCCTACAATCATCTTCAATTGGTCAACTAAACCCAAACAACAACCAACTGAGCCAATTTACTAATTTGGTCAAGTTGGTCAACTTAACCCATTTAACCCAAATGAATTCAAATGAGCCAAAATCAAATCTAAGCCAAACTAAATCACTAAAACCAAAACATCCCAAATGATCATATGAACTTGACCATCTTGATTTGACCCAATTTGACCAATTGGTCAACTTGACCAACCTAACCACCACCTAAATGAGTCAAATAGAGCCAAACCTAACCAAATCAACTCCAATTAACTTGAAATTTGGGCTAACCCACTTTTTGCTCATTTCAAATCTACCCAAATCAAATCCAATGCTAAATGATCATCCCTTGGGTCGAGTGCTTCACATGAGACAATCACCCATGTAAGTGGTTACTCTCCCAATGGATCACCTAGGCACCTAGAACACTAACCAACCTCACCCAAGGGGTGGTTGGGTCAGCATTCATTTTTGAAACCCATAGAACACCCATGATTCCTCTTTGGCAAAGAACCTCCACACCTTCAACCAAGCTGCCAACTCACCTACTCCTACCACCTATGACTCCTCGAGATGGTCTCACCACTAGAAGACAAATCTGATCCCACCGCCAGATAAGATGAAAGAGGGTATACACCCCATCATTTCCTCTCAAACACACATAAAAATCATTCTGTAGAGCCCTAGCTACCCAAGATGACCCGCTAGAGCCATTCCCTAAGCTCCCAAGCTTGTTCCTCGATCAAAATGCCATTCCCACAAAATAGACACTCCCATTTGTGACCTAACTTCCCTTTCTCCATCAAACTCAAATTAACTTTGCACTCACCTTCCCTAGGCCTCGCTGAGCAAGAATGAATCATCTCCCAAGCTTCCCGAGTACGGGACTTTGATCAAAGTCAAGCTCCAAATCATCGCTTGTGGCCTTTTGAGCAAACATCAGGAATTGATCCAATTCTGCTCAATGAGCTTCGCCTCCACTAGATGAAGCTTCCTCAATGTTTGAGCCACCGTCTTGAGCTTACAGGTATGCTTTCAAAACCAATCCTTAAGCAAAATGGGTTGGAGCTTTTCGAAGAAAACTTGCATCTCGTGTGATCTTGACCATTGGATCCCCTCCGATCAATGTCATGAAGGTGTGGGATCCTGGGAACATGAGGCTTTAGCTAGCCTTAAGGAGGTCCATTTGATTACCTCCTGGTTTGTTGATGAAATCGAAAAGAAGAAATGTTGAATCTAAATTTGTTAATTAAAAAAAACCAAAAATCCTAAACCATAAACTAAAACCTAAACCTAAACCTAAACCTAAAACCTAAACCCTAAACCCTAAAACCCAAACCTAAACCCTAAACCCTAAAAAAAAACCATTAAGCCTAAACACTAAACACTAAACACTAAACCCTAAACCTTAAACCTAAACCCTAAAAACATAAAAATCTAAACGTAAACTAAATAAAACCTAAAAATAAAATAAATAAAAGAACCTAAACCTACATAAAATAAAAAATAAAATAAAATAAAAAACTAAACTAAAACGTAAACCTAAACCTAAACATAAAAATAAATTAAAATAAAAAATAAAAACTAAACTCAAATAAAATAAACAAAAACCTAAACTAAACTAAAAGTAAACTAAAAAAAAAACCTAAATAAAATAAAACTAAACATAAAATAAAAATAAAATAAACCTAAAATAAAAAAAAAAATAAAAAAAAAAAAACCTAAAATAAATAATAAAATTAAAACAAACTAAAAAAAAAAAAAAAAAACCTAAATAAATAAAATAAACCTAAACCTAAACTAAAATAAACTAAACTAAAATAAATAAAACCTAAAATAAACAAAACCTAAAATCTAAACTAAATAAAATAAAATAAACTAAAAATAAACCTAAACCTAAACTAAAAAATAAAACCTAAAAATAAACTCAAATAAAACCTAAACCTAAACCTAAAAAAATAAAAAAAACCTAAACCTAAAACAAAAAAATAAAACCTAAACATAAAAAAATAAAATAAAAATAAAACTAAACTAAAAGATAAACATAAACTTAAACCTAAACCAAAAAAATAAATTAAAATAAACAACTAAATCTAAATTAAATAAACCTAAAATAAATAAGCTAAACTAAATAAAAATAAAAAATAAACTTAAATAAAAAAATATAAAATAAAATAAATAAAATAAACTAAAAAACTAAATAAACATAAACCTACTAGTTTACTTAATTTAAAAAAAAATCCTAAACCTTAAACCCTAAATCCTAAACCTTAAACCCTAAAACTAACCCTAAACCCTAAACTCTTAACCTACAACCCTAAACCTACAACCCAAAATCCTAAACCCTAAACCATAAACCTTAAACCCTAAAAAGCCCTAAACCCTAAACCCTAAACCCTAAATCATAAACCCTAAACCCTAAGCTAACTCTAAACCTTAAAACCTACACCCTAAACCCAAAAAAACCTAAACCCTAAACCCTAAACCCCAAACCATAAACCTTAAACCCTAAAAGGCTAAAAATATAAACCAAAACTAAATAAAACCTAAAAATAAAATAAATTTAAAACCTAAACCAAAAAAATATAAAATAAAATAAAATAAAAAATAAACTAAACTAAACCTAAACCTAAACCTAAACATAAAAAAAAGAAAATAAATAAATACTAAGAACTAAACTAAAATAAATAAAACCTTAAACTAAAAAATAAAACCTAAATAAAATAAAACTAAACCTAAAATAAAATAAAATAAACCTAAAATTAAAAAAATAAAACTAAACAAAAAACATAAATCATAAAAATAAACCTAAAAAGAAAATCTAAAAATAAATAAAAAAATAAAACCTAAACCCTAAACTAAAAAAAAAAATCTAAACCTAAAATAAAAATAAAATAAACCTAAACCTAAACTAAACTAAAATAAATAAAACCTAAAGTAAACTAAACCTAAACCAAAACTTAAACTAAATAAAATATAATAAACTAAAAATAAACCTAAACCTAAACTAAAAAATAAAACCTAAAAATAAACCTTAAAATAAAACCTAAACCTAAACCTAAAAATAAAAAATAAAACCTAATCCTAAAAAATAAATTAAAATAAACTCAACTAAAAAATAAACCTAAACCTAAATTTAAACTTATAAAATAAACTAAATAAAAAACCTTAACTAAAATAAATAAACTAAAATAAATAAACTAAATAAAATAAGTAAACATAAATAAAAATAAAAAATAAAATAAACTAAAAGGATAAAAATAAACTAAATAAACCTAAACATACTGGTTGCCTAATTTTTAAAAAAAAGCATAAACCCTAAACCCTCAATCCTGAACCCTAAACCTTAAAACTAACCATGAACACGTTCATGGTAAATTAAAAAATATGAACGTAAATTGAAAATAAATAAAATAAAATATACCTAAACCTAAACTAAAATAAACTAAACTAAAATAAATAAAAACTAAACCTAAACCTAAAATAAACTAAACTAAACCTAAACCCTAAATTAAATCGAATAAAATAAATTAGAATGAAATCTAAATCTAAAATAAAAAATAAAACCTAAAAATAAACCTCAAATAAAAACTTAAAACCTAAACCTAAAAAAATATAATAAAAACCTAAACCTAAAACTAAAAAAATAAAACCTAAACCTAAAAAATAAAATAAAAATAAAACTAAAATAAAAAATAAATGTAAACCTAAACCTAAACCAAAAAAATAAATTAAAAAAAAACCTAAACTATATTAAATAAACATAAAATAAATAAATGAAACTAAGTAAAAATAAAAAATAAACCTAAATAAAAATAAAAAAATAAAATAAACTAAAATAAATAAAAAATACACTAAAATAAATAAAAAATAAACTAAATAAACCTAAACCTATCGATGTACTTACTTTCTTTAAAAAACCCTAAACCATAAACCCTAAATCCTAAACCCTAAACCCTAAACCCAAAACCTAAAAAATAACCCTAAACCCCAAACCCTAAACCTAAAACCTTAAACTTACAACTGTAAATCCTAAACCTTAAATTCTAAAAAACCTTAAATGATAAACCCTAAACCCTAAACTAACCCTAAACCTTAAACCATAAACTCTAAACCCTAAACCATAAACCCTAAACCATAAATCCTAAACCCTAAATCTAAATAAACCCTAAACCCTAAACCCTAAACCCCAAACCCTAAACACTAAACCCTAAACCCTAAACCCTAAAAGGCTAAACATCTAAACCTAAACTAAATAAAACCTAAAAATAAAATAAATGAAAATACCTAAACCAAAATAAAATAGAAAAATAAAATGAAATGAAAACCTAAACCTAAATTAGAAAATATAAAATAAAACTAAAAACTAATGTAAAATAAAATAAATAAAAACCTAGACTAAACTAAAAAGTAAAAAACCTAAATAAAATAAAAACTAAACCTAAAATATAAAATAAAATAAAACTAAATAAAAACCTAAATCTAAAAAATAAACCTAAAAATAAATAAAAAATAAAACCTAATCCCTAAACTAAAAATAATCTAAACAAAATAAACTTAAACCTAAACTAAAATAAATAAAACCTAAACCTAAACCTAAAGTAAACTAAACCTAAACCTAAACCAAACCACTCCTCAAGCTCCTCTCACGGCAATTTTGGGTTCCCTCTTGGATTGATTGGTTCCGTATTTGGCTTCTCTGGTTCTCTGACTTGAGCATGCATTTCTCCCGATGTGACATCCTTGGATTAGCAATGGTGGAGGCTCGGTCTCTCGAATCGCCGTCAGCTCCAATCTTGTCAGGCTTTCCTCGACTCTATAGGTTTTTTTGGATTCTATGTTAATGCACTGTTGTTAAATCATTCAAAGATGCTTTATTTTAAGATCCCTCGAATGCTTGGTTAATCTCATTTTGACATCTTATCTGGATTGCATAATGTGTTATCGGGATGTTGAGAAACTTTCAAGCCCTTGTTTGCTTTGGTGGGTAAATTATCCCTTAGATGCACTCTTGATAATATTCGCTCTTTCTTTCATATTTTAAAATTATCGGGCACTTTCTCTATCGGGTTGATCGATCCCCGTCACATTCTTATTCAACTTTCAAATGATTTAGATTATTCGCGGGTTTTTGCTTATCGTTCTTATTTTGTGCATAATTGTCATATGCAGCTATTGAAATGGTCGCCCCTCTTTGATGTCAAAGAGGAATCTCCCATTGTCCCTCTTTGGCTTGCTTTTCCTAACATGCATACATTATGTCACTCAAGTTTTGTTTCTTTGTTGGCGGCCTTTTTGGTAGGCCTCTCCAAATAGAGCAAACCACTAGATCTAGGCCATCATCGTATTCATTGAGATAGACATCACAAAAAAATATCCCAAAGAGGTTTGGATTGGCTCCAAAAACTTTGGATATTGTCAAAAAGTCGATTTCAAAAATTTTCCTATCTTTTGCACTCACTGCAAGATTCACGGGCATGATCACTCAGAATTCTTTGTGCTTCACCCTAATCTCAGAAAAAATTTACCACGATATGAATACCATTAATGGGCGGGAAAACCAATACTCTAGCATATGTGCCTAAAGATACTCAAAAGAACCTCTCCTCCCTACACCTCCTCGATCTAGTGGAAAACACTCGACCTTGGTACTAAAATAGCCATTGAGGGGTGTGGCGATACCAAAATTTACCTAACCCACCTTGTAATAATCGGTTTCCCATGATAGCTCTTTGCTTCATTTAAATCCTGAAAATCTGAATGGTAGCCTTATATTGGACACCCAATTAAACAATTTGAATGGGAATCATATAATGGACCAAAACAATGATGACCCTATGGCTTGAACATATTGAGAAAGATATTTGTATTATGAATGGTGCAGAACTTCCCCATCTATTTCCTTGAGTGATAATCAATTGAACCTCACTCTATCGATCGGAAGAAGGTGAAATCCCCTCTTCTAAAACATTGATAGATTCTTCTACTATTGGAACCCAAAATCAATCCATTTGATGGAGATAATTTGGATTCGATAGACCCTTTCAAATTGTTAAAAACAAAAAACCCTACAAAGCAAAATTTTTTAATAATAACTTCACTAGAACCATTCGTTCTTCTTCCACCCCACACAAGTAATGTGTCATCATTTCTCTCCTCTCTTTCTTTTCTTTTTTCTTTTTCCCTTTTGGTTGTCCCCTTATGATTAATTTTCTTATTTGGAATATCCGGGTTGTGGGTCTCTTCGTCTGTTAGGAGTCTTTGTGTGTTCATAATATCAGTTACTTGTTCTTATTGAACCTTTGTTAATTCTTCTAAGATTGCTTTTGTATAGATCCCTTGGTTTTCATAATTTTTTTCTTCAATCTTAATAATAAAATTTGGTGCTTTTGGCACAACTCCATCACCATTTCCATCATTGATGATCTTGACCAATTGGTTAATGTCAAAATCTCCTTAGGTGACTTATCAGCTTTTGGCTCTTTTATCTATGCTTCTTGTAATAGAGCTAGTAGGAACATCCTTTGGAATCACTTATGCACCTTCGCTTCCTCGGCTAACCTTCCATGGTTGGTTGGAGGTGATTTCAATACTATCATAGCTAGTTCAAAGAATGGGAGGATGTTCTCTAACCTTCATTCCATGGAGGACTTCTCAAATATGATCCTTGATTGCATTCGACATTGGTTTCCAACTTCACGTGGACTTAGACTTTGGCATCTTGATAGGACCCTCTTTAATTCTCTTTGGATCAATCGGTGGCTACTACCATTGTTGAGCATTTGAGCGAGAACTTTGTCGACCATGCTGCTTTTGATTTCCTTCAAAAATCCCCTAACCCATCTACTCCCTCTCCTTTGATTTCAAAATATGTGGACCCAACATAGTGACTTCACCAATAGCTCTCACTAATTAGTGGATATATTTTCCTGGATAATTGTTAAAGGTATGACTAGTCTTTGGCTTAAGCTCAAAAGACTTAAACAAAATCTCAATTGGTGGAACAAACACATTTTAAAACCTTTTCACAAATCTTAAAGCTATGGAACAAGAGGTTTGTTCTCTTGAAGAGGATCAATCCAGTGATCGATGGCTTGAGAACATTGCCAAGAATAACTTGGTTAATTATCAAAACATGGAAGAAACCTATTTGGTCAAAAAAGCAAGCAAACATATTCTTGATGGTGTGAGAAACACCGTATTTTCATGCCATTTGTAATAAACGGAGAGCCTTAAACTTCGATTAAGAAAATTAAGAACTCTAATGGTGAATGGATAACCAGATAAATGATATTAAAGATTACGTCATACATCATTTCCAAACTTTATTAAATTCTAATCCGTTCTTTGGGAACTTTATCAATAATCATCTTATCCCTTCTATGATTAACGGTGAGGATAATCATTTACTCACTATGTGTCCTTAGAAGGAGATTAGTAATACTCTTAAGAACATGAACAACTATGTTCTTGGCCACGGCTATTTCTCGACCCACTTCTTTCAGCATTGTTGGCCATTTATTAAAACGACTTAGTTGATCTTTGTTATTGATTTCTTTGATGGCAATCCTATTCCCAAATACTTTTAGCACTTCTATTGTCCTTATTTCTAAAACTAACAATCGAATCTTGGGGCGATTTTAGATTAGTCTTTGCACCTTTTTCAAAAACTCATTGTTAAATTAATAAATAATAGACTTAGCCCTTTGCTTCCTAAAATCATCTCCCAAATCAAACTGGTTTTGTTAAACACAGAGCAATATCGGATAATATTCTTCTTGCTCAAGAGCTGGTTCATGACATTGATGTCCCTTCTAGAGGAGGCAACATCTTATTCAAATTGGACATTGCTAAAGCCTTTGACAAACTCTCATGGGATTTTCTCTTTCAAATCCTGAATTTGTTTGGTTTTTCTGATAGTTTTATCCGGATTATAAAAAGGTGTATCTCGAATGTTTGGTTTTCGGTTATCTTGAATGGTGAGTCCATAGGTTTCTTTCCTTCTAGCCATGGTTTGAGGCAAGGTGACCCACTTTCACCTTCTCTTTTTATCATCGCTATTGAATACATAGCCTTAACGATCTTTTCACTAATAATCTAATATGTCTTTTAAAACTCATGGAGGTTTCCCTATTTCTCATCTTAGCTTTCGATGATTTCATTATCTTCTGCGGCTCCCTTCAACATGTTAAAACCATTAAGAACCTTCTAAATGATTTTGGTAAAGTTAGTCTTTTCTTAATGAAGGAAAATGTGGTTTTATTCCTTCAACTAAGATTCCTCTAATAGACTTAACCAAATATCTAGAATTACTAATTTTAAGCAAAATCAACTCCCTCTTACTTACCTTGGCTTACTTTTTTAAAGGCCAAAAAAGATCACACCTTTTTGATGATCTAATTCAGAAAATTTCTAACAAAATTTCAGTTTGGGAATTTCATTTACTCTCTTTCGGTGGTAGGCTTGATCAAGAGCACTCTAAATTCCATGCCTTCTTCAAACCATTGTGCCTCACCATCCATAGAATTTCTCTTAAACAAATTCTTAGGGAACCAATACCTCCTCTAAAAGAATGCCGGTCATCTTGGTCTAAAAGTTGTGGTACTCTTGAAGAGGTGCAGGATGTAAATCCATCAAAGAAGTTATCAATGCCTTCTCCTACAAACTTTGGTGGAATTTTAGGAGCAAAAATAGTCTTTGGGAGAATTTCATGACTTCTAAATATTGCGAGGGTAAACATCCTCTCATTTGTCCCTTTAAATCGGGTGATTCTCCTGTGTGGAGAAGACTTTGTTCTGTCAAATGGGATGCAGAATCCTTAATTTTTTGGGGCATAAACTCAGGCAATTCCTTCTTTTGGCAAGACAACTGGAGTGGTTGTGGATCCATTGATGACTTACTCTACACTCACTCCACTTCCGCTATTAGAGTTAATTCATTCAGCAAAACCACAAGTGGAACACTAGTAAGATTTGATTCTATTCCTTCCACTTTCTTAAATATGATTACTAATATTCCTATCACTCCTAACAATCATGATCATTATCTTTAAGCTATCTCATAATGGGGATTTCAACCTTAAAATGTGTGGCTTCACACTAAAGACACTCAGATTCTTCTATTGTGTTCTCCAAAATTTGGAATAACAATATCCCCTCTTCTTACTTCTAACTTGGCGTATCCTTAAAAACTTTATTCTGTTGACTCTTTGTTGTGGGGTAAAGGGTTTTTACCCTCTAAATGTCAATGTTGTTCTCATATTGAGAATGTTAACCATGTTTTTTTTTGGGGCTATTGCCTCTAAAATTTGGATTTGGTATGATCTATTCAACACTTATCAATTTTAATTGTTCTTTTACTTTATATCAACTTCTTGAAGTTTACTTTGACAATGCAATTAAAGGTCATATTAAAATCATAATCGCCATTACTCTTATTTGGTTCATATGGATGGACCAAAATGAAACTAAACATCATATTGTATGAATCACATGAGGATTATTGCTAGAACTAAAAAAATTTGTGACTTGTTTAAAATTTAATTCATCACAAACATTTTAAAGGCAGTCGTAAATAAGCCTCAACCTTCAGACCACCTTACTATCGAAATGATAGAATGGTTTTGGAAAAAACCTCTTGATCATATTATTAAAATTATCTTGATGGCTCTCTCATGTGGCTCTCGGTTGTGGAGGCATTTTAGGGATTCTAAGGGTATAGTCCTATGTGCATTTGCTTATCCCCTTATTTCGGCACTGTCCCTTATACTGAGCTTATGGCAGTCCACAAAGCTTTATAAATTTGTCTTCAAAATGGCTGGCTCAATATTTGGATAGAGGTGGATGCTCTTCTTGATTGATCTTTTGACTTCTACCAATATGAGCAGCTTGTTTGTACTACCTCCTCAAGCAAACTAGGCTCTTCTCTCTCAATTTACCATCACTCATGTTTGGCATGAAGGTAATGCTGTCTTTACCTTGCAAATCGTACAAGATTAGGCAGTATCATCTTCTTTGATCAATTTACATTACCCAAATACTTGCGTGGTGCAGTTAACTTGGACAATTGGGCTTCCTTGAGAATCTAATTCTCCTCTTAGCCTCCCTTTTTCTAGATTTCTATTTCTTGTGTTCTTTATGGATACTCCTCATAGATATGATTGTTATCTTGTGCTCTTTGCCATGACTTACTGCCTTTACCCCTTCTCCTTTAGTTGGAAGATTTTTTTTTGGCATTTACAATATTATGGGATGTTGAACTATATGCATCAATCTCTTGAATTGGAACCAGTTGAGCCTTGTGTTACATTCTTGGTTTTATGCAATCCCACTTGGGACTTTAATTTCATTGAATACAATTATTTCTAAAACGAGAATTAACCATTCTTTGGAGGAAGTTATCTATTTTGATGGGCTTAGATTTTAGTACTAACTTCTTTAACCGTTTTTCTCTCAATATGGCTTGGAGCATTACCTATGTTGCTTCTAGGCAAGCATTAGTGTGCATTATGCTAGTTGCAATTTTATTTTGATGATTATAGTATTTCTTTGGCTGATGCTTACATTCCTTGGGACTCTTTCCTCCTTAAAGGCCTAATTCATAAAGGTTTCAACACTTATCTTTGAAAGGATTTTGGTTGTTGCTTGGGACTTTCTGCAGTAGTCCTTGCTTATATAATGCTAACCTCGATGCTTTCTTTGCAAGGGGAAAATTGTAATACCCTGGTCTTTTTTTAATGGTTATTTTGGTGAAATCCTTGTGGAATGGATTGGGTTTAATTACTTTTGGGTTTTGGAGGTTTCTTTGCCATGGTTGTTTGTTGATTTGTTTGTTGATTTGGTTTTAATCCCTTTGGGTTGCTCATTTTTTTCTTGCTTCTCAGTTTTCCTCTGCTTTATTTTTGCCATCTTGCCTTCTCTCTTAGCTTAGTTTTTGGACCTTTATTATCTTAAAATTCACTTGGTAATGATGTCTTCTTGGAATCATCTTCTTATTTTATACTAGTGGCTTACAATGTTGCATTAGTTGCTTTGATGGGAGTGACCGATTGCATTATTTACGGGTTCTTTGCTCATTTGGTGGTTGTGAATCATATTCTGACATTGTTTATATTGTAATCCACATCTATTGGGTTTGTCTTTGTTACCTTCTTGGATTGGAGTGTCATTTGTTTGAGACTATAGTCGATGTTTTGTTGCTATTTTAAGACTTTGGATGTTTGTGGATTTGGTTTATCGATTAGTATCTCTTTGTTACTTAACAAGTATCCTTTTTTGTCTTCTAGTATTTGTGCGGATCACTTGTGCTATTATTCCTTGATCTTAACCTATGGTTTGTATACTCTCAATGATTGTTATTATGGCAAGCTGGGGTATTTCTTTAAGTTGTGTTGGGATATTGTTCTTTGTTATGAATGTTCCTTATGTGATAGCTTTTACGATTTTGTCATTGTCTGTTGGTCGACATTATCTTTTATCTCTTAATCTGCTTTGTTGTACTTTAATCTGCTATAATTTGTGGTAACTTAGGGACTTTCTTTGATTTCCTTTTGGTTTCTTAATACGAATGCATGAGGTTGCTTTGTTTGGATTGGTTCCGAGTTTTTATGGCCAACTTATCTTCTATCTTGGATGTTGCCATTTTAAGCTTGTTGCTATTTTACGGATTTTAATGTTGAGACTCATTTCAATTCACTTGTTGATTTTTTTTATGGCGGTTTCAATGTTGTATGTTGCTGTTTTGTTGGCTTTGATTTGCGTAATTTATCTCCTATTTTTTTTGTCATCACTTCCTCATTTTGTTTGGTGCGGTGATATTTTATTCTTAAAGAATGGTATTATGGGTTTACTTCCTTCTATCTTGGATGTTGTTGCCTTTCTCTTGTTCTCTTGATTGTTGATCGATTATCGAATGGCCACGAATCTTGCATTGTGCTCTAATTGTTTTTTCTGGGTACTAATTTTGGTTGGTTGCAGTTCATTCCCTGTGTTGAGCTATGCTGTCTTCCTTTACTATTGTTTTTCTCCATGACATTAATATGGGGATTGTTTCAGGTTATTTTTACGAGATTCATTTACATATCATGTGATTGGGATGGTGTTAATTATAGGCTCATTGACTTATTTAAGCTTTCAAGTTGTCTCCTCTGTAATTTTTGTATGGAGGATTATATATCTTGAACTAATTTCTTGAATATGGCTATTCATGAGATTACGGCTAAGATGGCTCACTCACTTATTTATGTATTCTCATGTCAAGATGACTATATTGATGATACTTTTCTTGAATGAGACTCCTTATCCTTCTTAGCAATTACCTATATATTTTAGATATGATTTTGCTTAGGTTTGCGGTAATAAAGCTCACAAGAATATCAACAAGCTGGTGCTACCTTCTCAGTTTGTTGGGCTGATGATCTCACTCCTCTATTGGTTGGTAGTAGCTCATGTGATGTAACCCTTCTGAAGTTTGGATGCTCATACTTGCATCTTGAGGATGTGATTGAGAGCCTTCTCTATCACAATTCCTTACTAACATACTCATATTATGTTGTTTTCCTCAACTTTTTTGTATTACCTTAGCGTTCTAATCTCCCTCTTAATTATTCTGGGTGATTCTCTCTCCTTCTTTTTTGAGTGCTCCAGTTATCATGCATTCCCACATCCTCAAGCATTGGCTTTTTCTTACTTTAGCTTATTATGTTAATCATCTTGTATCTTTTAATTGTTTTTTTTCTTTTACTCTTGGATGTACTTAGATGGGATTTACTCTGATTGTAGCTCTTTGAGCATAGTTAAGTTTACCCCTTTTAAGGACCTTGTAACCCTCTTTATGGCAATAAAATACCCCATGGGCTTCCCTAAAAAAAAAAAAAAAAAAAAAAAAAAAAAAACAAAACCTAAACTAAATAAACTAAAATAAATAAAACTAAATAAATAAACCAAAATAAACCTAAAATAAACCTAAATCTACACTTAAAAAAAATAAAATAAAACTAAAAAACTTAAAAAAAAAAATCTAAACTAAAAAACAAATAAAAATAATAAACCTAAACTAAACCTAAAAAATAAACTAAAATAAAACCTAAATAAAATAAATGAACTAAAATATAAACTCTAAATAAAAAAGTAAAAAAAAAAAGAAAAATAAAAAGTAAAAAATAAAAATAAAAAATAAGATAAAAAATAAATAAAATATAAAATAAACTAACTACTTGGTTTAATTAATAAAAAATAAAAATGATCTAAAAAAACTAATTCTTAAACCCTAAACTTTAAAAAAAATTGAAACCTAAAATAAATAAATTAAATAAAAACATAAAAAACTTAAACTAAACTAAATAAATAAACCTAAACCTAAATATAAAAATAAATAGATAAAATAATCTAAAAAAATAAACCTAAAATATAAATAAAAAAAATAAAAAACTAAAATAAACCTCAAATAAAAAACTAGAGCTAAAAAAAAAAAATAAATAAAATAAAAAAAAAATGAAAAAATAAAATATTAAAAATAAATAAACTAAAAATAAAACCTAAATAAAATATAAAAATAAATAAACTAAAATAAAAATAAACCATAAAAAGATAAAATAATAAAATAAAATATAAATGATAAATAAAATAAAAATAATAAAACTGAGCCTAAACCCTAAAATACAAAAAACCCTAAAACCCTAAACTAAGGCTAAAACCAGGATGGCCTAAATAGCTACTGGGCAAGGCCCTGATGCTAACCGAAAACCTAGGCCAAAAAAACCTAAATCCAAACCCTAAACCACAAACCACAAATAAAACTAAACCCCCCTGAGAAAAAAACAGGCCTAAATATAAAAGCCACTAAAAAAGCTAAATAAAACCAATATAATAAAATATAAATTAAACTTATAAAATAAATAAATAAAATATATAAATAAAATAAAATAAAATCTAAACTTAAACCTAAAAGAAATAAAATAAAATAAAATAAAAATAAAAAAAATAAATAAAACCTAAACTAAACAAAAAAATAAATAAAATAAAAAAAACCTAAATAAATAATAACTAAACATAAAATATAAATAAAATAAACCTAAAAAAAAATAAAAAATAAAAAACATAAACCTTAAATTAAAATCTAATAAATAAAAATACCTAAAACCAACTAAAAAAAAAACCTAAACTTAAAATATAAATAAAATAAAATCTAAACTAATAAACTAAAAATAAATAAACATAAACCTAAATAAAAAACAAACCTAAACTTAAACCTAAACTAAATAAATATAAACTAAAATAAAGTTAAAACTACTAAAATAAAACCTAAAATAAAAAAAAACCTAATCTAAAATAAAAATAAAATAAACAAAAAAAAAACCTAAACTATAAACTTTAAAAATAAACTAAAATAAAACTCTAAACTAAAATAAATAAAAAAATAAATAAAATAAAAAATAAATCTAAATACAATAAAAATAAAATAAACTAAAATAAATAAAATATTAAACTAAATAAACTAAAAAAAACAAACTACCATTTCTTAATTTCTAAAAAACTTGAGCAGTAAATCCTAAAATAAACCTAAACTAAACCTAAAACCCTAAACCATAAAATCTAACCATAAACCCAAACCCTAAAAAAACTAAATAAATTTAAAAAAATAAACCTAAACCTAAAATAATAAACCAAAAGCTAAAGCGTAAAAGAATGAAACATGGCGAAAATAATATTCAACTAGGTTCAATACTCGTTGAAGGCTAAGGCAATAATGGTGGTGGGACATCATGATGTGTTGGTGGATATGGAGGTGGTGGTCAGAGTAGTGGTGGTTATGGAAGTGGGAGGAGCGATAAACCTAAAATAAGGAGAGATCGGGGATATGATGGATCCTACTAGAGAGGTGGGGTTGTTTTGAAACTAGAAATTAAGAAAACCATCGAATCTACTAAACTGCTATAGAGATGGTTCTATTTATATAGTGTTCTTCATTTGCTCTATCCTCATTTTAACTAAAATTAAAACATGGTGTGTACTTGGTTGATGAAATCAAAAAGAAGAAATGTTGAATCTCAATTTATTCCCATTTAAAAAAAACCAAAAATCCTAAACCCTAAAATAAAACCTGAACCCTAAACATAAAACCTAAACCTAAACCCAAAACCCAAAACCCTAAAATAAACCTAAACTAAACTAAAAATAAACCCTAAACCCTAAATAAATAAAATCAACTAAATATACTAAATAAACTAAAAAAATAATTAAAACTTAAACACTAAATCCTAAACCTAAACCCTAAACCATAACCAATAACACTAAAACCTAAACCTAAACCCCTAAGTCCTAAACCTAAAACCATAAACCCTAAACACTAAACCCTAAACCTTAAAACCTAAACCTAAAGAAACACTAAACTAAACCTAAACCCTAAACCCTAACCTAAACCTAAACTTAAACCTAAACCCTAAACTAAACTAAACCTAAACCTAAAATAAAAACTTAAACTAAAATAAAAATAAACCTAAATAAACTAAAACTAAAATAAACTAAATAAAAAAATAAACTAAATAAACCTTAACCTAAATAAGTTTTAAATGAACCTTAAAAAACCTAACAAAAAAATAAATAAAAACCCAAAACCCAAAACCTACAACCCTAAACCTTAAACCCTAAACCCTAAATCTTAAACCATAAAGAATCATAAACCCAAAACCCTAAACACTAAACCCTACACCCTAAACCCTAAATCCCTAAACCCTAAACCCTAAACCCTAAAAGCATAAACTCTAAAACCCTAAACCCTAAACTCTAAACCCTAAACCTTAAACCCTAAACCATAAACCCTAAACACTAAATCCTAACCATAAAACTTAAACCCTAAATCACAAACCAAAAACCTAAATCTAAAGTTACTAAATAAATAAAAAATGAAACCTAAACCTTAAAACCTAAATAACCTAAACCTAAACCTAAACCCTAACAATATAACCTTGATAAAATCACCATCAACCTTAGATCTAAGTGGAAAAAATAATCGTAGTGGTGGTGGGGATCTAGAGGTGTATATGGAGGTGGTGGTCAAAGCAGTGGTGCTTATGGAGGTGGGAGGAGCAATGGAGGTTACTAAATTGGTGGAGAAATATGATGGTGGATCTACTGAGAGGCAGGTGGCTAAACTTTGTCTTTATAGTAGACGGTTCTAGTTATCTAGGGTTTTAGATTTCTATGTGCATAATTTTTATTTATGTCCTTGTTTCTTAGAATACTGTGTTACTTGATGAAATCAAAAGAAGAAATGTTGAATCTAAATTTTTCCTAAAAATAAAAAAAATAAATCAAAACCCTAAATCCAAACAAAAACCTAAACCCTACACCTAAAATTAAAAACCCAAAACCCTAAAATTAAAAAAATTAAAAAAAAACCTAACCTTAAACCCTAAAACCTACAACCCTAAACCCAAAAAACCCTAAACCCTAAAGCATTAACAGTAAACGATAAACCTTAAACTCTAAACCCTAACCCTAAACCCTAAACCTTGAAATCTTAAACACTACAACCCTAAACCCTAAATCGTAAACCCTAAACCCTAAACCCTAAACACTAAACCTTAAACTCTAAACCATAATAAATAAAATAAAATTAAAAGTCAACTAAAAACTAAACCAAAACCTAAACCTAAACCTAAAAAATAAATTAAATTAAAAACCTAAACTAAAATAAATAAACCTAAAATAAATAAACTAAAAAATAAAAAAGTATACCTAGATAAAATAAAATAAAATAAACTATAAAAAAATAAGTAAATAAATAACCTAAACCCATTTACTTAAAGAAAAAAAAACCCAAAAACCTAAATCTTAAAACTTGAAGCCTATACCCTAAACTGTAAAACTAACCTTAAACCCTAAACCTTAAACCTAAAACACTAAACCTACAACCCTAAACCCTAAACCCTAAAATACCCTAAACCCTAAACTCTAAACCCTAAGCCCTAAAATCATAATTCCTAAAACCCTAAACCCTAAACCTTAAACCCTAAACCTTAAACCCTAAACCCTAAACTCTAAATCTGAAATCCTAAACCTAAACCTAAAGTAACTAAATAATTTAAAAAGTAATACTAAACCCTAAGAATGGGCGTAACCTAAAAATAAACATCACTAAATTAGATAACTAAGGTAAATCACTTGGGGATTTGGAGGTGTGGATATAGTTGGTGGTCATAGTGGTGGTTACGTAAAGGATCGATGAAATTTAAAGCTGGTGGTAATAGATATAATGATGGTGGATCCACTAAATATTGATGGGACCTAAAGAAACTAAAGAACATCCAATGACTCTATTATGGAAATAGTAACGATTCTAGTTATCTCAAGTTTTGATTTGTATTTTTATCTATGCCAATGTGTCTTAGAAACTTGTTGTGTTACTTGGTTGACAAAATAAAAAAAATGAAATGTTGAATCTGAATTTGTTCTCTAATAAAAATAATAAACCAAAAACTCTAAACCCTAAACTAAAACCTGAATCCTAAACCCTAAAACTAACCCTATACCCTAAAACCTAAAACTAATCCTATACCCTAAACCCTAAACCCTAAACCTACAATCCTAAACCATAAACCCAAAAACCTAAAACCCTAAACCCTAAGCCTTAAACCTTAAAACTTAAAGCCCTAAAACTCTAAACTCTAAACCCTAAACCCTAAACCCTAACCCTAAATCCCAAACCCTAAACCTAAACCTAAAGTAACTAAATAAATTAAAAAATAAATGTAAACCCAAAAACTTAATAAACCTAAACCCTAATATTAACCTATAAATACAATCAATACCCTTGATCAGGCTAAGGAAATTATCACAATGGTTATCTGAGGTATATGAGGTGGTGGAAAAATGGTGGTTAAAAAAAATGAGGTTATACTGGTGGCGAGGTAGAGTGGGGATATTATGGTGGATCTACTAGAGGCCGAGGTGGTTCTCAAACTAGAAATAAAGAACCAATGATCAATTGCAAACTTCTTTAAGACATTATAAACTATCTAGGGTTTTTGATTTATTCTATGCATGCTCATTTTCTATCTATGTAATCACTTGTGTCTTAAAACTACTCTTGGTTGATGAAATCGAGAAAAAGAAATGTTGAATCTGAAATTATCCTCTGTTAAAAATTAAAAAAAAACTAAAAACTCTAAACCCTAAACTAAAACCTAAACCCTAAACCTAAACCCTAAACCCTAAACCCTAAATCCTAAATAGTAAAACCTATAACCCTAAACCCTAAACTCTAAACCCTAAACCCCAACCCTTAAACCCTAAACCCTAAACCATAATTCTAAACCCAATAAAGCTAAATAAATAATTCTCAAACTAAAATAAATAAAAAAAACCTAAACCTAAATAAAATAATAAAATAAAATAAATAAAACCTAAACCTAAACCTAAACCTAAAATAAATAAAAAATAAAATAAAATCTAAACTAAAATAAAAGAATAAAACCTAAACTAAACTAAAAAATAATAAACCTAAAACCAAAACTAAAATAAAATAAACTAAATAAACCTAAATTAAAATAAAACAAAACTAAATAAAAAAACATAAACCTAAAAATAAACCTAAAATAAACCTAAACCTAAACCTTAAACTAAAAGAAAAAACCTAAACCAAAAATAAAAAAAATAAAATAAACCTAAACCTAAACAAAAATAAACTAAACTAAATAAATAAAACCAAAGCCTAAACCTAAATAAACTATAAACCCTAAACTAAATAAAAAAATAAACTAAAATAAACCTAAACCTAAGCTAAAAATAACTAAAATAAACCTAAAACTTAAACCTAAACCTAAAATAAAATAAAATAAAACCTAAACTTAAAAAATAAAAAATAAAACTAAACTAAAAGTAAACATAAACCTAAACCTAA
Source organism: Cymbidium sinense (assembly GCA_021442155.1). NCBI lineage: Eukaryota > Viridiplantae > Streptophyta > Magnoliopsida > Asparagales > Orchidaceae > Cymbidium > Cymbidium sinense. The sequence continues at coordinate 215,793,724 of CM038214.1, read as the reverse complement.
AATATATAAAAATAAAACCTAAAATAAATAAAATAAACTAAATAAAAAATAAAATAAACTTAAATAAAAATAATAATAATAAACTAAAATAAATAAAAATAAACTAAAGAAAACTAAACCTACTAATTTAAAGTTAAACCTAAACTAAAACCTAACCCTAAACTAAAACCTATATCCTAAACAATAAACCTAAATAAAAAAAATAAAAATAAAATAAACCCTAACCTAAACTAACCTAAATCTAAAAACTAAAACCTTAAAAACCCTAAACCCTAAACCCTAAAGCCTAAACACTAAATCCTAAACCCTAAACCCTAAAACCTAAACCCTAACCCTAAATCTAAACCTAAAACCCTAAACCACTAAAACCCTAAACCTAAATAAACCTAAACTAAACCTAAAACCTAAAAAAACCCAAAAAAAATAAAATAAATAAAATAAACTAAATAAAAAATAAACTAAAAAAAAACCTAAGCTAAAATAAATAAACCTAAAATAAATAAACTAAACTAAATAAAAAAATAAAAAAATTATTTAAATAAAAATAAAATAAAATAAATAAAATAAACTAAGTAAACTAAATAAACCAAACCTACTGTAATTTTTTTTTAAACCTAAATCATAAACCCTAACTAACTATAAACTAAACCTAAACACTAAACTTACACAAATAAACCCTAAACTCTAAACTAAAACCTCCCTAAACCCTAAACCCAAAACCCTAAACTCTAAACCCTAAACCCTAATCCCTAAACCCTAAAAACCTAAAAACCTAAACTAAAACTAAATAAAACCTAAAAATAAAATAAATAAAAGAACCAAAACATATATAAAATAAATAATAAAATAAAATAAACCTAAGCTAAAAAATTACACCTAAACCTAAACCTAAACCTAAATTAAAATAAAATAAAAAAATAACTAAAATAAAATAAATAAAACCTAAACTAAACTATAAAATAAAATAAACTTCAAAGTAAAAACTAAATAAAATAAAAACTAAATGAAAAATAAAAATAACATTAACCTAAAATAAAATAAAATAAAAACAAAATAAAATCCAAAACCTAAAAAATAAACCTAAAAATAAATAAAGAAATAAAACCTAAATCTTAAACTAAAAAAAAAGCCTAAACCTAAAATAATAAAATAAACCTAAACCTAAACCTAAAGACAAAAAACTAAACTAAAATAAATAAACCTAAACCTAAACCCTCAACTAAATAAAATAAAATAAACTAAAAATAAACCTAAACCTAAACTAAAAAATAAAACCTAAAAATAAACCTAAAATAAAACCTAAATCTTAAACCTAAAAAAAATAAAATAAAACCTAAACCTAAACCTAAAAAATAAAATAAAATAAAGATAAACTAAAATAAACATAAACCTAACCTAAACCTAAAAAATAAACTAAAATAAATAAAATAAATAAACTAAAACCTAAATAAAAATAAAACTTAACTAAAAAATAAATAAACTAAAATAACCTAAATAAACTAATCAAAATGCTAAAACCCTAAAACCTACACAAACCCTAAACCTAAAACCTAAACCCTAAACTAAACCCTAAACACTAAAACCAAATCTAAACCAAAACCTAAACCTAAACTAACTAAACTTAAACCCTAAAACTAAACCAACCCTAAAAAAACCTTAAAACCTAAACCTAAAACCCTAAACCTAAAAAACTCAAAACCCTAAACCCTAAACCTAAATATAAATAAATAAACTTAAACTAAAAATTAAACTAAATATAAAAAAATAAAATAAACTAAATATAAATAAAAAAATAAATAAGAAAAATAACATTAACCTTATACCTAAACCTAAAATCTAAAATATAACCTAAACACAAAATAACCCTAAACCTAACCCTAAACCTAAAAAACCTAAACCCTAAACCCTAAACCCTTATCTTAAATGAACTCTAAACCCTAAATCCTAAACCATAAACACTAAACTCTATCCCTAACCCTAAATCATAAACCCTAAATCATAAACCCTAAACCATAAACCCTAAACCCTAATCGTAAACACTAAACCTTAAAAACCTAAACCTAAACTAAATAAAACCTAAAAATAAAATAAATAAAAAAACTTAAATCTAAATAAAATAAATAAAATAAAATAAATTAAAAACCTAAACAAAAACCTAAACCTAAACCTAAAAATAAAATAAAATAACCTAATAAAATTAACTAAAATAAAATAAATAAAACCCTAAACTAAACTAAAAAATAAAATAAACCTAAGAATAAGAATACCTAAATATAATTAAAAGTAAATGTAAAATAAATAAAAAATATACTTAAAATAAAATAAAATAAAAACTAAATAAAAACCTAAACCTAAAAGATAAATCTAAAAATAAAACCTAGAAATAAATAAATACAAAACCCAAACCCTAAACTAAATAAAAACTAAACCCAAAATAAAATAAAATAAATAAAATAAAATAAACCTAAACATAAACTAAAATAAACTAAACTAAAATAATTAAAACCTAAACTTAAAATAAACCAAAAATCAAATTAATAAAATAAAATAAACTAAAAGTAAACCTAAACTAAAAAAAATAAAACTAAAAAAACCTAAAATAAACCTAAACCTAAACCCTAAACCTAAAAGCTAAAACCTAACCTAAACTAAATAAAACTTAAAAATAAAATAAATAAATAAACCTAAACAAAAAAAAAATATAATAAAATAAAAACATAAACTAAAATCTAAACCTAAACCTAAATAAAAAAATAAAATAAAAATTAAAACTAATAAAATAAATAAATAAAACCTAAACTAACTAAAAATAAAAACCTAAATAAAAAAAAAAACTAAACCTAAAATAAAATAAAATAAACCTAAACCTAAAACTAAACCCCTAAAATAAAAAAAACCTAAATTAAAATAATAAAAATAAACTAAACTAAAATAAAGAAACCTAAACCTAAACTTCAAAAAATAAACCTAAACCTAAAAAATAAATAAAATAAACTAAAAGTAAACCTAAACCTAAACTAAAAAAATAAACCTAAAACATAAATAAAAAAACCTAAACCTAAACCTAAAAAATTAAAATATAACCTAAAACTAAACCTAAAATAATAAATAAATCCAAAACTTAAAAAATAAAATAAAAATAAAACTAAACTAAAAAATAAACCTAAACCTAAACCTAAACCTAAAAAATAAACTAAAATAAATGAACATAAAATAAATAAACTAAACTAAATAAAATAAAAAAAGAAACCTAATAAAAATAAAAAATTAAAAAATAAAACTAAAATAAATAAAAATAACTATAAATAAACCTAAAACCCTAAACCCTTAACCCTAAAACCTAAACCCTAAACCCTAAACCCTAAACCCTAAACCTAAACCTAAACCCTAAACCATAAACTAAACACTAAACCCTAAAGAAACCCTAAAACCCTAAAACCTAAACCTAAACTAACCTAAACCTAAGCCCAAAATCTAAACCCTAAACCTAAAACCTAAAACCTAAACCCTAAACCCTAAACCTAAAACCTAAAAAAACCTAAACCTAAACTAAATAAAACCAAAAATAAAATAAATAAATAAACTTAAACCTAAATAAAAATAAAATAAAATAAAATAAACCTAAACTAAACCTAAACCTAAAATAAAAAAAAAAAATAAAACTAAACTAAAATAAAATAAATAAAAACTAAACTAAACTATAAAATAAAAACCTAAAAAAAATTAAAACTAAAATAAAAAAATTAAACCTAAATATAAATAAAATAAAAACTAAATAAAATAAAAACCTAAAATAAATATAAAAAATAAAACCCAATAAACCAAAAAAATAAAACTAAACCTAAAATAAAAAATAAAATAAATACACTAAAATAAATAAAACCTAACCTAAACCTACACTAAACCTAAAACTAAATAAAATAAAATAAACAAAAAATAAGCCTAAACTAAACTAAAAAATTAAACTTAAAATTAAACCTAAACAAAACCTAAACCAAACCTAAAAAAAAATAAAATAAAACCTAAACCTAAACATCAAAATAAAATAAAACCTAAACCTAAAATAAATCAAAATAAACTAAACTAAAAATAAACATAAAAATAAACTAAAATAAAAACTAAACTAAAATAAATAAACCTAAAATAAATAAACCAAACTAAATAAAAAATAAAAAATAAACTTAAATAAAAAAAAAAAAATAAAATAAACTAAAATAAATGAAAATAACTATAAATAAACCTAAACTATATTTAATTTTTTTAAACCTAACCCTAAAAATCCTATACTAACTTTAAACCCTAAATCCTAAACATAAACCCAAAATCATAAACCCTAAAACCCTAAACCTAACTAACTAAAACCCAAATCCTAAACCATAAACCCTAACTAACCCTAACCTAAACCCTAAACTATACTAAACCCTAAGATAACCCTAAAGCCAAAACCAATAACCCTAAACCCTAAAGCCTAAAACCTAAAACCTAAACCCTAAACTAACCCTAACCCTAAACCCTAAACCTAAAACCTAATAAATAAACCTAAAAACCTAAACTTAAACATAAAGTAAATAAAAAACCTAAAAAAATATAAAATAAATAAACCAACCTAAATAAAATTAAAAAATAAAATAAAAACTTAAACTAAACCAAAACCAAAACCAAACCTAAACATAAAATAAAATAAAAAATAAATTAAACAAAAAATATAATAAAGAAAACCTAAACTAAAAAATAAAATAAACTTAAGAAGAAAAAACATTAATAAGATAAAACTAAACATAAATAAAAAAATAAAATAAACCTAAATAAAATAAAATAAAACTAAATTAAAGCAACCAAAAAAAATAAACCTAAAAATAAAGCCTAAAATAAATAAAAAGTAAATCCTAAACCTAAACTAAAAAAAAAAACATAACCTAAAATAAAAAATAATAAAATAAACAAAATAAAATAAAACCTAAACCTAACCTAAATAACTAAAAAAATAAATAAACTTAAACCTAAACCCAAATAAATAAACTAAACCTAAACCTAAACTTAAACTAAATAAAATAAAATATGCTAAAAATAAACCTAAACCAAACTAAAATATAAAATGTAAAAAATAATTCTAAAATAAAACCTAAAACCTAAACCTAAAAAAATAAAATATAAACCAAAAAAAAATTAAACCTAAACCTAAAAAATAAAACTAAACCTAAACCTAAACCTAAAAAAAAACTAAAATAAAAAACTTAAACAAAAATAAATATACCTAAAGTAAATAAACTAAACTAAATAAAAAAATAAAATAAAAAATAAAAAATAAATAAACTAAATAAACTAAATAAACCTAAACCTACTTAATTTTAAAAAACCCTAAACCTAAATTTAAACCCTAACCCAAAAAAATTCCTAAACCCTAAACCTTAAAAAAACACTAAACTCTAAACCCTAAACCTAATCCTAAGCCTTAAACCCTAAAAGCATAAAGCCTAAAACCTAAACCCTAAACCATAAACCCTAAACCTTAAACCCTAACCCTAAAGCTAAATCTAAAGTAACTAAATAAATTAAAAAATAAACCTAAACCCTAAAACCTAATAAACCTTAACCTAAACCTAAACCCTAAGAATAAACCTAAACAAACCAAACTTAGTCTAGATCTATGGAGGTGAAAAGTAAAGCTATCATAAACCTAGGATCGGAGGTGAATAGAGGTGGTAAAATGGTTATAATAAACCACGAGGTTATAGCCTTGGTGGTAATAGAGATCATTTGATGGATCTAAGAGGAGGTTTATCCAACCTAAACCTAAAATATAAACAGTTATCTATGTACTCTATGTCCTCGTGTCTTAGAAAAACTTGGTTGATGAAATCAAAATGAAGAACTGTTAATTCTTAATTTGTTCTCATTTTAAAATAAACCAAAAACCCTAAACCCTAAACTAAAACCTAAACCTTAGACTTATAACCTAAACCCTAAACCCTAAAACCCTAAACTATATACCCTAAAACCCTAAATCACAAACCCTAAACCCTAAACCCTAAAATATATACCCTAAACCCTAAACCCCAAACACTAAACCCTAAACCTTAAACCCTCAACTAACCCTAAATGCTAAACCCTAAACCCTAAAAAGCTAAAAACTTAAATCGAAACTAAATAAATCTTGAAAATAAAATAAATCAAAAAACTTGAACCAAAATAAAATTAAATAAAAACCTAAACAAAAACCTAAACCTAAACCTAAAAAGAAAATAAAATACAAAATAAAAACTAAACCTAAACCTAAATTAAATTAAAAATTAAAAAACATAAATAAAATAAAATAAAATAAATTTAAAAATAAAATAAAATATAACTAAATAAAAAACCTAAACCTAAAAAAAAATAAACCTAAAAATAAAGAAAAATAAAACCTAAACCCTAAACTAAAAAAACCTAAACCTAAAAAAATAAAATAAAAAACTAAACCTAAACTAAAATAAATAAAACCTAAACCCACATAAAATTAAATAAACTAAAATAAACCTAAACCTAAACTAAAAAATAACCTAAAAATAATCTAAAATAAACATAAAAAAGAAAATAAAACCTAAACCTAAACCTAAAAATAAAAATAAACTAAATAAAAATCAAATAAAAATAAAGCTAAGCTAAAAAATAAACATAAACCTAAACCTAAATAAATAAACCTAAATAAATAAAAATAAAACATAAACCTAAATAAAAATATAAAATAAAATAAACTAAATAAACCTAACCTAAAGTTTAAAATAAACTAAAACCTAAACCCTAAATCCTAAACCCAAACTAAACCCTAAACTAACCCTAAACTAAACCTTAAACCCTAAATCCTAAACCCTAAACTCTAAAACCTAAACCCTAAACCCTAACTAAATAACTATAAACCAAAGTAAAACCCTAAACCTAAACTAACCCTAAACCCTAAACCCCAAACTCCTAAACCCTAAAACCCTACACCCTAAACCATAAACTAAACCCTAAACCTAACCTAATAAACCCTAAACCTAAGCCCTAAATCAAAACCTAACTAAATAAATGTAAACCTAAACCCTAAAACCTAATAAACCTAAACATAAACCTAAACCCAAGAATTAACCAACATTAAACATCAATAATTAGATCTATGGAGGCTAAGGTAAGGAGGTTCACTAATCTAAAATAAGGTAAAACTGGTTAAAAAGAGATGGAGGTTAACCAATAAAGATTGAGATATGATGGTGGATCAATAAATAATATGGGAATTAAAACTAAAGAATAAAATATCTAAAACTAAATTACTAAACTAACTTATCTAGGATTTTGATTTAACTATACTTGTGTCTTAGTAAACATGGTGTGACTATGATGAAATTAAAAAGAAATAATGTGAATTTTCTCTAAAAAAATCCAAAAAATCCCTAAACCTAAACTAAAATTAACCCTAAACCTAAAACCTAAACCCTAAACCTAAAACCCTAATTCTAAACCCTAAACCCTAAACCCTAAACCTAAACCCTAAACCTTAACCTAAACCCTAAACCCTAAACCCTAAAAGCTAAACCTTAAACTTTAAACAAACTCTAAACCCTAAACCCTAAAAAGCTGAAAACCTAAACCTAAACTAAATAAAATCTAAAAATAAAATAAATAAAAAACCTAAACCAAGATAAAATAAAAAAATTAAATGAAATAAAACCTAAGCTAAACTCTAAACCTAAACTTAAAAAGAAAATAAAATAAGAAATAAAAATAAAACTAAAATGATATAAATAAACCTAAACTAATGTAAAAAAATAAAATTAAACCAAACCTAAAATAAAAAAAAAATAAACCTAAAATATAATAAAATAAAATCTAAATCTAAAAATAAACCTAAAAAAAAAAAACCTAAACCCTAACCTAAAAAAAAAATCAAAATAAATTAAAATTAAAATAAACCTAAACCTAAACTAAAATATAAACTAAATAAATAAAACCAAACCTAAACCTAAAATAAACTAAACCTAAACCTAAACAAAACCCAAAACCAAAGATAATTTGAAACCTAAACTAAAAATAAACCTAAAAATTAAGCTAAAATAAAACCCAAAACCTACCTAAAAAAAATAAAAAACTAAAACATAAACTTAAAGAATAAAAAAATAAAAATAAAAACTAAAATAAACATAAACTTAAACCTAAACCTAAAAAATAAACTAACTTAAATAACCTAAACTAAATTAAATAAACCTAAAATAGATAAACTAAACTAAATAAAAATTAAAAAAACCTAAAATAAAATAAATTAAAATAAATAAAAAAGAAAATTAAATAAACTAAATAAACCTAAACAAATACTTATTAAAAAATAAAAAAAAAACCCTAAGCCTAAACCTAAACTAAAACCTAAACCCTAAACCTAAACTCTAAACTTTAAACCCTAAACCCTAAACCTAAAACCATAAACCCTAAACTAAACCCTAAACCCCAACCCCTAAACCCTAAACCCCAAACCCAACCCTAAAGCAAAAACCTAAAATAAACCCATCTCCTCTCTACCGCTCCTCTCTCATGATTTTGAGTTCCCTTGATGGATTGGCGTTCTGTAATTCACTTCTGCGCTTCTCTCACCGAAGCTGTATCGGCTCCCTCATGTGACATCCTTGATTAGAGCAATGGCGAGGCTCGTCTCATGAATCCCTCTGTCGCCTCATGCACCTTGACCTGCTCTCCGACTCTATAGGTTTTCTGGATTCGATTGCACCTGTTAATGCACCTATTGTTAAATCATTCAAAGATGCTTTATCTAGTAAGATCCCTAGCTCAGATGCTTCGATTAATCTCATTTCAACATCTTATCGTGGATTGCCCAAGAATGTGTTCGATCGATGTTGAGAAACTTGCTAAGCCCTTCGAAGTTCGCTTTGGTGGGTAAATTCTCCTTAGATGAATTCTTGATAATATTTGCTCTTTCTTTCATAGTTTAAAATTATCGGTACTCTATCTTGATCGATCCCTCACATTCTTATTCAACTCTCAAATGATTTAGATTAGTGTTTTCGCATCATTCTTACTTTGTGCATAATTGTCAAATGCGGTTATTGAAATGGTCGCCTCTTTTGATGTCAAAGAGGAATCTCCCATTGTCCCTCTTTGGCTTGCTTTTCCTAACATGCTAATACATTATGTCACTCATCAAGTTTTGTTTGTCTGCCTTTTGGTAGGCCTCTCCAAATAGACCAAGCAACGCCACTAGATCTAGGCCATCTATCACTATATTCTCGCTGAGATAGACATCACAAAAAATATCCCAAAGAGGTTTGGATTGGCTCCAAAAAAATTTGGATATAGTCAAAAGTCAATTCAAAAATTTTCCTATCTTTGCACTCACCAAGATTCACGCACCCATCACCGTAATGCTTTGTGCTTCATCCTAATCTCAAAAAAAATTTACCATAGAATATGAATACCATTAATGGAACTGGGAAAACCAATACTCTAGCATATGTGCCTAAAGATACTCAAAAAAGAACCTCTCCTCCCTACACCTCCTGACCGTAGTGGAAAACACTCGACCTTGGTACTAAAACAGCCATTGAGGGGTGTGACGATACCAATGGCAATTTACCTAACCTCACCCTTGCTAGTAATAATTGGTTTCCCACGATAGCTTTTGCTTCATTTAAATCCTAAAAAATCTAAATGGTAGCCTTATATTGGACACCCAATTAAACAATTTGAATGGGAATCATATAATGGACCAAAACAATGATGACCCTATGGCTTCGTAACATATTGAGAAAGATATTTGTATTACTTAATGGTGCCGTAACTTCCCCATCTATTTCCTTCGTAGTGATAATCACTTGAACCCAATTTCTCACACTCTATCCAATAGAAGGTGAAATCCCTCTTCTAAAACATTGATAGATTCTTCTACTATTCCGGAACCCAAAATCAATCACTTTCGATGGAGATAATTTGGATTGATAGACCCTTTCAAATTGTTAAAACAAAAAACCCTACAAAGCAAAATTTTCTAATAATAACTTCACTAGAACCACTGCTTCTTTCACCCCACACAAGTAATGTGTCATCATTTCTCTCCTCTCTTTCCTTTCTTTTTCCTTTTCCTTTTGGTTGTCCCCTTATGATTAATTTTCTTATTTGGAATATCAGGTTGTGGGTCTCTTCACGTCCATGTCGTGTTAGGAGTCTTTCTGTTCATAATATCAAGTTACTTATTCTTATTGAACCTTTCATTAATTCTTCTAAGATTGCTTTTGTTGCTAGATCCTTGGTTTTCATAATTTCTTCTTCAATCTTAATAATAAAATTTGGTGCTTTTGCTCCATCACCATTTCCATCATTGATGATCTTGACCAATTGGTTAATGTCAAAATCTCCTTAGGTGACTTATTGACTTTTGGCTCTTTTATCTATGCTTCTTGTAATAGAGTGGTAGGAACATCCTTTGGAATCACTTACCTCTTGCTTCCTCGGCTAACCTTCCCACGGTTGGTTGGAGGTGATTTCAATACATAGCTAGTTTGGAAAGAAGGGGAGGATGTTCTCCTAACCTTCATTCCATGGAGGACTTCTCAAATATGATCCTTGATTGCAATCATGACATTGGTTTCCTTGGTCTAACTTGGCACAACTCTAGACTTTGGCGATCTTGATAGGACCCTCTTTAATTCTCTTTGGATCAATCGTGGCCTCTACCATTGTTGAGCATTTGAGCGAACTTTGTTACATGCTCCTCTTTTGATTTCCTTCAAAATCTCCCCTAACCCTTCTACTCCCTCTCCTTTGATTTCAAAATATGTGGACCCCATAGTGACTTCACCAATGTGCTCTCACTAATTGGATGGCCCTATTTTCCGGATAATTGTTAAAGGTATGACTCATCTTTGGCTTAAGCTCAAGACTTAAACAAAATCTCAATTGGTGGAACAAACACATTTTAAAAACCTTTTCACAAATCTTAAAGCTATGGAATAAGAGGTTTGTTCTCTTGAAGAAGTCTCAAGCGATCCCGGTAAACTTGAGGAGTTGAACATTGCCAAGAATAACTTGGTTAATTATCAAAATATGGAAGAAACCTATTGATCAAAAGCAAAGCAAACATATTGATGGTGGAAACACCAGGTATTTTCATGCCATTTGTAATAAATGGAAAGCCTTAAACTCGATTAAGAAAATTAAGAACTCTAATGGTGAATGGATAACCGATGACAATGATATTAAGGATTATCATACATCATTTCCAAACTTTATTAAATTCTAATCCGTTCTTTGGGAACTTTATCAAACACCCATCTTATCCCTTCTATGATTAACGGTGAGGATAATCATTTACTCACTATGTGTCCTTTGAAGAGGAGATTAGTAATACTCTTAAGAACATGAACACGACTCTGTTCTTTGTACGGCTATCGACCCACTTCTTTTCCATTGTTGGCCATTTATTAAAAGCGACTTAGTTGATCTTTGTTATTGATTTCTTTGATGGCAATCCTATTCCCAAATACTTTTCAAGCACTTCTATTGTCCTTATTTCCAAAACTAACAATCCACGAATCTTGGGCGATTTTAGACCGATTAGTCTTTGCACCTTTTTCAAAACTCATTGCTAAATTAATAAATAATAGACAGCCCTTTGCTTCCTAAAATCATCTCCCAAATCCGGTTTTGTTAAACAGCAATATCGATAATATTCTTCTTGCTCAGTGGTTCATGACATTGATGTCCCTTCTAGAGGAGGCAACATCTTATTCGGACATTGCTAAAGTCTTTGACAATCTCTCATGGGATTTTCTCTTTCAAATCTGAATTTGTTTGGTTTTTTGATAGTTTTATCGGATTATAAAAGGTGTATCACGAATGTCTAGTTTTTTGATTATCATGAATGGTGAGTCCATAGGTTTCTTTCCTTCTAGCCATGGTTTGAGGCAAGGTGATCCACTATCACCTTCCCTTTTTATCATGCTATTGAATACCTGTCAAGGAGCCTTAACGATCTTTTCGCTAATAATCCTAATATGTCTTTTAAAACTCATGGAGGTTTCCTATTTCTCATCTTAGCTTTGCGATGATTTCATTATCTTACGCAGCGGCTCCCTTCAACATGTTAAAACCATTAAGAACCTCTAAATGATTTTGGTAAAGTTAGTGGTCTTTTCTTAATGAAGGAAAATGCGGTTTATTCCTTCAACTAAGATTCCTCTAATAGACTTAACCAAATATCAATTACTAATTTTAAGCAAAATCAACTCCCTCTTAATTACCTTGGGGCTCAGCTTTTAAAGGCCAAAAGATCACACCTTTTGATGATCTAATTCAAAAAATTTCTAACAAAATTTTGGTTTGGGAATTTCATTTACTCTCTCTCTTTTGGTGGTAGGCTTACCTTGATCAAGAGCACTCTAAATTCCATGCCTATATACCTTCTTCAAACCATTGTGCCATTGTGCTACCAACTCTATCAATAGAATTGAGCATCTCTTAAACAAATTTTTTAGGGAACCAATACCTCCTCTAAAAGAATGCACTGGTCATCTTGGTCTAAAAGTTGTGGTACTCTTGAAGAGGGAGGTGCAGGATGTAAATCCATCAAAGAAGTTATCAATGCCTTCTCCTACAAACTTTGGTGGAATTTTAGGAGCAAAATAGTCTTTGGGCAAATTTCATGACTTTAAATATTGCCGGGTAAACATCCTCTCATTTGTCCCTTTAAATGGTGATTCTCACGTGTGGAGAAGACTTTGTTCTGTCAAATGGGAAGAATCCTTAATTTTTTGGGGCATAAACTCGCAATTCCTTCTTTTGGCAAGACAATGGGTGGTTGTGGATCCATTGATGACTTACTCTACACTCACTCCACTTCCACTATTAGAGTTAATTCATTCTGGCAAAACCACAAGTGGAACACTAGTAAGATTACTGATTCTATTCCTTCCACTTTCTTAAATATGATTACTAATATTCCTATCACTCCTAACAATCATGATCAGATTATCTTTATCTCATAATGGGGATTTCAACCTTAAAATGTGTGGCTTCACACTAAAGACACTCAGATTCTTCTATTGTGTTCTCCAAAATTTGGAATAACAATATCCCCTCTTACTTACTCTAACTTGGCATATCCTAAAAACTTTATTCTGTTGACTCTTTGTTGTGGGGTAAAGGGTTTTATTTACCCTCTAAATGTCAATGTTGTTCTCATATTGAGAATGTTAACCATGTTTTTTGTTAATGGGGCTATTGCCTCTAAAATTTGGATTTGGTATGACGATCTATTCAACACTTTGTCAATTTTAATTGTTCTTTTACTTTATATCAACTTCTTGAAGTTTACTTTGACAATGCAATTAAAGGTCATATTAAAATCATAATCGCCATTACTCTTATTTGGTTCATATGGATGGATGGAAATGAAACTAAACATCGTGGGATTCATATGAATCACATGAGGATTATTGCTAGAACTAAAATAAAATTTGTGACTTGTTTAAAGCCAATTTAATTCATCACAAACTTTTAAAGGTCATAAATCAGTAATAATAAACTAGGCCTCAACCTTCGGACCCTTACTATCGAAATGATAGAATGGTTTTTGGAAAAACCTCTTGATCATATTATTAAAATTATGATGGCTCTCTCTCATAATGGCTCACGGTTGTGGAGGCATTTTAGGATTCTAAGGGTATAGTCCTATGTGCATTTGCTTATCCCCTTATTTCCAGCCTTGTCCCTTATCTTGAGCTTATGGCGTCCACAAAGCTCTAGAAATTTGTCTTCAAAATGGTCAATATTTGGATAGAGGTGGGCTCTTCTATTGATTGATCTTTTGACTTCTACCAATATGAGCAACGCTTGTTTGTACTACCTCCTCAAGCAAACTAGGGCTCTTCTCTCTGAATTTTACCATCACTCATGTTTGGCATGAAGGTAGCTTGCTTGTCTTTAAATCTGCTCGTGCGAGATCGTATCATCTTCTTTGATCAATTTACATTACCCAAATACTTGCGTGGTGCGATTAACTTGGACAATTCAGGCTTCCTTACCTCGAATCTAATTATCCTCTTCGCTTCCCTTTTTTATTGTTTTTGTTTCCTTGTGTTCTTTATGGATACTTCTCATAGATATCATTCTTTGTCTTGTGCTCTTTGCCATGACTTCGCCTTTACCCCTTCTCCTTTAGTTGGTAGAATTCTTTTTTGGCATTTTATTATAGATGTTGAACTATATGCACATCAATATTTGAATTAGAACCAGTTGAGCCTTGTGTTATTCTAGTTTTATAACCAATCCCACTTGGGACTTTAATTTCATTGATACATTCATTTCTAAACCTATTAACCATTCTTTGGAGGAAGTTATCTATTTTGATGGGCTTAGATTTTAGTACTAACTTCTTTAACCAATTTTTTCTCTCACGACAATATGGCTTGGAGCATTGCTACCTATGTTGCTTCTAGAGATTAGTGTGCATTATCTTTGGTTGCTTTTATTTTGATGATTATAGTATTTCTTTGGTGATGCTTACATTCCTTGGGACTCTTTCCCCTTAAAGGACTAATTCATAAAGGTTTCAACACTTATCTTGAAAGGATTTTGGTTGGTTGTTGGGCTTGACTTTCTGCGTAGATCCTTGCTTATATAATGCTAACCTCGATGCTTTCCGCAAGGGAAGAAATTATAATACCCGATCTCTTTTAATGGTTATTTTTAGTGCGAAATCCTTGTCTTGGAATGGATTGGGCTTAATTACTTTTGGGTTTTGGAGGTTCTTCCATGGTTGTTTGTTGATTTTTTGTTGATTTGGTTTTAATCCCTTTGGTTAGACTCTGATTTTTTTTGTGCTTGCTTCTCCCAGTTTTCCTTGCTTCTTTTGCCATCTTGCACCTTTCTTGTCTTAGCAAGTTCGGTTTTGGACCTTTATTATCTTAAAATTCTGCATGGTAATGATGTCTTCTTATCCCTGAGAATGGATTTTGTTGGCTACTCCTTTTGGTTCTTACTATGTTTATCTCCTCTTTGTTTCATTTTTACGTTCTTGTTGTTAACATTTGGATTGATGTTGGACTTTCTTGCAATTGTTTTCACCCTTCATGCTTTGAGGAGATCATGAAAATCACAAGACCATTCTACTATTCTTATATGTAACCAATGGTCTATCCTATGCCTCTTGATTATATGTCAATATCCTTGGCAATCGCTTAAGGTGACAAAAAGCAACTTCTTGAACTATTTGCTCTTAGATTTGCTATTGAGCACCTATTGTTGCAATTTTCTTTATTCTTGTTATTTTGTTGATTGGGATATCCCATCTAATATCTCTTTGCATGAATTGTTATTTATTTTTTCAATACTAGTCTTGTTTGGTCTTGCTTCCCATGATGCAGGTTTGGAGTTCTTCAAGGGATTATCATTGTGCATCTCGAGATTGTGAGCCTTGCTACTCTAGTGGAAAATCCTTCAACTCATACAATTTTTACTTTATATCCTTCTTAGTAATATTTCCTTTTCCTAATGTTATGATAAAATTGTCCATCTTTGTATTTTTTTACGGATTCTTGATTTCCTTGTCCAGTAAATTCTCTTTGTTTTTCTTTTATTTTTTGATGCAAACACCTGAGATGTTGTTTCTTTTCCTTGATGTTGTTCTCCCATCCTATGCTATGATTGGAACATGTACAACTTGAAGCACATTTCTTTGTTATGCTTGGAATTAATCAATGATTTATCTTATATGCATAATTGGGTTATTACAAACCCTTTGGTTATTGTCATTACCCTTGGTAGAATTATGGTGAATAAGCATCCTAACACGTCGATTTCTCTGAATGTCACTTCTTTGGATAGGCTTATGGTGGGGAGCTATTCATTATCTATCCTTTCCTTTACCTATATATGTTTATGGGTGGAATCTTGGACGACTTGTTGGTTTTAACGCCTTGTTGGTTATCTAGATCAATACCTTCCTTGGGGCTTTGGATTATTTTGTACAACAAGTCTCTATTGAAGTTGTTGATTGCTTGGTAGATTTTGCTTTGAACCACCTTATTGGTTTATTTTATGCCTATCATTGGAATTCATTGATCTACCTTTTTCTACTGTTTACTTCATCCTTTTTCTGTCAAACTTGTATCTATTGTTTTGATTATACTGGATGAGTGGCATCATGGCAAATAGCGGTTTTGCTATTTTGGTTATCTCTTGTCTTGAGATTTACCTTTTGTTTTACCTTGTCACCTCTTGGCTCTTTCTTTGTTGGTTGTAGAATTTGGGTCTCATGCCCATTCTTTGTTGTCGATGGTGAGGGTTTTGGTGATTCTGTCGATTTGCCTTGATAACTATTTTATGCTTTATTTATTTGTTTATCTATTATTGCCATGTCTACTCGATTGAGGAGTTTTATGGCCAATTCTTTATCTTCCTATCTTGGATGTTGCCATCTTAACTATTCTATTTTGATTTTAATGTTGAGACTCATTTCAATTCACTTGTTGATTTTTTTATGGTGGGTTCCAATGTTGTGTATTTGTTTGGCTATTGGGGTTCTGATTGCCGCAATTTATCTCCTATTTTTTCTCACATCACACTACCTCATTTTGGTGGTTGTGCGTCTTATGCGTTTATTCGAAAGAATGGTATTATGCGATTTAGTCCCTTCTTATCTTGGATGTTGTTTCCTTTTCTTTCTTGTTCTAGATTGATTGTTGATCTAGATTATCAATGGTGAATGCTATTGGGCGCTCTAACTATTTTTTTTTGGGTGCTTATTTTGGTTGGTTGCAGTTCATTCCCTGTTGAGCTATGCTATCTTCCTTTATTGCTTTCTCCGGGACATTAATAAGGGATTATTTCACGGGTTGTTTCTGCGAAAGATTCATTTACATATCATGTGATTGGATGGTGTTAATTATAGGCTCATTGACTTATTTAAGGTTTTAGCAAGTTGTCTCCTGTAATTTTCTATGGAGAGATTATATCTTGAACTAATTTCTTCCCTTAATGCTATTCATGAGATTACGCTAAGATGGCTCACTCACTTATGTTTATGTATTCTCATGTCAAGATGACTATATTGATGATATTTTTCTTGAATGAGATTCCTTATCCTTGACTCTTAGCAATTACCTATATATTTTAGATATGATTTTGCTTAGTTTGCGGGTAATAAAGCTCACAAGAATATCAATTGCTACCTTCTCACAGTTTGTTGGCTATGATGGTGATGATCTCACTCCCTATTGGTTGGTAGTAGCTCATGTGATGTAACCCTTCTGAAGTTTGGATGCTCATACTTGCATCCCCAGATGATTGAGCGAGCCTTCTCTATCACAATTCCTTACTAACATACTCATATTATGTTGTTTTCCTCTAACTTTTTGTCTGTATTACCTTAACTATTCTAATCTCCCTCTTATTATAACTTTGTAGGTGATTCTCTCTCCTTCTTTTTGTATCTCCAGTTATCATGCATTCCCACATCCTAGCATTGGCTTTAATATTACTTTAGCTTATTATGTTAATCATCTTGTATCTTTTGATTGTTTTATGCTTTCTTTTACTCTTGGATGTACTTAGATGGGATTTACTCCTTAGGCTAATTGTAGCTCTTTGAGCGATGGTTAAGTTTATCCCCTTAAGGACCTTGTAACCCTCTTTTTGTGGCAATAAAATACCCCAACATGGGGCTTCCCCTTAAAAAAAAAAAAAAAAAAAAAAAACCCTAAACCTCAAACATTAAACCCTAAACCCTAATCCTTAAACCCTAAAGACCTAAAAAACTAAAAACCTAAACCTAAAAATAAAATAAATAAGAAAACCTAAACCTAAATTTAATATTAAAAAATAATAAAATAAAAACCTAACCTAAAACCTAAACCTAAACCTAACTAAATGTAAATGTAAAAAAATAAATAAAAAATAAATAAACCAAAAAAATAAAATAAACCTAAAATAAAACTAATTAAAATAAACTAAATAAAATAAAATAAAATGACCTAAAATAAAATAAAATAAAACTAAATAAATAAACCAAAAAAAATAACTTTAAAATAAATTTAAAAATACATAAACCTAAACTAAAAATAAACCTAAATAACAATAAACTAAACCCTAAACCCAAACCCCAAAAAAACCAAACCCTACCCTAACACCAAAAAAAACCCTAAACTCTAAACCTTAAACCTATAATAAAATATAAACCCCAAACCCCAAACCAAAAAAACTAAAACTAAAATAAACAAACTAAAACCAAAATAAATAAATAAAATATTAATGTAAATAAAATAAAATAAAACCTAAACTAAAATAAAAACTTAAAAAAATAAATAAAATAAAAAAAATAATAATTAACTAATAAAATAAATAAAACCTATAAATAAAAAAATAAACCTAAAATAAAACCTTAAATAAAATAAAACTAAACATAAAATGAAATAAAATAAAATAAAACTAAATAAAAACTAAAAAATATAAAATCAACATAAAAATAAATAAAAAATAAAACATAAAAATAAACTAAAAAAAACTAAACCTAAAATAAACAAAATAAAATAAGCCTAAACCTAAACTAAAATTAACTAAACCTAAACCTAAAATAAACTAAACCTAAATCCTAAAGTAAATAAAATAAAATAAATTAAAAATAAATCTAAACCTAAACTAAAAAATAAGTCCTATAAATAAATCTAAAATTAAAACGTAAAACCTAAACCTAAAGAAATAAAGTAAAAACCTAAACCAAAAAATAAAAAATAAAACCTAAACCTAAAAAATAATAATAATAAAACTAAACTAAAAACTAAGCATAAACCTAATTCTATTACTAAAAAATTAACTAAAATGAAAAACCTAAACTAAAATAAATAAACCTAAATAAAATAAAATAAACTAAAATATAAAAATAATCTAAAATAACTAAATAAACTATACCTATGAGTTTACTTAGTTTTAAAAAAACCATAAACTCTAAACTCTAAATCATAAACTCTAAATATAAACTCTAAACTAAAACCTCTAAAAAATACTACCAAAACCCAAAATGACTCCCTGACCTACCTATCCTGAGCCACCCTCCCTAAACTCCACTCCTAAACCCTCTAAACCCTAAACCTAAATCCTAACTAAACCCTAAACTAACTGACCATAGCTGACCCTGAGCCACTGAGCCCTAACCACTAAACCTCCTAAACTAAACTCCTGGGCCCTCCTTCAAACCTAAACCTAAACTTAAAAATAATAAATAAATAAAACCTATGCTAAAATAAAACAGTTATTAATTAAACCTAAAATATCTAAACCTAAACTAAAATTAAAATAAATTAAAATAAAAATAAATAAAACCTAAACTAAATTAAATAATAAAAAACCTAAGAATAAAAACCTAAAATAAAATAAAATGTAAAATAAAAAAATAAAATAAACCTAAAATATAATAAAATCAAAACTAAATAAAACTAATCCTAAAAAATAAACCTAAAATAAATATAAAATAAAACCACCTAATCTAAAATAAAATCACTAAAAAAATAAAAATAAATAAACAAAATAAAATAAACTGAACCTAATCTAAAATAAACTATACAAAATAAATAAACCTAAACCTAAACCTAAAATAAACTAAACCTACAACTAAATCTAGACTAAAATAATAAAATAAACTAAAATAAACTAAACCTAAACTCAAAAATAAAATCTAAAATTAAAGCTAAAAAATAAAACTAAAACATAATCCTAAAAAAAATAAAATAAAACCTAAACCTAAACTAAAAAATAAAAAAAATAAAATAAAACTCAACTAAAAAAAAATAAACCTAAACCTATAAAATAAACTAAAATAAAACCTTAACTAAAATAAATAAAAACTAAATAAAAAAATTAACCTAAATAAAATAAAAATAATAAAATATAAATAGATAAAAAATTAAACTAAATAAACCTAAGTTTACTATTTAAAAAAAAATCCTAAACCTTAAATCCAAAAAACCCACAAAATTAATATTAAACCCAAAATCTTAAATTAAACCCTAAAATCCTAAACCACAGACCTAAACCTTAAACCATAAAACCACAAAACCTAAACCCTAACCCCTAAACCATAAACCCTAAACCCTAAAACCTATAACCCTAAACCTTGAATCCTAAACCCTAAACCCTAAATACTAAACTAACCATAAACCTTAAACCATAAAGTAACCTTAAACCCTAAGAATGGGCAGAACCTTGATGAAAGGAACATCACCATCAACTAGGCTCAGTCTAGATCTATCGGTGGAGGTGATAGTTATCACAACGGTGGTGGGGTATCTGGAGGTGGTGGTCGAAGAAGTGGTGGTTATCTAGGCCAGAGGAGAGATGGAGGTTACAGCTGTGGCAATGGCCGAGGGAGATCAGGATATGATGCGATCCCACTACTGAGGTAGGGGTGGTTGATAATTAGAAACAACAATGACCAATCCGATCTACTACTCATGGAACTGTGTCTTTATAGTACATAGGATTCTACATATCTAGGGTTTTAGATTTTCTCTATGGGTGCTCATTTTTTATTTATGTCATTGCTTGTGTCTTGGAAAATTAGGGGTGCTTCTTGGTTAATGAAATCAAGAAAGATAAATGTTGAATTTGAATTTATTCTTAGTTAAAAAAAACCTTAAACCCTAAACTAAAACTTAAACCCTAAACCTAAAACCTAAACCCTAAACCCTAAACCCTAAAACCCCAAACCACAAACTAAAACCCTAAACTTTAAAACACACATTAAAAGCTAAAACCTAAACCTAAACTAAATAAAAAAAAAATAAAATAAATAAAATAAAAACCAAAATAAGATAAAAAAAATATAATAAAATAAAACATAAAACCTAAAATAAAACCTAAACCTAAAAAAAAAAAATAAAAAAATAAAAACTAAACTAAAATAAAATAAATAAAAACCTAAACTAAACTAAAATTTAAAAAAACCTAAATAAAATAAAATCTAAAACTAAAATAATGATAAAATAAAATAAAACTAGATAAAACCTGAACTTAAAAATAAACCTAAAAATAAACTAAAAAAAATAAAAATAAATCCTAAACCCAAAACTAAAAAAAACAAACCTAAACTAAAATAAAAAATAAAATAAATCTAAACCTAAAAATAAATAAACTAAATTAAAATAAATAAACCTAAACCTAAAATAAACTAAACCTAAACCTAAACTAAATAAAATAAAATAAACTTAAAATAAACATAAACTTAAATAGAAAAATAAAACCTAAAAATTAAGCTAAAATAAAAACCTAAAACCTAAACCTAGAAAAATATAATAAAAACCTAAACCTAAACCTAATAATAATAAATAAAACCTAAACTTAAAAAATAAAATAAAAATAGAACTCAACTAAAAAACCTAAACTAAAATAAATAAACTAAACTAAATAAAAATAAAAAATAAATCTAAATAAAAAATAAAATAAAATAAATAAAAATAAAATAAAATTAAACTAAATAAATCTAAACCTATGGTTTGTAATTTAAATAAAATTTTAAACCCTAAACCAAACTAACCACTAAAACCCTAAACTACACCCTAATCTTACACTAACCCTAAACCCTAAAACCTAAACCTTAAACCCTAAACCCTAAAAACCATAAATCATAAACCCCAAAATCATATACCTAAACCCCAAACCCTAAACTTAAACCCTAAACCCTAAACCCTAACCCTAAACCTCCTAAATAAAATGTACAACATAAAACCTTAAACCCCAAACCCAAAATAAACTAAATAAAACCCTAAACTAAACCTAAACCTTAAGTATGGGCAGAACTTTGATGGCAGGAACATCACCGTCAACTAGGCTCAATCTAGATCTAGCAGTGGAGGCAAAGATGGAGGCGGTGGTTATCACAATGGTGGAGGGGGATGTGGAGGTGTTGGTGGATATCAGGAAGGTGTTCGAGTAATGGTAGATTTGGAGGCAGGAGAAGCAATGGAGGTTACAGTCATGCTGGTCGCGTAGGGAGAGATCAAGGATATGATGGTGGATCACTACTAAAAGGGTGGTTTTGATCAGTGGAGAAAAAGAACGATCCATCGATTTGTTGTTTGACTGTCATTACATTATAGATGGTTCTACTTACCTAGGTTTTCATTTGCTCTATGGGTGCTCATTTTTTATCTATGTTATCGCTTGTGTCTTAAAAAACTTGGGGTGCTACCTTAAACTCTAAACTATAAATCATAAATTAAAACTTAAACCCTAAACCTAAAACCTAAAACTTAAACCATAAACCCTAAATCCTAAACCTTAAACCCTAAAAAAGTAATAATTATAAAATAAAAAACTAAAAAAAATTAAAAAAAAACACTTTAAAAAAATAAAAAAACCTTAAAAAATAATAAAAACTAAAAAA
This sequence comes from Cymbidium sinense, assembly GCA_021442155.1. NCBI lineage: Eukaryota > Viridiplantae > Streptophyta > Magnoliopsida > Asparagales > Orchidaceae > Cymbidium > Cymbidium sinense. The sequence continues at coordinate 215,771,331 of CM038214.1, read as the reverse complement.
ATAAAAAAAAACCTAAAAAATTTAAAAAAATTTAAAAACTAAAAAAAACTAAAAAAATAAAAACAAAAATATAAATAATAAATAAAAAAACTAAATAATATAAAAATAAAATAAAATAATAAAATAATAAAAAATTTTAAAATAAAAAATTAAATAATAAATAAAAATTAATTAATTAATTAAAAAAATTAAAAAAACCTATAATCTCCTCCTGCGGCTCTATGTAGATTGCATTTTTCCCTTTTGGAGCATTTTCTTCTTACAATTTGGTGATTCTTCACCAATCTTCATTGAATTTTGGTGCTTAGTTTGCTGGCGTGCATGATGTTGTAGCTTTGAAGATGGCTATTTATTGACCCTAGCAACTTTTATCCTTTTTGATCGCCTAGAATCAATTTCTTGGGCATTCCAAAATCTAATGTCCCTCCTATTGTGGCTACTATTAAATCCTTTAAGGATGCTCTATCTGGTAAGAGCCTTTCCTCTTCTGATTCGGTGAATCTGATTTCTACTTCATTTCATTGGCACCCCTGCGATCATGTGTTCGAATCTTGATATCGTGAAGCTTGCAAAGCCTTTGGAATTTACTTTGGTTAGTATTTTTTTTTTGCGACATCCGAATTTGGACAAAATTTGTTCTTTTTTCACAACCTTAAACTCTCGGGTGCTTTCTCTATTGGTTTGTTCAATACTAGACATGCTTTGATTCAACTTATGAATGATTTGGATTATTCAAGGGTTTTTTCTCATCGATCTTATTTTGTATTCAATTGTCAAATACAACTTTTAAAGTGGTCTCCCCTTTTTGACATCAAAGAGTAATCACCGATTATTCCTATGTGGTTGGATTTTTCAAATATGATGATTCACTTTATGACTCATCAGGTTTTATTTGCTATCGGAGAACTTTTAGTTGGCCTCATCAAATTGATCAGGCCACCTCTATGAGATCCCGTCCTTCTGTTGCTCGTATACTGGTTGAACTTGATAGTTCTAAAAAACATCCTAAGGAAGTCTGGATTGGTTCAGAAAAGTGTGGTTATTTTCAAAAGGTTGAATTTAAAAACTTTTCAGTTTTTTGTTCACACTATAAAATTCATTGGCATGATAACTCCAAGTTTTTTTTTCTTCATCGACATCTAAAAAAGAAAATTTTGAATGATCCTAACTCTACTCTTCCTAATGATAAAGTCAATAAACCTATTGATGTGCCCAAAGCCAACTCAAATGGTAATATTATTTTAGCCTCTTTCGAATCCAATAATGTTCTCAATAATGCTACTCCCACCACTCAATTTGATGAGGTCAAAGATATTACTAATGTTGAATATGATGGTATGTCAATAAATCCTTCTCCACATAATAACTTGCCTTTTCAGGAAAATTCAAACTTAAAAGAAGCTGAAAAAAAAGTTGATTCCCTCACAAATGAATCTATTTAGGTTTCCTTGCCTCTTGTAATTGATGAGTATGAGAATTTTAATGATAATTTGAATGAAAATTTGAATAAGGCTGAAAATTTGGAACAAAACTCAAAATCAGACACTGATATTTGTGCTCTTAATGGTACTACTTCCTCTCCTTCTCCTAATCCCAAGATTGATATTCATTCTAATCTGACTTTGCAGCTTAATCCTGAAATTGAAGAAGAGGAAGTTGTGATTAGAAATGTTCTCATAGATTCTGATCCTATTATTAATACCTTTAATCAGTCCCTTTTTATGGTGATGCTTTGGATAAAAATCAAGCATTCCAAACTATTTTCAAAAAGAAATCTTTTAAATCAAAAATGTTTCCACATAACTCGACCAGATCTACTAGATCTGGTTCATCCACTCATAAATAATGGTCTTTTGGCATTGGAGAGGTTGTTTACTTGATAAACCCTTTATTTTCTTGTTTCCCTCTATTTTATTTAATATTTTCCTTATGTTATTTCTCTTATTTGGAATGTTTGAGAGATTGGAACCCTCATTGTCCATAATCATGTTAGAAGTCTCTGTCGTATTAACAATATATCTTTACTTGTTGTTATTGAACCTCTCATACATGCTTCTAAGATCAATCATATTGCTAGAATGCTCAGTTTTAATAATTTATTCTCTAATACCAGAAATAAAATTGGTGCTTTTGGAATAATTCCTTAAATGTTTCCATCTTAGATGATCTTCAGCAAGTTGTTAATGTTCAGATCTCTTTTGGTGATTTTTCTATTTTGGGCTCTTTTGTTTATGCTTCCTTTAATAAAGCTAGTAGGAATATTCTTTGGGACAATTTGAGAAGTTTTTCTTTAACTGTTAAGAAACCTTGGCTGGTTGGGGTGATTTCAACACTATCCTTTCTTCCTCTGAAAGAAGGGGTGGTTGCTCTCCCAATATTCATTCTATGGAAGAATTTTCTAATATGATTCTTGATTGTAACCTTATTGACATTAGTTTTACTAGATCTAATTACACTTGGAACAACTCTAAATTTTGACAACGCCTTGATAGAATACTTTTTAACTCTCATTGGATTAATCAATGGCCTCTTACCTTTGTTGAACATTTGAGTAGAACTTTGTCGTATCATGCTCCTCTTTTGATTTTAGTTAAAAATAACTCTAAAAGATTATCTTTCTCTTCCTCTTTCAAATTTCAAAATATGTGGATTTAGTACCTCAAATTTTTAAAAGTTGTTGCCACTAATTGGGTTGCCCCTTTACACCTTGATAACTCAGTTGGGGGGATGATTAGATTATGGTTTAAGCTTAAAAGGCTTAAACAAAACATAGTTTTGTGGAATAAGCATTGATTTAAAAATCTCTTTGTTAATATCAAAAATATGGAGCTTTTGGTTTATAATCTTGAAAATGTTATTTTTACTATTCTTCTAAGATGAAGGATTTGAATGAAGCCAAAGATAATTTGGTTAACTATCAGAATATGGAAGAAACTTACTGGCGATAAAAAGTTGCTAGTAAACATATTGCTGATGGGGATAGAAATACCAGATATTTTTATCCTTTATTGAATAAGAAGAGATCTTTAAACTCTATCCAAAAAATTAAAAGTGATATTTGAGATTAGATCACTAACACTAATGAGATTAAAGAATCTATTATTAACCATTTTAGAAAAATGCTTAACAAGAGCCACACTTTAGATGCTATTTCTAACTCATTTGATCCCATCTTACCGGTGATGACAATCATTTGGTTACTAGGTTGCCTATGGAGGATAAGATTGGTAAAGTTCTTAATAATATGAACATTGGCTCTATTATTGGTCGAGGGCTATACCACTCAATTTTTCCAGCATTGTTGGCCATTATTAAGCATGACTTAATTGATCGTTGTTGATTTCTTTCGTAATCCTCTTACTAGATATTTTTCTAGCACTTTCATTATCCTTATACCTAAAATTGATAATTCGATTATTGGGTGATTTGACCTATTAGTCTTTGCACTTTCTTTATTGATTGCTAAAATGCTTGATAATAGACATAGTCCTTTGCTTCAAAAAATTATCTCTCTCAACCAAACTGGCTTCGTTAGAGGTAGATCTATATCCGATAACATTCTTCTTGCTCAAGAGTTGATTCATGATTTGGATGTTCCTACTAAAGGTGGTAATATCCTTTTTAAATTAGATGTTTCTATAGCCTTTGAAAATATCTCCTAGGATTTGCTTTTAAACATCCTTCATTTGTTTGGCTTTTCTGATAATTTGATTTACCTAATTAAAAATTGTATTAGCAATGCTTGGTTTTCTGTTGTTCTTAATGGTGAGGCCTTAGGTTTCTTCCCTTCTTCCTATGGGTTGAGACAAGTGATCCTTTGTCCCCTTCCTATTTATGCCATGGAATACCTTTTAGGAGCATAAATGATCTTTTCAACAATCCTAGCATGTAATTTAGAACTCTTGGTGGTATACCTCCCATCTTAGTTTCTTTGATGATTTCATTATTTTTGTAATGCTTCCATCCATCACATCAAAAGCCTTAAGAATTTCTTAAATATTTTTGGTAAATAAAGTGTATTAATGAAGGCAAGAGTTGCTCCATTACTTCCTCTAAAATCTCTAGTAACAAAATCAATCAAATCTTGAGAATAACTAACTTTAAACACCAACAACTCTCTATTAATTATTTAGGTGCTCCTCTATTCAAAGGTCAAAAAAGATCCCATCTTCTTGATGACATAATTCAAAAAATTACTAATAAAATTTAGGTTTGGGAATTTCACTTGCTCTCCTTTGGCAGAATGCTTACTTTTTTTAAGAGTACTCTAAATTTAATGCCTTTATATCTTATTCTAACAATCATCCCTAACAATTCCACCTTAAACAGAATAGACCATCTCCTTAAAAAATTTTTTGGGGGTTCTAACAATTCTGCTAAAAGGATGCATTAGATTTCTTGGCATAAATGTTGTGGAACCCTAGCTAAAGATGGGCTTGGCAGTAAGTCTATTTGTGAAGCTATTACTGCATTCTCTCATAAACTCTGGTGGAATTTTAGGAGCAAAAATAGTCTCTTGGCTAACTTCATGACTATTAAATATTGCAGTGTAAGCATCCTCTTATTTATCCTTATAAAGTGGGTGACTCCCCAGTTTGGAAAGGACTTTGATCCATCAAATGGGAAGCTGAATCCCTGATTTCTTATGGTATAAATTCAAGATCATCTTTCTTTTGGCAAGACAACTGGATTGGTAGTGGTTCTACTGATGATTTATTATCTACTCATTCGATTGTTGCTATTAAAGTGAACTCCTTTTGGATTAATAATAATTGGAATGATAGTAAACTCATCGATTATATTCCTATTTCTCTTTTGGATAAATTCACTAACATTCCTATTATTTCTAACAAGCTGGATCAGATTCTTTTTAAGTTGTCTCATAATGGTGATTTTATTCTTAAAGAGGTCTCAATCATATTAGAGATGCTCATGGTTTCTCTATCTTTTTTAAACTTTAGAATGACATTATCCCTATCTCTTACTCTATCCTTACTTGGAGAATTCTGAATAATTTTATTCATGTTGATTCTTTGATGTGGGGTAAAGGCTTTCAGTCACCTTCCAAATGTTATAGTTATTTTCACATTGAAAATGTGAATCATGTTTTTGTCAATGGTGCTATTGCCTCCAAATTATGGGTTTGGAATGATGATCTCTTCAAAACTAACCATTTCCATGGCTCTTTATCTTTACATCAACTTCTTGATGTTTATTTTCAAAAAACTTTGAAAGCTCACATTAATGTGTTAATTGCCATCACTCTTATATGGTTCATATGGATGGACAGAAATGATGCTAAACATCGTGGTATCTCTATGAACCATAAAAGGATTATTGCTAGAACAAAAGAAAAAAGTAGTGCTTTATTTAATGCTAGCTTAATTACTAACACCAATTTTTAAGGTTGCAAATTTATGGCCAACAAGCTGGGCCTTAGCCTACCTGAGATCCCCTACTGTAAAGAAGATAAGCTTATTTATTGGATAAAACCACTCAACAACACTATCAAAATTAATACTGATGGCTCAGTCTCTGAGAATGCTTTTGGTTGTGGTGGCATTTTTAGAAACTTTAAAAATAATTTCATTTAAGCTTTTGCTTATCCCCTTAAAGCTTATTCTATTATCTTTGCTGAATTAATGGCTATTAATAAAGCTATTGATATTTGTTTGTAAAAAGGTTGGTTCAATATTTGGATTGAAGTGGATGCTCTATTACTCATTAAAATGTTGACTTCCACCAGGGTGGGGAAAACATATTTATACTACTTTCTTAACCATACTAGAGTTCTGCTCTCACAAGTCTACTTTAAAATCACTCACATTTGGCATGAAGGAAATGCTTGTGCTGATTATCTTGCAAAACTAGGTGCTAGATTAAATGAGCTCACTCTGTTTGATCATTGTTGACCTCATTTTTAGAATGAGCTCTCAACCCCTCCATCTTAGACATAAGACTTCTCTTAGATTTTAAGAGTTCCTTAGTCTTAAGACACATCTAGTGATTAGGTGGACACTCCCCTAGCCCTAGAAGACTCATAAGGTTTAGCCATAGGAGTAGGTCATGCCTTAGGGGTGTCAAGAAAATGTTCCTACCCTTAGCTTAAACCATTCTTCACTTTCCTTCTTTCAAGTCAAACTACAAATCAATTCTATTTGATTTTATCCAAATTCAAATCAATTCCATAGGATTAAAATCCATGATTAAAATCTATGATTGAAACCCATGATCAAAATCCATCAAAATTTCCTAAGTTCAAAATTTTCCTAAGTCCTTAACCTTCCCTTAAGGACTTAACCAAAACTATGATCTAAACTTATTCAAATCTTTGAGATTTTTTTATAATCCATTTATTTTCCCATTTATATTCACATATATAAATGAAATATAAATTCAAACCCATCAAATCAAATTCAAAATTCAAAATTAATTCATGAAAATTTTCTTAAGTCCTTTTAATTTTTCATTAAAGGACTTAGCCAAAATTTGATCTAAACCCTGATCAAACCTTTTCAAAACCTTGGGATTTTATCAAAACTTATTTATATTCTCACATATAAATGAAATATAAATATAAATCAATCAAATCAAACCCTCAAATTATATTCTAAATTTAAAATCCTTGAAATTTTCCTTAAATCCTTTAAATTTCCTTTAATGGATTTAACCTAAATCTTGATCAAACCTATTCAAACTCATGGGATTTTCTCAAAATTTATTTTTATTCTCATTTATATTCTCATATATAAATGAAATATAAATATAAATCAATCCAATCCAATCCAAAAATTAAATTTCATTTTAAACATTTCTTTAAATCCTCTAAATTCCTTTTAATGGATTTAACCTAAATCATGATTAAACCACTTCAAATCCTTGAAATTTTCTCATGATCCATTTATATTCTCATTTATATTCACATATATAAATGAAATATAAATTCAAACAATCAAAACCAATTCCAAAAATCAAACTCAAATCCACTCAAAATCTAATCTAAGCCTTTCAAGACAAAAAATTGAACTTAGTCAAAATAATTTCAAATCAAGCCAAATCCTTGATTTTATCTCATGGTTCAATCAATCCTATAATCATGAGCTCATATATAAATCCAAACTTCATTCAGTGAATCAAAACCCAAAACTCCTTCATATTCTTCCTTTGAATTTGAAATTTTCAAATGGATCAAAATCCATTTGACTTCAAACCACTTGTAAATGGAATTATATTTTAATCATAAGTCCATATACAAGATCAATCAACTTTAAATCAAGCTTTGACCAAGCCATTTGACCCACTTAGGCTCACTTGACCCAAAGTGACCTAAAGTACCCTTATGAGCCAACTTTCGATCCAAACCAAATTGGATTTAACCAAATTCATATATCCCTCTCTTCATGATCAACAATCATCATGGGATGATCAATCAACCAAATTGGGTCAAACCAAGTCAAACCTAAGGTTGACCAAGTCAACACTTAACCAAATGAAACCATAGCCAAATTCCATAATAGGCCACATTGATTGAAACCATTGATCTTAAGTTCACTCATGACTTATGTTTGAACTTGACCAACATTTGAGCCTAACCTACCTTATTGGCCCACTTGAGTTGACCCATTTTTACCTAAAGGGCCAAAATGTGTCAAAACTTGATCTAAGCCAAATTGATTATAACCAATGGATCAAGTCCATCCCAAATCACTTGTGGAACTTGACCAAAGCCTCAATTGGCCAACTAGCCCAATTGACTTAGACCCAACATGATCTAAAGGGTCATGTTGAGCCAAAATTGAACTTGACCCAAATTGATTGGAAATAAAGATACCAATCAACTCCATATGACTAGCCTAACCTAAACCTACCTTTGAACCACCTCAAATAGGCCAAATGGGTCAAATAGGTCAACATGACTCATTTGACCTAAATGAAGTCATATGAGCCAAAACCAAATCTATACCAAATTGAATCAAACCAAAGCCACCAAAACATTTGAAATGGTCATATGAACTTGACCCAACCCTTGGTTTGACCTAATTTGACCAATTGGTCAACTTGACCCAAGTTGACCCATTTTGACCTAAATGGGTCAACATGAGCCAAACCCTATCAAATGGATTCTAAATCCAATGAAACTTGGCCAAACCTAGTTTCTCCAGATACCCAACATGTTCAAACTAGAAAATGGCAAAATGACCATTCTACCCCTAGGCCACAGAACAAAGTTTGGCCTAGCCCATGGGTAATTTGGTCATACCCTTTTCACAATCACTTGAGGATTTCTTAAAATCTCAAGGGGACTTAATGATGAGTGGTGCATCTAACCCAATGGGTTTTGGTTAACCCATTTGTCCACCAAACCAAACCCGACCACTTAGCCTAAAATTGAAATTTTAAATTACCTCTTAAGCTCAATTCAAGCACATGGGAAGTTGGCAATCCATTCATTAGATCAAACCGACCATGTGCACACTCAAAATAGTCTAAAAAACCTCTCCAATTTGAGCAATTGGATCAAAATGGAAAAGGAGTTGTCGGTAGTCTGATTGCCATAAGGGAGATATACTCCCCCTAATTCAATGAAATTTTCACTTTCCCTCTGTCGATTAAAGCCTAGGGACCTAGAGCAATCATCAGAGAGCACTCCAAAGCTTCGTAGAGAGGATTTGAATTTCCTATTTCTCAGTTTTCCACAGTGCAAAAATATGGGAGCTCAATCCGTTAGTGAATTTCTTCCACACTTGATTTCTTCCCAATTTCTCTTGCACACTTCATCTAGGAGCTAAGTCGAGCTTGCCTAATCTTCTATTAGAGTTCCCATAGTAAGGAAAGATCAAATTCAATCAAAGCCAAAGCCCAAGCAAGGTGGGGTAGGTCCATCCATTGATCCACTCAATCCCAAGGTCTAACAATTTTAACAAGGCTTCGTCTCCACCAGGCGAAGCTACCTTATTGATCTCAAGCACCGGTGAGGTATAGCGATCACTAAACTCAATGTGGTGTGGATCTTTGTGAAAGAATTTTTCACCTCATCAAATTTTGACCATTGGATTTTCTGCTCTATTTCTCTAGATGGTGTGGGTTAAATTTTGTGTGATTCCATGCTAGATCGAGCTTGGATCTTCCCCTTGATCATGGATGGTCTCGAGGGAAGAAACTCATCTCACCATCCATTTGCATTTTAGATGGATGACTGAGATTATTTAGCACATTTAGAAATCTAATTATCCTTTATAAACCACAAGGGAATCCTCAGTCATCTGATCTTTGATCGGACATCCAAGAATATAAGCGTGTACGCCGCCACCAACTTTATGAGGAGATAATTTAAGTTGTCCCCTCATGGTGTGACGTGTGTAAAGCATGCTGACTGCCACCGCCACGCGTCGCACCATGAGCTAAGGATTAACTAGGGATTAGTTAAATGTATTAATTAATTCCTAATTAATCTATGAAAATTCAAAAATGCATAACTCTTCATAGAAAAATAAAAAATATGAAATAAAAACCTATGGATAGATAATTAATCCTAGAACATTTAAAAATTAATTTTAAGGAATTTTGATTTATGGTTTTCTAAATTTGGGTTTTATTGGAAAGTATATTTTGCTAATTATGCTTTGATTAGGCTCTGATTAATCTCAAATTTCTTGGGTAAGTTTAGGGGATGAACTCTGCCTCCCTAATTTTCATGGGATTTATTGAAGGCTTGATTAGAGTAATTGTATATGGTTTCCTTAAATAGCCTTCTCATGTAATTAAGCATAATTAGGGTATGATTACTAGTTTTACCCTCTGATTAGGGTTGATTAAGGTTAGATCTAGTAAGTAGGAGGTTTATGGAATAATTTTGGGGCATTTCCCCTAAACTATTCCTTAAACCCCCTCTTCTCTCATTAATCTCCTCTTAATTAAGGGTTAAATCATTAATTATCCCCTTAATCAATTTTAAAAAATTCTAAAAAGTTCCAGAACTTAATTAATCTACCTTGGGTAGATGCTTAGGTGTTTAATAGCCTAAGTTCAATTAAGGAAATTAAAATCTAATTCACATTTGTGAAAGGGTATTTTGAAATTACTTAAGCTAAACCCCTTAGCTTAATTAACTTTTAATTGTGAGCCATATTGCATTAGGCCTTTTCTTTATTAGGCGCATTGCAAATTTAAATTCCTTGTGGGTTTAATGTCATCTCATTGGCTCATAATTACTTAGTTAATTCTTCTAAGGTGGTATAGGTAAGGGTTAATTAAGTAACTTAATTCATACCCTAATCAACTCATAAAAATGGATCTAATTACCTAAAAATTAAACAAAAATATCAAAAACATGTGGGATTGGGCTAGGAATAGCAAACTCATCTCACATTTTCAAAATTAAATCAACTTTGAACAAAACAAAAATTACTTTGAAATTCACTTTGATTTTCTCTAAATTTTCTCGTTCTATAAGAAATTCTTTAAGATTTAAGTGAAGTGAGTTTGTTTAGATGCTTTCATTGCTTTGGATCTTTCCCAACATGTTAAGTTATAAGCCATTTGATTTCATTCATTCATAATTCATGTTTTAAATTTTAAAATGAAATTATTTACTTTATGTCAAATGTGCATGTGTTGGCTAAAGTAAAACATGAGTGGCTATTATAACTACTAAATCCAAATTATTTTCAAAATACATAAATTAAATACCAAATCTCAAAGTGTGCTATTCATATCTTAATTATAACCTTGCATGTGAAATATTATAAAGGTATGCTTAGTATAGGTTTCCTTTCTATGTTATATAGTTTTGAATAGGAATTTTGGTGAGATATAAGGTTCATTTGAAAAGGACCTAATGCTCACCTAATTTCATATCCTATTCATCCCTATGCTACCATCTAAGAAGGGTTACCTACACTTACATACATAAATTGCATAAACAAAACAAATCTATTAAACAACTTTTGCATCTTCCTCTTATTTCATTTCTTTTATATACATGTTTGTACTTAAGGAAAGTGGTATATTAGTCTGGACAACCTCGAGGTTGCTAGGCTTTAAGTAGCCCTAAGTAGGCCTTGTACCTTACACCTCTGGTTAACAATGGCATTATACTCACTTATGCCTTTCTTGCTTTCATGTATGTATGTGAAATTTTGGATAAGGAAAACCTTTTCTACTTAAGAAAACTCATGCATATTCAACTTCTAAATTTTCTTAAATGGATTCTTAGCATGCATCATAAAGTGTGTTAAATACTCTCATTTTCATGTATAGATATGCTTAGGGTCCATCCATATGCATGATATATATGGGGGGAAAGAAATGAAGTAATGTGTTATGTGAATTTTGATTCATTTTATTGTATCTTAAAATGCCTTTCTTTTGAATAGGTTTGTTTAGAGTTTATCTAAACTTAGGATTGATTAAAGATGTAATCAAAACATTCACCTAAATGAAACTAAAATATCAACCTACTTTAGAAATTACTTAAGGTTAAGGAAGGAAAGATAACTTCTCTTCTCTTTCCCTCTCTTCATAACATAGTAATTAATTCTAGGTTTCACTTAAACCAAATCAAAAAATGAAATAAAAGCAACCAAAAATAATTAAACAACTTAAATGAAACATTCCTCTAAGTTGAACATGTTCTTCACACTTATAATATTTGAACCTAAAGCTTAAGCTAAGCATACCACACAAGACTTCAAAGCACACACATTAGCCTAAGTCACCACTTCTAGCTTTAGGTTAGGTCTGTGCATGGTTTAATGTTATATTTTATTTTGTGATATATGTTTTAGACTAGATGTTAGGATGTATGCTCAGAGAATGAATGGTAATGTCTTACTAACTATTCTTTCTGTGGATTGTGCTAGCTATCATAAAAAAAATATAAATGCTTTTGCTTGTAGGTGCTTTATACTCTAAGCATAATCCATAGTGGACTTAGTCACCCATGTGTGGGTGATAAGTTTGATATACATGGGATATGGGTGGTGTGATTTATAACCTTTTGTGGTGTTAGTTAGATTTCCACTTATCCTTTTCATGTAAAAATTTATATAATTAGGTTTTTTTGGAATGATTTGTTATGGGGAATAGGATGAGCATTGGTCATATAATCCCATCTTATGTACCATGTGAAGTCTTGGAGCATCCACCTTCCAACCTTCCAAAGGAGGAACCAAAAGAAGAAAAAAAGAAGAAAGAAAAAGAAATAAAGCTTGAAGACCTCCATAACAATGAATTCCTTTGCTTAAATGTAATATTCATCTGTAATATGGGTTGTATAAGGGTAGAGCTCGGCTAACCAATTTGATATTTTTGAGTTTGTCTGGTGGTGCCCGACCACAATTACCATTTATTATTTTTGCGATTAGCTTTATAAATTGATTGATGATTTGTTTAGCTTTTGCATTAAATGGCATGATTTTCCTAGTTTCTTCCTTGCTTTATGTATGGCTTGGATGTGGATTAGGCTCTTTAGGAAAAAAATAAATCTTTACCCAACTTAACAATTCAAATTAAAAATAAACGACTCATAACCTCACCTAAAGCTTAGGTTTAAAATCAAGATGAAAGAATTAGCAACCCCTAACTTGGATGAGCATTTCTTGATTATATCATGCACAAATGCATGTTATTTCACTCTTGATTAGAGGGCTTCCACCTTTTCCAGAGAACCCAGCTTGACCTTTGAGGGTCGAGGTGGAAACTCACCTCCTCCCTTCTCATTGATTTTGGGCAATAACCTTCTTTCTCATGCATTAGTCATAAAAATCCTATTAGTGAGTCAAAATGATTGTCCAAAATAAAAGAAAATAAAATTTGAATTGCATTATATTTAGGTCATTTGAAGCATACCTTTACATGGTCTAGTCTCTTTAGAGAGTGAGTTTAAGGACTTAGTCTTTTTCTAAATAATAACAATCTAGCTATCTTGCATAAGCATAAAGACTTGCCTACATGTATTTAAAATCATAGGAGGAGTTAGTTGGCAGCCACCCCAAGGCAGTTGTAAGTCCAAGTTGTCTGATGGTTTGTCCTATCTTGTAGAGGAAAACTAATTACCCATTTTTTGCCTTAGATTAGGGTGCTTGGCCCTCCAAAGCTCCCTAGATTTCAATCATGGTTTTTTTCCCCTTTGTGGGCCATAAGCATAATTCCTCACCTCTAGGCATTTCCTTAATCTTGGTTAAGGAATCTTAAGTCCTAAAATTCTAATGAAAATATAACTCAAATAAACTAAATCAATTTCTAAAATGTAAAGCCCAACTATAGGATAGTCTGAGATGCTCGCTAGGTTTCCTAGCATCGTGAGCATCTCCTACTTATTTCCCTTTTTGGCTTTGATAATAACTCACTCATTTGATTAATCTCATTTGATCTTCAAACACAAACCAATTGATTGATAGTCCTTCCCATTGAAATTTTTGAGACAATGATCATTATCTTAATCGAGTTTTCCTAAGGGATCCCATCCCTTAGGATGTAATTAACTATGGGGGCTTTCTCCTATAGGGAACTTAACGAACTCAATTTAAAATAAACCCTGCTTTACCTTTCCATGTAAAGTAGGGGAAGAAGCTCTAGTACATATGTAGACCCATCATCTTTAGGAGTCCTTATTTAGGAGATTGGTTCCATTAAAGGGTAGTGACTTCTATCTTGAGATAGTATACTATTCCTTGATGCATAATCACCTGAATAAGTACATCTGATGGATCTACGTGGTGTCTTACCAAGACAAATTTTTATAGTGTCTTGCCTTTTCTTTCTCCCCACAGATTTGAAGGTGACTCACAATAGGAATTTTTCTCCACGGATGTTTTTGGCAACTCTGCTGGGGATGGTTTATGTCTTCATCTTTGGTAAATGATCATTGTCTTTAGGCATCGATAATGGGTATCTACTTTGGTATGAATCCAAGACTATCCTTCTTTCCATTGGAACTTAGCTCATTTCATTCTTGAGTTAAGTTCACCAACATCTTTAGGTTTTAGGATCGCATTCCTTGTTGGTCTAAAATCCCTGTTGGGTTCTATAATGGGTAAAATGAAAAGATCTAAAAAAAAAAAAGAAAATATCTTCAAGACTTCCTCCTTACCATTTTCATGATAAGGAAAGGTTCATCTTAAAATAATAAATTTCCATATAGAACTTTGCTTTTCCAAAAGCACCTTTCCAAAAAAAACAATCCACTTAATTAAACATTTTCCACAAAATTTGTCACCCTCATTTAACAATTCACATAATTGTTACATGTAGGGATTTTAAAAAAAATAAAACTAATAACATTTTTTTTTCAAAAGCACAAATGAACATCTTCTTTCAGTTCACTTTGATGAAGATTTCATTTTCAAAATAAAATGAACAATCATGTTATCCAAAAGTATCAATCATAATCATAAAGTTTTCAGATGCACATACGAATCTTTCTATTTCAACACACTCACACTTATTGAATAGAAAGTTCATTTGTAAACAAATTAAAATTTTCAAAAAAGCACACATGAATCTTTCTATTTCAATACACTCACACTTATTGAATGAAAGTTCATTTGTAAACAAAATAAAATTTTCAAAAGCACACATGAACACCTTCATTTAATATACTTAAATTTATTAAATGAAGATTTCATTCCCAAAAATAAAATATCATTTAGAAATCCCACTTAAACATATCCCACATATGTTTTAAGTTGGAATTCTCCCTTTCAAAAAAACAATCACACACAAAAATTTCATACTTCAAAAATAAAAATTGATCCCCATTCTACATACTTAAATTTGTTGAATGGAGGTCCTATTTTCAAAACTGTAAAATCAACAATCATATTTTAAAATTTTCTAAACACATTTGGAACCACCCTTGACATACCCAAATTTGTTAAGTGAAGTTTCCAAATTCAAAATCCAAATATTTTTCTAAACACATTTGGAACCTCCTTAACATACCCAAATTTGTTAAGTGAAGTATCCAAATCCCAAAATTCAAAATTTTTCAAAACACATTTGGAATTTCATTTAGCATAATCAAATTTGCTAAGTGAAGTTTCCAAATCCAAAATCAAAATCAACAATCATATTTCAAAATTTTCAAATAATATTTGGAACTTTATTTAACATACCCAAATTTGTTAAGTGAAGTCTCCAAATCCCAAAATTCAAAAATTTTTAAAACACATTTTGGAATTTCATTTAGCATAATCAAATTTGCTAAGTGAAGTTTCCAAATACAAAATCAAAATCAACAATCATATCTCAAAATTTTCAAACAATATTTGGAACTTTATTTAACATACTTAAATTTGTTAAGTAAAGCTTCCAAATCCAAAAATCAAAATTTTCAAACACCTTTTGGAACTTCTTCCCTTAGCATACCAAATTTTATCACCATTTGGAATCTCATTTAGCATACTCAAATTTGCTAAGTGAAATTTCCATTTTATAAAACCAAGTGGGACTTCATCTTTAGCATACCAAATTTGCTAAAGTTGAATCACTTTCAATCACCACAAAACAAACAAAACACTTAGGATCCCCTTAGCATACCAAATTTGCTAAGGATCCTATCCTTTTCAAAAATCAAAATATTCCAAACAAAAATGAAACACTTAGGATTTTCTTAGCATACTTAAATTTGCTAAGGATCCTATTTTCAAAAATTAAACAAAACACACTTAGATTCTTCACTAAGCATACTTAAATTTTCTAAGTAAGAATTCTTTATTTTTTAAAATCAAAACAAAACTCACAAAAAGAAACAATCACTTTTACTTCACTTAGCATACCTAAATTTGCTAAGTAAAATTCCAAAATAATCAAACAAAAACAAAATCAATTTGACCCTTACTTTAACATACCCAAATTTGTTAAAGGAAAGGGTCCTCAAATCAAAAATCAAAAATTCAAATTCAAAACAATAATGAACCTATGGAAGAATCCTATCAAAAAATTTGAATCCATATTTCAACATACCTAAATTTGTTGAAGTTTGGATTCATATTCAAATTCCTCTTCAATCAATCTATCCAAATTCATTTGAACCCCACTTAACACTTCCAAGTTGTTGGATGTGGGTTCAAATTTTCAAAATTCAAAATTTAAAATCTATGGAGACAAAAAATTGATACAAGTTCATTTCTCAGGATTCTTTTTAGTGCAATGCAATTTAGTGTACTACAGAAAAAAGGTCGGTTCTAAATTTTTCTTTACTTTCCCCCATGATATGGATCTAACTTTAGATCAAGATGACTTACCTCATTTAGACCATTCCCACTTGATCCACTTGCCGTGGATTTGAGTGGGCCAAAATCACTTGTGAGGGCATTCCCCTCATCACAGTCAGCAGGAAGAAGGTGGTTGGGTAGAAGCCGATCATCAAGATAGATTTACCATTTGATTCTGATGTCACCTCACTAAAGAGGAAAGTTGTGGTAGTACCACAAACTTCACTGTTACAATTCCAGCATTACTGGCAGTACTGGTTTTAGTTGTAGTTCATCTTAGAGTTGCCCATGTTGCCCCAGTGCGGGCTAGCTCCCTACCATCTGTACCCTCCAAGGGTAAGGTTCCCATGGTTTCAGGGCTTGCCTCCCCCACATTTGATTATGGGTCTATCTCACACTCCTCTCATCCTACTCGTACCCAATATAGGAACAAGAATTGTATGGTCAAACGGCTCCGCACTCAGATAGCTAGAGAGCTAGAGGCAGTAGCTAGATCACCATGGATGAGTCTCCCATAATCACTTCACCACTGTTACAACCAGTTTCATCCTCTCTGATCGATAAAGAGGATGTCGAGGATTTCATCACCTCCTCTAGGGTACACTTGTAGCCAGCTTTCTAGGAGTAGGTCGATGCCGGCCTCCGCCATTCTATGCCAAGTGGGTGGAGCATCTGATGCTCGAGGTACCCGTGATCTTTGACCATTATCCCCATAGTAGTGAGGCGATATTCAAGAGAGGCTCTGAGGCCCATACATCACACATTACTACCAGAGAGCGATGGAGGTTCAACCGTCAGTCATCCACTTCTACTTTGGTTGATTTCCAGAAGCTACCCACCACCATACTGATAGTATTCTCACGGGACCAGCACCACACAAGGGAAATTGAAACATAGTCTCATGTCTCCACCCCACCGCTCTACCCCATCCCCATCGCAGTTTCAAAGATCTCCCATTCCATCTAAGGCCATGAAGGCCGATCCAGGGAGTACCACAGGTGATCCTACTATGGTCAAGGGATTATACTCCTCCTACACCACCCATTGTGGTAAGGCCGAGCTCTTTTTCTAAACCTTCTACCCGCGGAAAGTGAAGGAGCAACGGCATCATTCCTCTTCACCAACTCCTCCCATACAGCCGGATATGGAGATGGTGATGGTTATCATAGATATTCCAAATGATAGTTCAGTTGTAGCAGTCATAGAGGATCATCCTAGGATTTTACCTATTACATAGTGCTGAGTATCATTCTTCTAATGAGTACAACCGCTTGTGACTCCATAGATATGGAGGTCCTGCTCTTAGTGCATGATAGCGATCACGTCAGTCAGCCCAAGCTGTTTGTACCTATTGAGTTAGATCAATTCTTAGATGTGATAGTTGCATATTATTTTATGGAAAAGAAGGAGATCTAAGGGTATGCATGGTCCGATGAAGAAAGAGTCAGCTTCGATCCCAATAAAAATGACTTGATGGGGGATTCAGCTGGAGTATGCATGGTTGATATCAGAAGTTCTCTTCTTAGGGATCAATAAGCCATGGAAGGTGATGAGGTTGATCAAGGAGACACCGAATCACCATCACCTCCATAATAGTTAAGGTATAAAGATAAAATTGATAAAATGGCAAAATATAGGACTTATTAGCAAGTAGTGCTAAACAAGCCCTCTAGCTCATCCTATTACATTCGATGTCAATCAGCCTGAGCTAGTGCATGTCTTAATCCTAGTTAAGACTCTACCTCTCATTGAGCAAGGTAGCACTAGCATGTATAGGAAGATAGTGGATAGTACCTCCATACAGGAAAAAGATCTAAAATCCATGATTGAGCAACAGGTGAAGGAAGCTTTGGCTCAAGCTCGGGGTGGATCATGGTTCCAAAGGGTAGATTCTACCCAGAGGAATTTGATGCTATCCAGTATCCCAAGGGTTTCATGCCTCCTTCCTTCAAGAGCTTCAATGGCAGTGGGAACCTGAGGAAGCATATAGCTCACTTGTGGCCAGCTTGTAAACATGCAAAGTGATGCTTTACTCTTTAGACTCTTTGTAAGTAGCCTAGCGGGTATTGCTTTTGATTGGTATGTTGAACTAGCTAATAGTTCAGTAAAGACATTTGCTGAGTTAGATCAACTCTTCATCAAGAGATTTGTGAGCTCAGAAGGTTATCAGATGTGATCACAACATGCCTGATCACTTCTCTTTTTCTTAAGGGCTTCACTATCAATACATTTGAGAAGCTAATCAATAATGCAGCTAGTATACAAGGAGAGGCAAAATAGTTGCCTTTTCCAGATCAGTTTTCCAAGCAAAAATCCCAAAAGGTCTATGAAAAGAAACTGAGCGAGTTGAGGGAAGCCAAGAGATCACCAAGACCATGACCTCAGCCTCCCACCTCCTTGCCACCACCAGGTAGCCATACCGCCTCCATCAGCCCACTCATGAAACCACCATATACATACCACCAAGCAGAGTGGCATGCATATCCATCGTGTAGTAATGGTCCACCTACTTTTAGATAAGTTAAACAAACCTTATTATTTTAAGAGGGAGGTAATCAAAAATCTTTAAGAATCTCTTAAAGAAACTGATTTTAGCTACCCAAGCCTAGAGACTGGAAGAAGTAGAAAACTCATGATCCAAACTTTTGCCCTTACCACAGATGCTAGGCCACATTTTGGGATTGCTTCACATTCAAGGAGGGCTTGAACATAGTTTCAAGATCGGTTGTAGTTATCCCAAAGGAATACCTTATGGAATAACCTTCTAGTTCCATTTGGGTAATCCTTGGGGATTCAAGTGATCCTACCAAAACCAATGAAGGTTGGGACATTTCTTGTAAAATCTAAGAAAATAATCAAGATCAAGAAGCTTTCCTCAGGTGCTGAGTCACCTCAAACCTCCAACACCAAGGAAGGTTAGCAGTGCCAACTCTAGGAAAATGGGAGCTCAAAGTGTAGTGATGTGTCAGATATCCCTTTAGCATAACCAATCGACCATGTCCACTCCATCTTCTTCCATATTGGTGACTTCTTCCATTTCACTAGCTCTTATTTCTTCTACTAGTAGAACTCAGACGGATAAGGGCTTCAAATCCATTACTCCACTCACTCTACTTACTCTTTGTACCCCAAATACTTCTAAGAAATTGAAGAATAAAGTTGATTTAATTACATCTATGTCTCTTGATGAGTTATCTTCTTCTATTCCTAACATAACTCTTCAAGTTTAATTATAAATTCTAATCTTCCTCTTCTAATTCATAGACTTTTAACTCAATACAAGGGTTCACCTCTTGAGATAGACTTGGAATCATCCAATTCTGAGTGTCCCATAGGAGAAGCTATAGGTGAGCCTGAAGTGCAGGTAGAACATGCCACCACCTTTCCTCAAGAGATTATCGAAGTCAACCTCTATAGTGGCAAGGTTCTACCTCATAGGGTAACACTTCTAGATAGAAGAAAATAAGTCATTGGTACTAAGATCGAGAAGCCCTTCCACAGGATGCTCCACCCTTGGATATTTGTGGAAGAGTCAAGGTGGACTAATGTCTTTCTCATCTAAGAAAGTTGCCATCTGCAAGCATATATGATGCCCTTGTCTTATCCAAAGAGATGATGGAATCACTAATCAAGGCCCTTCTTGATCTTAAATATGCTTAGCTCGACCATAGAGGAAGCACACTATGCAAAAGAAGCAAGGATCACCTTCAAGATGAAGACCTTCTATGGAGACTTGAGGACAACTATCCCCTATACATCACTTGATATGGATAAACCGTGGTTCTCATGGATTCAGGTGCATCAATAAACATTATGAGTCTAAAGACCCTTGCTTACTTGAAGATTGACATCTCTACTCTTCGAGAAGTTGGGATGATGTTGAGAGGATTCAATGATCAAGGCGAGCAGGCTTTAGGATTTATAGTGTTATCATTGGAGATCAATGACTGGAAGATGAAGTCAAGCTCTACATCATTGATTCAAATACTTCATTCACTACTTTACTTGGTAGGCCTTGGATACATAATAAGATCATTCCATCCTCCTTCATGCATCAAGTTCATAAAAGATGGAAGTACTATATCAGGGGATGAAAAGCCATTTTAGTTAGAGGTTGAGATTTATGAGGATGTGACCTACTATCTTCTCAAAACACCTTTCATGAACTTGGACAAAATTCAAATACAAAATGCAAAAGAAAAAGAAAAGAAAAGAAAATGAAAAGTCCACTTGACCTTTGCCTATTTACATCTCGTGGCACTCTCTATTATCTCAAAAGAAAATGAAAGTGCTCTATATTACCTCATCGTGATCTCTTGAAAAACTATCCACCTATGAGAAACATTGCTTTTGATCTTTGCATCTTAGAAGCTGACACTACATGCTTTTCATAAGGTGAACTTGATCTCAAACCAATCCAAGAATACCTCATGACATAGCCAATGCTTTCTGAACGTTTGGCTCATAGGTCCATGATACTCTCACAGTTTGATATCACATTTGTACCCCTATGGTAAAGATAGGCACTGGTGGATTTCTTAGAAGACACCCACTTTCTCCGCTTAGTGACAATCCCCAATGAACAAATCATGAACTTGGGAGGCCAAAGAACATCGATGAGAGATGTATTTTGATGGTGCATCTTCTTTTCTCAAAGGGGAAGCACCAAGATCTATTCTCCCAGGAAAGGCAGGGGTAAGAATAGTTCTTCTAACTCCAAATCACGATGTGATGACATTCTCAAACTATCTTTCCAACCCCTGCACCAACAATGAAGCTAAGTATGAGGCTTTGATTTTAATAGTTATCCATCATATCAATGTCAAGAGCATCAACTTCTTTGGGGATTCTTAGTTGGTTATCAACTAGATTGCTAGGTCCTACCATGCTCAAGCCCAAGCTTCATCATTACTATGAGTATACCATGAAGTTGTTGGCCCAGATTCTTAAGTCACCATCTACAAGGTTCAGTAGAGAAAAGAGTAGATGCCTTGGCAAACTTGCCAAAGGGTTGGCATGTTGAAGATGAGTCCATTTCAATAAGGGTCCAAAATAGACAAGTCTTATCCCTTATTGATTTGAACTCATAAGGACTTTCTGAAGGGGAGGTTGCCATTGCCAAAATGGTCAAGGAGCTAGATTAGAGGCAACCATTCATAGATTACTTGAACTCCGGAAAACTACCTCAAGAGAAATCATAAGCCCATCAGGTGAAACTGAGAGCTCTCTCTTATTCCCTTGTTGATGCACCCTATACCACCGGTCCTTTGACCATATTGTTTGGATAAACATAGCCCATTATAAATGTACACTCGTGTATATGTGGAGCTCATCAACCCAAAAGATGATGATGAAGATCAAAAGACTTGGATACTATTGGCATCTATGATTATAGATTGCATGGATGGGAGATGCCATCGTGTAAGGTGCATGGTGTGGTCCTCCACCAGCCACCCAACATTCTACACCTTACTTTGGCTTCATGGCCATTTGAGTGTTGGGGTACTGACATTATAGGTTCGATCGATTCTTCTTCTTCTAAGGGGCATCGATTCATCTTAGCTACTAACTACTTTTCCAAGTGGGTGGAAGCCATCCCATTCAGAGAGGTCACAGCTCACCATGTACTTCAATTTTCAAGAACCATATCATATAGGTTTAGGGTGCCTCAATGAATTATATCTGATAATGGTACCGCATTGAAAAAGCATAGATCAACTTTGCTAGAAGATTATAGATTGGAGATACTCCACCATCTACTACCCGCTAATGGCTTAAGGAAGCATTCAACAAACTCTCATCTTGATAATTAAGAAGACTCGATGATAATAAATGATAGTGAGAAATTGAAGCTTGTGGGCCTACCACACACATACCAAACTATAACTCACTCTACCCATTTTCTTATGGGTCGTTTCTTCCTTTAGAAGTTCAACTCACTAAGATAGATAGCATTGGGTAACAAGATCAAGAATGCAAAGTTCTATAAGAGCTTAGGAGAGTCAAGGGCATGCGTAACCTCAAGTTGTACAAAGCCAAAATGATTCAAGCTCACAATAAGTCGTCTAGGTCTTTTTGAGTGAGAACTTGTGTTATTCTTAAGGAGACCAATTGTTGCCCGTCAAAAGATGGGAGGCAAGTTTGAACCCACTTTGGAAGGCCCCTATGTCATAGAGAAGGCCTACCAAGGAGGATCTTATTAGCTTATTGATTTTAAAGGGGAACACCATGCTTCCAATTAATGGGTTTATCTAAAGAAATATTACCCATGAAATAAATCATGTTTGAAATCATTAATAAAAAAAGAACAAAATGATTCCATTCATCAAATCTTCTTCTTGAAGTGTTATTTTCTTGCAATCCACCTGACTGTTTAGGGTAGGTGTGTCCCCTGGCATCCTATCCCTCTTTCACAACACAAACATAATCCCTCGATGCTATTAGAATAGGTGTAAGAGAACCCAGAGGCATCCTATTTTGATTAGCATAACTATAAAAAGTGAGACCCAAGTATCCTTTCTGGGAATTCTATCATCCCATCATTTCATAATTCCCCAATGATGTTTTAAGGTAGGTGTAAGAGTCCTCAGAGGCATCCTATTTCTTTTAACACATGCACAAAATTAAACATAAATCTCTATTCTCTTGAGCTACTTGATGTGGGAGCAAGCCCCTGTGGCACTCACTCATTAGCTGCTTTAGGTCGGGTCTACATGCTACCTTGCTAGTATGTCACCTCAATGGTCACTTGTTGGAGGATGTGAGTGCTCACACTTTCTTTCTTACTTAACCACTATAAACCAAAGAGTGTTAGTATGGTAGTCTTACACCAAGAGCTACCCTGCCGACTTTGTTTAAGAAGATGTGAGTCCCCATGCTTTCTTCTTGAACTAGCCATCATGCTCTAACTAGGTTGAGTATATTTGAGGTTTAGGTAAGTCCCCAGGCTCCTTTCTCTCTTGACTACCTTATGATATAAATCCCCAGGCATCCACTCAAGGTCACCTTAGGTGATAGCACCTCCTCAAGAGACTATCTCTCAAGAATCCTCATATGAGGATGTGAGTCCCCAGCTTTTTCTAATTACAAACCGATGGGCACCTTAGGTTGGTTGATGTTCTATATCGACATCAACTCACCCATGAGTACACCACTCTTGGCAGATATGAGTTGTCTTTCTCTCCTTGAGTTGACAATACCTTAAATTTATGACTAGTCATGTCATTTTCTAGGGTGTTGGATTAAGCCTAGGCCCATCCCATGGACTCTATTTAGATCAAGTCCTTTGCAACCCCATTTAGACTACCTAGGTTACTTTATTGGACAGCTTTCCTAGTAGCCACCACTGGTTTGGAAAATTTGTTCTGATGCACAAATTCTCCATTGCTTTAGTAAATGAGATAGGTCTAGTCATATAAACTCCTTCTCAGTTTGATCCCTCACAAACTAATAGGGTTCACGATAAAAAAAACTAAAATAAAACAAAAAAAGTGATTCGCTTGTGGATTAAGAATTCAAGTCCCCAAAGGGCCCCTTTTCCCAAGAAGGCATCCTATCTTTAAGGCATTGTTAGCGAACTCCTATAGGATCCACTACACGAGAGATAAATCCCTTGGTAGTACTCATCACCACTTAGGTCGTTCAATCTATTTTTCCACAAGTTACCCCAATCATTCTTCTTTAAAAGATATGAGACTATGATGCATTATATCTAGCATAATTATGGCAAACCAACAGGCAGCCTTAGGTCGGGTTTAATTTGTTGCCCAAAGCAACCGATCACCCCAGTGGTCATTTCTAATGGAAGATATGAGTCCTCAAGCTTTCTTCCCTTCAATTGATCATTGCAAACCGAAAGGAACTCCTTTGGTCGGATAGTTCTCCCATCGGCCGGGAAGCTACTCCCTTTATTTCAGTAAATTTGAGATAGGTCTAGTTTCAAGTTCTCGATGATCCATCGCAAACCAACAAAATCCATCAAAACAAAATTAAAAATGAAATCCATCTTGACTACCTTTGAGTTGATCTAAGTCCCCATTCACTCAATAGTCATCTAGGTTTAAATTTTGCCTTGCCAATAGATTACCCAACAACTGTCCTTACTTGGAGGATATAAGTCTACTATGCTTTCTTCCTACATTGCACATACCAAAAGGCATCCCTTTGGATGGCTAGTCCTACTACATGTTTAATAGACTACCCCTTTGGATTGGTAAATCTGAGCTAGGTCTTAGCCTCCATGGCTCCTATTCAATACAACCCATTACAAACCAACAGGGTTCATCTAAAAATTTAAACCTAATAAAAATTTAAAAAAAAATTCAACCCTCTTCCCTAGTGGAACAAATCAAATCTTTTTCTCCTCAGTGAGAATTAAATCAAACCTCTCATCCCTTTGTGGATGATTTGAACCTGCTCCCCTAGTGGAAGGTTCACACTCTATCCCTTAGTGGATTTCTCCCTCTTATGTCTTGGACATAAGTAGAGCCACATTGCACTAAGCTCTAGATTCTTTCTTCCTTGGGTTAAGGATAGATTTTTCTATTGTGATCTCTGTGTTGTTGATCATTTCAAACACCAATAGTGTGTTCCTTGTCGGCCACACCACACCTATTGGCACCCTTTGTTGACCTCATTTTAGAATAAGCTCTCAACCCTCCATCTTAGACATAGGACTTCTCTTAGATTTTAAGAGTTCTTAGTCTTAAGACACATCTAGTGATTAGTGGACACGCCTATAGAAGACTTAGGGTTTAGCCATAAGTAGGTCATGCCTGGGGGTGTCGTGAAAATTCTCCTACCCTTAGCTTGAACCATTCCTCACTTTCCTTCTTTCAAGTCAAACTCCAAATCAATTCTATTTGATTTTCTCCAAATTCAAATCAACTCCATATGATTGAAATCCATGATTGAAATCTATGATTGAAACCCATGATCAAAATCCATCAAAATTCCTAAGTTCAAATTTTGCATAAGTCCTTAACCTTCCCTTAAGGACTTAACCAAAACTATGATATAAACCTATTCAAATCTTTGAGATTTTCTAATAATCTATTTATATTATTATTTATATTCACATATATAAATGAAATATAAATTCAAACCCATCAAATCAAATTCAAAGTTCAAAATTAATTCATGAAAATTTTCTTAAGTCCTTTAATTTTCATTAAAGGACTTAGCCAAAATTTAACCTAAACCTTGATCAAAGCTATTCAAAACCTTGGGATTTTCTCAAAACTTATTTATATTCTCATATATAAATTAAATATAAATATAAATCAATCAAATCAAACCCTCAAATTAAATTCTAATTTAAAATCCTTGAAATTTTCTTTAAATCCTTTAAATTCCCTTTAATGGATTTAACCTAAATCTTCATCAAACCTATTCAAACTCATGGGATTTTCTCAAAACATATTTTTATTCTTATTTATATTCTCATATATAAATGAAATATAAATATAAATCAATCCAATCCTATCCAAAAATTAAATATTAATTTAAAAATTTCTTTAAATCCTTTAAATTCCCTTTAATGGATTTAACTTAAATCATGATTAAACCACTTCAAATCCTTGAAATTTTCTCATGATCCATTTATATTCTCATTTATATTCACATATATTAATGAAATATAAATTCAAACAATTAAAACCAATTCCAAAATCAAACTCAAATCCACTCAAAATCCAAGAGCAATACGTAACAAATAAAAATCAAACCCAAAACTCATTCATATTCTTCCTTTGAATATGAAATTTTCAAATGGATCAAAATCCATTTTACTTCAAACCACTTGTAAATGGATTTATATTTTAATCATAAGTCCATATACAAGATCAATCAACTTCAAGTCAAGCTTTGACCAAGCCATTTGACCCACTTAGGCTCACTTGACTCAAAGTGACCTAAAGTACCCTTATGAGCCAACTTTTCATCCAAAGCAAATTGTATTGAACCGAACCCATATATCCCTCTCATCATGATCAACAATCATCATGGGATGATCAATCAACCAAATTGGGTCAAATCAAACCTAAGGGTTGATCAACTTAACCTAAAATGAAACCTACATAGCCAAATTCCACCATAGGCCAAATTGATTGAAACCATTGATCTAAGTTCACTCATGACTTATGTTTGAACTTGACCAAGCCAACATTTGAGTCTAACAGCCTAATTGGCCCACTTGACTAAGTTGACCCATTTTGACCTAAAGGGCCAAAATGTGTCAAAACTTGATCTAAGCCAAATTGATTGAACCAATGGGTCAAGTCCATCCCAAATCACTTGTGGAACTTGACCAAAGCCTCAATAACTAGACCCAACCTAGCCCAATTGATCTTAGACCCAACATGACCTAAAGGGGTCATGTTGAGCAAAAATTGAACTTAACTAGCATTGATTGGAAACAGAGATACCAATCCACTCTATATGACTAGCCTAACCTAAACCTACCCTAAGCTACCTCAAATAGGTCAAATGGGTCAAATAGGTCAACTTGACCCATTTGACCTAAATGAAGTCATATGAGCCAAAACTAAATCAATACCAAATTGAATCAAACCAAAGCCACCAAAACATTTCAAATGGTCATATGAACTTGACCCAACCCTTGGTTTGACCCATTTTGACCCAAGTTGACCCATTTTGACCTAAATGGGTCAACATGAGCCAAACCCTACCAAATGGATTCCAAATCTAATGAAACTAGGCCAAACCTAGTTTCTCCACATACCCAACATGTCCAAACTAGAAAAGTAGTAAAATGACCACTCTACCCCTAGGCCATAGAACAAATTTTGGCTAGCCCATGGGTAATTTGGTCATACCCTCTTCACAATCACTTGAGGCTTTCCTAAAAGCTCAAGGGGACTTAGTGATGAGTGGTGCACCCAACCCAATGGATTTGGGTCAGCCCATTTGGCCCCTAGACTAAACCCGACCACTTAGCCTAAAATTAAAATTTCAAATTCCATCTTAAGCTCAATTCAAGCACATGGGAAGTTGGCAATCCATTCATTAGATCAAACCGACCATGTGCACACTCAAAATAGCCTAAACAACCTCTCCAATTTGTGCAATTGGATCAAAAAGACAAAGGAGGCGTCAGCCATCTAATTTCCATAGGGGGAGATATACTCCCCCTAATTCAATGAAATTTTCACTTGCCCTATGTCGATTGAAGCCTGAGGACCTAGAGCAATCATCAGAGAGCACTCCCAAGCTTCTTAGAGAGGATTTGAATATTGCACAGGGGAGCTCAATCCATTAATTTCTTCCACACTTGATTTCTTCCCAATTTTCACACTTCATTTAGGAGCTAAAGAGCTTGCCTAAGCTTCTAGAATTCCCATAGCAAGGAAGGATCAAATTCAATCAAAGCCGAAGCCCAAGCAAGGAGGGGTTAGTCCATCCATTGATCCACTCAATCCTAAGGTCTAGGAATTTCAACAGGGCTTCGTCTCCATCAAACGAAGCTACCTCATCGATCTCGAGCACCGGTGATCACCTCTGGCGAGGTGAAATTTTTAGATCACTAAACTCAATGTGGTGTGGAGCTTTGTGAAAGAAATTTTCTCCTCATCAAATTTTGACTGTTGGATTTTCTATTCTATTTCTCTAGGTGGTGTGGGTTAAATTTTGTGTGATTCCATGCTAGATCGAGCTTGGATCTTCCCCTTGATCATGGATGGTCTCTATTGATCAAGGAAAAGAACTTGGCTCATCTCATCCATCCATTCAGCATTTTAGATGGACAGTTGAGATTATTTAGCACATTTAAAAATCTCCTTTATAAACCACGGGAATCCTCTCAACTTTGATCGATGGCCGAGAATATAAGCAGCACCCGCTTTATGAGGGTGACAACTTAAGTTGTCCCCTCAAGGGTGACATGTGTAAAACGAGCCACGCGTACGCAAAGCTAAGGAAGAGGATTAGTTAAGTGTATTAATTAATTAATTAATCTATGAAAATTTAAAAATGCAAAATTTTCATAGAAAATCAAAAAAATATGAAATAAAACCAATGGATAGATAATTAAACCTAGAACATTTTAAAAAATTTTGATGAATTTTGAAGTTATGGTTTTCTTTGAATTTGGGTTTTATTGGAAAGTATATTTTGCTAATTACTCTTTGATTAGCCTCGATTAATCTCAAATTTCTTATGTTTTAAGGGATGACCTACCTCCCCTAATTTTCTTGGGATTTATAGAGGCTTGATTAGAGTAATTGCATATGGTTTCCTTAATTACCTTCTCATGTAATTAAGCATAATTAGGGTATGATTAGTCACCGATTAGGGTTGATTAAGATCTAGTAAGTAAGAGGTTTATGGAAATTTTGGGGCATTTCCTAAGCTATTCCTTTCTCCTCTTAATCTCTCTTAATTAAGGGTTAAATCATTAATTATCCCCTTAATCAATTTTCAAAAAATTCTAAAAGTTCCTGTATTAATTAATCTACCTTGGTAGATGCTTAGTTTATAATTTAAGCTCAATTATGAAATCACCAATGTGTGAAAGGGTATTTTGAAATTACTAAACCCCTTAGCTTAATTAACTTTAATTATGAGCCAAATTGCATATTAGGCCTTTCATTATTAGGTGCAAATTTATCAATTTTATGTCATCTCATTGGCATAATTATTTAGTTAATTCTTCTAAGGTAAGGGTTAATTAAGTCACTTAATTCATACCTTAACCTAATCAACATATAAAAAATGGATCTAATTACCTAAAAAATTAAACAAAAATATCAAACACATGTGGAATGGGTCAGGAATAGGAAACTCATCTCACCTTTTCAAAATTAAACCAAACTTCAAATTAAACAAAAATTACTTTGAAATTCACTTTGATTTATTTTAAATTTTCTCATTCTATAATAATGTTTTTAAGATTTAAGTGAAGTGAGTTTGTTTACATACTTTCATTGCTTTGGATCTTTCTTGACATGTTAAGTTGTATGCCATGTGATTTCATGCATTCATAATCTCATGTTTTAAATTTTAAAATGAAATTGTTTACTTTATGTCAAATGTGCATGTGTAAAGTAAATATGAGTGGCTATTATCATTACTAAATATAAATTATTTTCAAAATACATAAATCAAATACCAAATCTGAAAGTGTGCTATTCATATCTTAATTATAAGCTTGCATGTGAAATATTATAAAGGTGTGCTTAGTATAGTTTCCTTTCTTTCCTATGTTGGTATAGTTTTGAATAGAATTTTGGTGAGATATAAGGTTCATTTGAAAGTGACCTAATGCTCACCTAATTTCATATCCTATTCATACTACCATCTAAGAAGGGTTACCTACACTATACATACATAATTGCATAAATAAAACAAATCTATTAAACAACTTTTGCATCTTCCTTTTCTATTTCATTTTTTATATACATGTTTGTATATTAAGGAAAGTGGTATATTAGTCCTGACAACCCCGAGGTTATGACTTTAAGTAGCCCTAAGTAGGTCTTATACTACACCTTGGTTAACAATGGCATTGTACTCACTTATGCTTCTTAGTTTCATGTATGTATGTGAAATTTTGGATAAGGAAAACCTTTTATACTTAAGAAAAATCATGCATATTCAACTTCTAAATTTTCTTAAATTGATTACTTAGCATGCATCATAAAGTGTGTTAACTACTCATTTATGTATAGATATGCTTAGGTCCATCCATATGCATGTTATATATGTTGGGGAAAGAAATGAAGTAATGTGTGTTATGTGAATTTTGATTCATTTTATTTAATCTTAAATGCCTTTCTTTTGAATAGGTTTGTTTTATCTAAACTTAGGATTGATTAAAAGATGTAATTAAAACATTCACCTAAATGAAACTAAAATATGAACCTTTTAGAAAATTACTTATTAGGAAGGAAAGAGAAGTTCTCTTCTCTTCCCTCTTCCTAACTTAGTAATTAGGTTTCACTTAAACCAAATCAACACATGAAATAAAAGCAACCCAAAATAATTAAACAACTTAAATGAAACCCTCCTAAGTTGAACATGTTCTTCACACTTAGAAAATTTGAACCTAAGCTAAGCATACCACACAAGCCTTCAAAGCACACACATTAGCCTAAGTCACCCCTTCTAGCTTTAGGTTAGGCCGGTGCATGGTTTGATGTTATGTGTTATTTTGTGATATATGTTTTTGATTAGATGTTAGGATGTATGCTCATAGAATGAATGGTAGCATGTTCTTAGTCTAACTATTCTTTTCTGCAGGGTATTATGCCTATGGGGCACTATCATAAATAAACATATAAATGCTTTTGCTTGCAGGTGCTTTATACCCCTAAACATAATCCATAGGACAGGTGGACTGAGTCACCCATGTGTGGGTGATAAGTCTAATATTCATGCTTGGGATGTGTGTGGTGTGATTTAACTAACCTTTATTTTGTGTAGCTAGATTTGCTTTTTTCATGTAAAAAATTTGTATAATTAGTTTATTTTGGAATGATTTATTATGTGAATTAGGATGACCAATGGTCATAATCCCATCTTATGAACTATGTGAAGTTTTGCAGAATCCACCTTCCAACCTTTCAAAGGAGGAACCAAAAAAGAAGAAAGAAAGAAAGAAGAAGAAAAAGCTTGAAGATCCCCATAATAATGAATTCCTTTGCTTAAATGTAATATTCATCTATAAACTGTATAAGGTAGAGTCGCTACCCAATTTGATATTTTGGTTTGGGTGCTCACCACAATTTTAATCTTTTTGATTAGCTTTATAAATTGATTGATGATTTGTTTAGCTTTGCATTAAGTGGCATGATTTTCCTAGTTTTTTCCTTGATTTATGTAGAACCTGGATGTGGATTAGGCTCTTTATAGAAAATTAAATATTTTACTCAACTTAACAATTCAAATTAAAATTAAACAACTCATAACCTCACCTAAAGCTTAGGTTTAAAATCAAGATAAAAGAATTAGCAACCCCTAGTTGGATGAGCATTTCTTTATAATATCATGCACAAATGCATCTTATTTCACTCTTGATTGAGGGTTCCACCTTGCCGAGAACCTTTGACCTTTGAGGGCAGTGGTGGAAACTCACATCCTCCATTCTCGCTGATTTTGGCCAACAATCTTCTTTCTCATGCATTAGTCATAAAAATCCTATTAGCCTAAGTCAAAATTGTTGTCCAAAAATGAAATAAAATGAAATTTGAATTTCATTAGATTTAGGTCATTTGAAGCATACCTTACATGATCTAGTCTCTTTAGGGAGTGAGTTTAAGGACTGTCTTTCTATATAATAACCTAGCTATCTTGCATAAGCATGGACTCTTGTACATGTATTTAAAATCAGAGGAGTTAGTGGCCACCCCAGTTGTAAGTCCAAGCCGTGGTTTGTCCTCTTATGGAGGCAAACCACTACCCATTTTGCCTTAGATTTAGGTTGTGCTTCGCCAAAGCTCCGTAGATTTAGGTTTTAGGGTTGATTTTCTCCTTTTATGGGCCATAAGCATAATTCCTCACCTCTTAGGCATTTCCTTAATCTTATTTTAAGGAATCTTAAGTCCTAAAATTCTAATTAAAATATAACTCAAATAGACTAAATCAATTTCTAAAATATAAAGCCCAACTATAGAGAGTCGAGATGCTCAGTTTCTAGCATCATGAGCATCTCCTACTTATTTCCCATTTTGCTCGATAATAACTCCCTTTGATCAATCCCATTTGATCTTCAAACATAAAACCAATCGATTGATTCTTTCCCTATTAAAATTTTTAAAGACAACGATCATTTACCTTAATCGAGAGTTTTCCTAAGGAATCCCATCTCTTCAGATGTAATTAACTATGTGAGCTTGCCCCTATAGGGAACTTAACGAACTCGATTTAAATTAAACCCTACTTTACTTTTCCATTTAAAGTAGGGGAAGAATCTCCGATACATATGTAGACCCATCATCCTTAAGAGTCCTTATTGAGGTGATTGGTTCCATTAAAGGGTAGTGACTTCATCTTGAGATAGTACACTATTCCTTGATGACCTATCACTTGAAATATATCTGGATCATGTGGCATCCTACCAAGATGAATTTTTATAGTGTCTTGCCTTTTCTTTCTCCCCACAGATTTGAAGGGGACTATAGGAATTTTTCTCCACAATCATTTTAATCTTCCAAGAAAATTATGAGGTTTGGTTAATATAACTCGGTTTACCTTATCTTAGAAATTAACTTGAATTATTTTATTTTCTTTGGTTTTAATTACTTTCTATGTCTTTTCTTTCTATTTTACTTGGTCATTTATTTTACTTTTCTCTAATTTTTGCATTTTTTTTTTTTTTATGGTGGTGTTAGGTTCTTCATTCTCTTCTATTGGTTACTTGCTATTTTTTTCCCCTTACCTATGATTTGTGGTTACCTCTTATTATTGTGCTTCATAGTTTCTATGTCAGTTGAGGTTTTTTTAGTCTCCTTCCCTAGTTGATGGTAATGTGCCCTTCTCTATTCATTGCTTGGTTATTATTGTTTACCATTAATTTGATGGATGCTTATTTACTTTTTTGAATTTATTATGGCTCTTATTCTCTATAATGGAACCACCTCCTCTCCTTGTCTTATTCTCTGTTTATTTCATTTATTATTTGTCAATGGATGGTTTATTGGGTTATTTTATTAAGCCTATGATTTTTTGTGTTGTGGTATTATTTTATTAATTTTCTCGATCTATTTACTACTTGGTTAGCTTTTTTTGCCTATGTATATGGGATCATCGAGGTTATTCTTGGCCTTGTATAATCTAGGAATAATGTTTTACCACTGCTATTAGTAGGTGAATGTTTAGATCTGGGGATTTTACAAGTGTTTTCCTTTCAACACTAATGGGTTGGATACCTTTTCATGGTGGCCTTATTGTGTGGGGGATTTTTTGGGTTCTCCTTCTCCATCTATGTTGGGGTAGTCTTGTTGATGCTATTTTCTCTGGGGATTGGTGGCAATTAATTGACCGGGTGAATAGTGGAACTACTTTTCCTATAGTTTTTTTCTATTATTGCTTAGTAGTGTACTAAAGACCATCTAACTTCCACTTTGCGGCTTCCTTCCCAGGTAGGCTATGATGGTAGGATGATGCAACCCTTCAAGTTTGATGCTCACATTTTTTGCCCCATTTATGTGGTGATGAGCCCCAGCCTTTCTTCTCAAACTCCTTTTTTTCTCTTTCTTAGTCTTTTAGTTATTATAGCTTTTATTTCTCTAGTTGTGCTAATTCCATTTTCTAGCTACTTGTGGTTCTCTATTACTATTTATAGGTTTCCAATGAGGTGGCCTATGCTTTTCAACTTCCCAAGCTCCCCAATTCTTTTCCTTTTTGTTGTCATTGTATCTTTACTATTTTTATCTTTGTTCTTTTTTCTTTTCTTATTTTGGATGTATTTAGATAGGGGATTCTCTCTAGGTGATTGTAGCTTTTGAGTATAGTTTTGAGTTTATCCCTCCTTGTAACCCTTTTTGTGGCAATAAAATTCTCCTATATGGGGTTCCCCAAAAAAAAAACCTTAAACCCTAAAACCCTAAACTTTAAACCCTAAACCCTAAACTCTAAACCCTAAAACCATAAAGCATAAACTCTAAAACCTACAACCCTAAACCCTAAAACCTAAACCCCAAACCCTAAACCCTAAACTAACCCAAAACCATAAACCCTAAACCTTGAATAAAGATGTCATTAGGAGTAGATCTAAAGAATGACCTAATCCTAACATAGTTATGGTAGCAAAGAAAATGTCTTCAAGAGACTTTCCTTGAGAATTAAAGATTTAAATACCTTAAATCCTAACCCTAAATCATATTATAATACCATATATTATAGATATAATGTAGCATCATATATTTGAGCATGTAGTTTTTTTGGATGTTATAAGATGTTTTGAAATGTTTTAGTATATTATGGTATTGTGTATAGTCTATATTAATATATATATCATAAAAATATAGATTTAATAAATTAGATGATGAAATTTGTTAAATTTGAAGTGGGAATTAGGTTGTAGTACCAAAGGTGTGCTACTTGTAGTCTAAAAGTAAGATTTTATGTTCAAAATAAATATTATATGTTTTAGCATAGTATACATCATATATCATAATATATTGTTCTTTTAATTTCTTTTAGTATTTTACAATCATGTTCCACACTAGCATTATTTATAAAAATGTTGATTTAGACTTTAAAATGGTAAAATTTGGCCAAATTCATAATAGAAAGCATGACATCATAATATATTTTTTTTAATTTAAAATATGTGAGTGATAATGATTAAAATATATAGTTTTTTATAGTTTAGACTAATTTTATGATTTTTTATCTTAAGCAATCCCTTGTGATGTGATATGCAATATAATATAAAATATTATAATATGTTATAGTGTATTATAATATAGGATGCCATAACATAGTGTATAATCATGCATTATAGCATACTATTGTATTACTACTTGTTGTTTAACATATTTTAGTTTGTTATAGTAGATGTAGTAGAGTTTGGTATAATTCATATAAATACCGATTTACGTGAGATGATGAGATTTGGCCAAATTTAAGGTAAGCTTTTGGAACATCATTGTGGGTGTGCTATGGTGTGTCATTTAATCAAAATAATGGAATTTTGCATCCAAAATAAATGTTCATTTTTCAACCAAATTTTATAAATTTTTTGCTTAAAGTGATTCATTTTAAGGTGTAATGTAAGATAATATATTATTTGAAAGCATATTAAAATATAAAGTACATAACAATATAACTTCACATATATATGAATGTTGTGGTGTGTTACTAAATGTTATTGTACATTTTAGTATGTTTTATTTTGTTATAATACATTGGGTCAAAACTCACAAAATGTTAATTTG
Source organism: Cymbidium sinense (assembly GCA_021442155.1). NCBI lineage: Eukaryota > Viridiplantae > Streptophyta > Magnoliopsida > Asparagales > Orchidaceae > Cymbidium > Cymbidium sinense. The sequence goes on along the minus strand of CM038214.1, from coordinate 215,736,218 downwards.
AAGGTTGTGAGATGGAAGAATTTGGCCAAATTCATGGCACACACCAGAAGCAACAAAAATTATGCTATTTTGTACCATTTCTAAGAGAAAATAACAATATTACTCCAACATGAACATTAGTTATATATTAAGAAAATTTTGTTATTTGTTCTTCTTAAGTTATTCTAATAAGGTGTAATGTTAGATAATATATTATATTATAGCAAATTATAATATAACATCATATATTATAATATAATATAGTGTGTTAATTCATGCTATTATATGTTTAGCATGGTATTGTATAGTTAGTTTGAGCTTACACCATCACAAATCATAAAATGTTGATTACAATGTTAAGATGGTGTAATTTGAATGAATACATTGTTTGGCTTTGATTGAAGTATTAAAGGTGTGCATAAGAGAAGAAGTAAGATTTGATGAAAATTACATGTCAGTGACATGGAGGGAGATCTGTTAGGGGATCACACATGCATCAGACATGACATGTGATGGTCTATGTCGAGGGCATAGAAGAAGAAAATCTACTGGGGATAAGGTTTGAATTTTATTTGATTATATGATTTGTGGAATGAAGATCCACTGGAGATAAGAATCTATAATGCACCAGGGATTAAGATTGAATAGACTTTAATTTATTTTGTTTTAATTGATGTGGAGGCATATCTGCTGAGATATGGGCTCGAGTCCACTGGGATCGTATATGAACCATCCACAAGAAAAAAAGTTGTATCCATCCGCTAGGATTGGGATTTGAGATTTCATAGACATGTTTGTGGATGTATCCACTAGGGATAAGAGTTTGGTTGGATTTCTTTGATTTAGACTCTACTGGGGGAGTTGGTTTAATTTGGCTCCACTGGGGAGGTTGGTTTTGAATTTGATTTGTTTGCGTGACTTTTTTATATATGATTTGGGGCTACACTAAGGAGAAGGGTGTGATTTAACACCACCTGGGAAAATCAAATTGGGTTTAATTTAATCTAAGTTAATGTATAGACCTTGTCGTGCATGAACCCAGAAGGGCTATATCACCTTGACCTACCTCGTTTACAAATAAATGGGATAGTCTATAGGATGAGCTAGCCAACATAAGGGGTTGCCTTTCTATGTAATGCGGCAAGAAGGCATAGCAAACTTACATTTTTCAAAGAGAGGAACAACCAGGGGTCAGACCTTGGATGCACAATAACTAACCTAACTAATGAAAGTGAATGTCCGGGACTTATGTCAACTCAAAAGTAGTCATAATTAATTTTATCATAATTTCATGTTATTTTCTATGGTTTGTTTGGTTTAGTTTGATTTCAAATTGAGGGCATATTGATTGGGGATGTGAGCTCAGTCAAATTTGATAGATTTAACTTATGGACCATGTTGTATAATTGACTCCAGATGGGGATTTATTGACTTGTCCTATCTCGCATTTACAAATCCAAAGAGATAGTCTATTGTGGGGTAGAGCTAGCCAACCTAAGGGGTTCTTGGTGCAATGACTATGCTAGAAGAAGGCATAGACTTACATTTTCTAAAGTAGGGAACAACCTGACTGTAGTAACACAACAAATCAACCTCGACTTAGGGATTATTGAGTGAATGTCACTAGGGACTTATATCAACTCAAGAGTAGTCAGGAGATTCCTATAGGGAGTTTTGCTAACACTGCCCTAAAGATAAGATACCTGCTTGAGAAAAGGTACCACTAGGGGTGTCCTCCTAATCCACAAGTGAATATATATTTTGTTTATATGTTTTTATGCCTCGCGAGGACCACACCAAGGGGCTATGTCACCTTGACCTATCTTAGATTTACTAGACCAAGGGAGAATCTACACATCCAGTGATCGATTCTCCAACCATACTGGGACAAGGGGAACCGTCCAACTGATAGAAACCCGTGTGTCTAAATTAGTCACAAAGGATGTGATCCAAATAAAGTGCCCACAGTGGGAGGTGATGCTAGGCATTATCCTAAGCCCGGAAAAGAAGGCCTATAAGTGTATGGTCCAACTCAAGGAGAAAAGCATAGACATACATCTACCATGAGTGGTGTATCCTAAGGTTCGAGAACCAACCAACTTAAGGTGTATCCATCAGCATGAGTGGTGTATCCATCAGCATAGTAAGAACCAACCAACCTAAAGTGCCTGTTAGTGTGCAATAATCAACCCGAAAGAAAGCAGTGTAATTTTCCAAGGTAACGATCATCGATAGTTTATCATCTGGGATATGCAATCTTACCTAGAGTGACAACTAAGCGGGGAGCCCCGAGGAAGGACTGGACCCACTTGGAGCAGAGGAAGGACCCGCTAGGAGACTTATCCTAAATTCAAATATATACCGACCAATGAATAACAAAGGCTAATCCAAGAAGAAAGCATAGCAGAATCACACATCCTCTTAAATTTAACATGAGGTGTAGTGGCCTACCAAACTAATAAGTGGTCAGTAAAGGCCAAGTAAAAGAAGGAAAGCATAGCAAGGTTACATCCTCCAAAGCAAGAAGACCACTAGGATGACACACTAGTGGCAAGATGCCACCGACCTAGAGCAAAATCGAGTGACCACTGGGGGCATCTCAATAGTACTCAAGTATCTCCTCCAAACCTTCAAGCTCTTCTAACCGCAACTTGGAGTTCTACTTTATTGTGATCTTGCTACCCACAACTATCATTAGTGATGGGAGTTGGACTTCTAATGGTAGAACGGCTTTGGACCCACACAGTAAGGAGAAAGGAGTAGACTGAGTTGGAGTTCTATATGTGGTACAGTAGGCCCACAAGACTTCAACAAACTGCTCATGACACTATCGCTTGTAATTGTCGAGTGTCTTCTTTAGTATTTGGATGAGAGTTTTGTTGAATGCTTCGCTAAGCCGCTTTCCTCCGTAGTTGATGGTAGAATATCTCCACCCATGCTATGTCTGAGAAAGTTGTTGATCTCTATTGAATGTAGATCATTATCGATATAATTCATCGAGGCACTAAACCTATATACAATATGGTTCCTAAAAAACTAGACCATGTCGAAATGGACCTCTCCGAAAGGCCTCACCTTATTTGAAAAGAACAGTAGCTAAGATGAACCGATGACCTGGAAGAAAGAGGATCAATCGACCCACCATGTCCAATACTGAATGAGACCCATGTGTAGTTGTAGAATGTTGGGTGGTGGTGGAACCACACCATGTATGACAGCATATCATGATCCATGCAATCTTTGATCATCAATGCATCCTAGTCTCGATCTTGATCCTACATCCTACAAACCTAAACAACCCCAAACCTCAATCCTAAACCCTCCAAACTAACCTAAAACCTAAACCTAAACCCTAAACACTAAACCTTAAACCCTAAACTAACCCAAACCTAAACCTATAAACCCCTAAAAAACCTAAACCCTAAACCCTAAACACCTAAACCTAAACCCTAAACCCTAAAGACTAAGACCTAAACCTTAAATCATAAATTAACCCTAAAACCTAATAATAAATCAAAAAAAAATAAAATAAATAAACCTAAACCTAAACTAAAATAAAAAAAACCTAAAATAAACTAAACCTAAACCTTAAACTAAATAAAATAAAATAAACTAAAAATTAACTTAAACCTAAACTAAAAAAAAACATAAAAATAAACCTAAAATAAAAACCTAAAACCTAAACCTAAAAAAATAAAATAAAAACCTAAACCTAAAAAAAAAAAAAAACCTAAAGCTAAACCTAAAAAAATAAACTAAAATAAAACCTAAACTAAAATAAATAAACTTAAATAAACTAAGCTAAATAAAAAAATAAACCTAAAAATAAAAAATAAAAAATAAATAAAAAATAAATAAATAAAAAAAATTTAATAAACCTAAACCTAATTTAATTTAAAGATAAAAAAATCCTAAACCTAAACCCTAAATCCTAAACCTAAACCCTAAAACTAACCCTAACTCTAAACCCTAATCTTACAACTCTAAACTCCTAAACCCTAAACCTAAAACTAAACTCCTAAACCCTAAAAAAAATCCTAAACTAAACTAAACTCCTAAACTAAACCCTAATCTAAACCTTAAACTAAAACTAAACCCTAACCTAAGTTAACCCTAAACCTAAACTAAACCTAAAACTATAAACCTAAATCCTTAAACCCTAAACCCTAAACCTAACCTTAACCTAAACCTAAACTTAAACCCTAAACTCCTAAACCCTAAACCCTAAACACTAAACCCTAAACCTAAACCCTAAAACCTAAAAAACCTAAAAAACTAAAACTAAATAAAATAAAAAAAAAATTTAAAATATATACCTAAATATAAAATAAAATAAAATAAAAACCTAAGCTAAAACCTAAACCTAAACCTAAAAAATAAAATAAAAATAAAATAAACTAAATGAAATAAATAAAAGCCTAAACTAAACAAAATAAAATAAACCTAAGAAAAAAAATAAATAAAATAAAAAACATAAAATAAAATAAACCTAAAAAAATAAATAAAAACTAAATAAAATTAAAACCAAAACAACTAAAAATAAAAACCTAAACCTAAAATAAAATAAAGTAAACAAAACTAAACTAAAATAAATAAACCTAAAAAAAATAAACTAAACCTAAACCTAAATCTAAATAAGATAAAATAAACTAAAAAATAAACCTAAACCTAAACTAAAAAATAAAACCTAAAATTAACCTAATAAAAACCTAAACCTAAACCTAAAATTTAAAAACCTAAACTAATCTAAAAAAAAAAAGTAAAACCTACTAAAATTAAAATAAAAATCAAACTCAACAAAAGTAAACCTAAACCTAAAATAAATTAAGATAAAACCTAATCTAAAATAAATAAAAATTAAATAAATAAAGTAAACTAAATAAAAATAAAAAATAAAATAAACTCAAATAAATAAATAAAATTAAATAAACTAAATAAACCTAAACCTGGGTTTACTTAATTTAAAATAAAACCTAAAACCTAAATCCTAAACACTAAACCCTAAACCTTAATTCCAAAAACTAAACCTAAGCCTTAAACCCAAAACCCTAAAAATCCTAAACCCTAAACCCTAAACCCTAACCCCTAAACCCTAAGCGCTAAACCCAAAAACCATAAACCCTAAACCCTAAGCCATAAACCATAAAAGCCTAAACCCTAAACCCTAAATCCTAAACCCTAAAACTTACAATCCTAAACCTTAAACCCTAAACTAACCTTAAGCCCTAAACCCTAAACTAACACTAAATCCTAAGAATGGGCAGAACCTTGATGGCAGGAACATCATCATCAACTAGGCTTAGTCTAGATTTAACGGTCAAGGCAAATGTAGAGGTGGCGATTATCACAGTGGTGGGGATCTAGAGGTGCTGGTGGATATGGAGGTAGTGGTCTGAGCAATGGGGGTTATGGAGGTGGGAGGAGCGACGAAGGTTACAACTATGGTGGTGGAAGAGGGAGAGATCAAGGATATGATGGTGGACCCTGCTACTCGAAAGGGCTGGGTGGTTCTGAGGGGAACTGGAGAAATAAAAGAATGGTTGATTTGATCTTATGTTTATGGAACTATGTCTTTAGAGTAGAGACAGTTTTACTTATTTAGGGTTTTTATTTTACTCTATGGGTGCTTATCTTTGATCTATATTGCCGCTTGTGTCTTAGAAAACTTGGGGTGCTACTTAGTTGATGAAATCGAAAAGAAGAAATGTTGAATATGAATTTATTCTTTGTTAAAAAAACCTTAAACCCTAAACTAAAACTTAAACCCTAAACCTAAAAACTAAACCCTAAACCCTAAACCATAAATGATAAACCTTAAACTCTAAAACCATAAACCCTAAACACTAAAATCTAAACTCTAAACCCTAAAACCTAAAACCCTAAACCCTAAACTGTAAACCCTAAAACCCTAAACCCTAAATCCTAAATCCTAAAACCCTAAACCCTAAACCCTAAACCCTAAATTGTAAACACTAAACCCTAAACCCTAAACCTTAAACCTTGAATAAAGATGTCATTAGGAGTAGATCTAAATATTAACCTAATCCTAACATAGTTATGGTAGCTAAAGAAAATGTCTTCAAGAGACTTTCCATTGACTATTTGGTACCCTTTACTAACCTAAATCATATTACAATACTATATATTATAGTATAATATTGTATCATATATTTGATCATGTAGTGATAAGTTTTTGGATGTTATAAGATGTTTTGAAATGTTTTAGTATATTATGTTGTGCATTTAAGTAAGAAAGGAAAGCACTTACATCCTCAAAGTAATAAGAATGATACACTTAGAGCATCATGACTAAACTATTGTGTGAGTGTCGCTAAGGGCATTATTTAGTTGTTGTATATTATGTTGTGCATTGGCTAAGTAAGAAAGGAAAGCAAAACATCGTGGGATACCTATGAACCACATGAGGGTAATTGCTAGAATTAAAAATAAAATTCGTGACTTGTTTAATGCCACTTTAATTAACTACAATCAATTCAAAGGCTATAAATTTGTGGCCAATAAACTGGATTTTAACTTGCCGGATCCACCCAACTGTAAAGATGACAAGATTGTTTATTGGGTAAAACCTCATGTTAATACTATTAAAATTAACATTGATGGCTCTGTCTCTCAAAATGTTTCTGGCTATGGTGTCATTTTCAGAAACCTTAATGGTAAAGTCCTATGTGCTTTTGCTTACCCCTTAATACTTGCTCGTTCCTTTTCTTGAAATGGCAATTACAAAGATATTGAGATTTGCCTTCAAAAGGTTGGCTCAATATTTGGATTGAGGTGGATGCTGTTGCTTGATCTTTTGACTTCCACCAAAATGGGCAATCTGATTATCTTGCCTTCTCAAGCTGTAGAGCTCTCCTTTCTCAACTCTATTTTAAAATCCCTCATGTATGGCATGAAGGTAATGCATGTGTTGATTACCTTGCTAATCTGGGTGCTAGATTAGATGACATAAAATTCTTTGATCAACTTACACTTCCTAAACATTTGTGTGGTTTGGTTAATTTGGATAATATTGGATTCCCTAACCTCAAAAATTAATCCATCCTATTGGTTTGGCTTGTTATATTACCTGTTTAACTACATGATCAATTTTTGCTTAGTGTTGTTATTTCTCTGGATTTTGCTGATGCATCTTCGTGATTCCCCTTTCTAGTTAATTGTTGATCTCTATGGCATCTGCTGTTGGATTAATTGCCCTAACCTTTTTTGGGGTCTTACTGCTTTTGATGTTTCCACTATTAATGGTAAGGTATTTGCTGTCTGTTGGAGGGAGATGTATTACCTTATGCTTTACTTTTTGCTTTACTTTCTGATAAATAGGGATAGACTTCTTGCCATCAATATTTTGTTAAGGGGTCCTACTATATCTATTTTCCATTATATGATTAAGGTCGTCTTCTGTCACTTTTCCTTTTTTTGGAAATCTATTCTGGGGCTCATGACTTTGTTATATCAATGTTTAATTGCTATATTTTTGTATAGCTTCATGACAGACCCAATTTTTTCTATTTTTTCTCCATTTATTATGGATGTGGCCCCTCTTATGCTCCCTAACCTCGCCTCCACAACCTATAAGGAGAGAAACTGCATTACCCTTGCTACTATGACTTCTTCTTTGTAGGATTGGAATTACTTCTTGATATCCTTCCTATTTTTTTTTGATGTTGTGGGCTTATTTTATGATGCTTTTACGTATCTTGAAGGATTTCAAAGATGGCTTTCCTTTGAACAACTTTTGGCTCTATGCTGTACCATTATTTTTTACTGGATTATCTTATGGTGGGTGCAATAATTGTTTTGTTGTTTTAATTGTTGGATGTTGGATTTTTGGGTCTTATGTCTAGCAGGCTGCTTTTGGGGCTATTTTTCTGATTGCTTTTGCTAACCTCACCTTACCAACCTATAAGGAGAGAAACTACCATACCCTTGTTATTATTATTGTCTCTTTATAGGATTGGACTTACTTAATGATTTCTTTCCAATCTGCTTTTACTGAGGATGTTAGTTTAGCTACAAGCCTGCTCTCCTTTGTCTTGAAGGATTTTAATGATGGCTCCCTTTTAAACCCCTTTTGTGTCTATGTTGTACCACTATTTTTGATTATCTTATCTTATGGTGGGTGCAATAATTGTATTGATGTTTTAATTATTGGTTGTTGGATTTTTGGATCTTATGTCCAGCAGGCTACTTCTGAGGTTGTTGGATATTTGTTGGCTTTTATTTTTCTGATTACTTTTGCTATTTGCAACCGGGCTACAGCTGATCACCACATGTTTGTGGTCTATCTAAACTACTACTATTTTTTCTATTTTGATTCAGTTATACTTGTCCAGATAACTGTCATTATTCCATTACCTACTTGGAAATTAACTTATGCACTGTCTATTCTGAATGGGTGGTTTTATGGCCATCTTGCCATTATTTGCTATCTTGGTTGTTGGCTAAACTGGATTATCAGGTTTTATGCCAAGCAAGCTACTACTGGGGCTGTCTCTCATGTCCAACAGAATGCTTTTGGGGTTGTTCTTCTAATTGCTTCTGCTAACCTCACCTTCCCAACCTATAAGGAGAGAAATTACAATACCCTTATTATTATTGTCTCTTTTCAAGATTAGACTTACTTAATGATTTATTTCGAGTTTGTTTTTACTGAGGATGTTGGTTTAGCTCCAAGCTTGCTCTTCTTTGTTTTGAAGGATTTCAATGATGGCTCTCTTTTGAACCCCTTTTGTATCTATGTTGTACCTCTCTTTTTTACTGGCTTATATTATGGTGGGTGCAATAATTGTATTGTTGTTTTAATTATTGGCTGTTGGATTTTTGGGTCTTATGTCCAGTAGGCTACCTTTGAGGTTGTTGGCTATTTGTTGGCAGTTGTTTTTCTGATTATTTTGTTGTTTCCAACTTGCAGTGATCACGACGTTTGTGTCTTTTAATCTACTATTTTTTTATCTTATTTTAGTTAGACATGTAGATCTTGTGATTATGCTATTACCTACTTGGATATTATCTTATAGTCTACATCGATGGGTGATTTTATAACTATTACTTGTTGTCTTGGTTGTTGGCTAAACTGGATTATCTGGTTTTATGCCCAGCAAGCTGCTACTATGGTTATCTCTCTGATTTTCCTTATTTGGAATTGTTTGTGGTGGGGGGCGACTTATTACATATTACGGTCCATCTAATCTCTTCTTTGCATTCCCATCTTGGCTCCTGAAACGCATTTCTATTTGGGTTTGGGTTATGTTGTCTTGCTTTACACTTGGTTATTAACCCTGATTATTAACAAGGGGTTGTTAACATCTGCATTGCTATTCGATTGACCTTTTTTCTATATTTTTGTATCAGTTGTAAGTTTCATATATGTCCCATATGTTTAGGATGGAGTTAATTACATGCTATTTGATTTGCCTTGCTAGATTTCAGCAGGCTTTTCAACTTGTTCTATATTGCTTCTTTCCTCTGCGTGGCCTATTTTCCTATGGTGGGTTTTCATGCTAGCCTAATTAAACTCTTGGCTCTGGTAAAAAATAAGGTGGATCTGCCAAAGATGGTTCATTTTCATATGTGTAGGGATTCTCATGCCATGGTGACTATATTGATGATATTTATTACGCATGGGATCCCCTTATTGCTCTTTCTTTGTATCATTTCTATTGTGTTTATGGCTTTATTTTGGTTTTGCGTACTAAGGCTTAAGACTTTCAACAAATGGTTTATTCTTCCACAGTTTTATTGGCTATGATGTGATGATTTCACTCTTTCTTGGTTTGGTAGTAGCTCTTGTGATGTAACCCCTCCGCTGAAGTTTGGATGCTCATATTTGCATCGCCCCAATTTAGTGTGGAGCACGAGCCTTCTCTCACACACTTCTTTATAATCCTTCTCAGTTTATGCTATTTTCAATTTTCATTTTGCCTGTATTACTTTAACTGCTCTAATTTCTATCTTTCTACAATTTTGCAGGTGCATTTCTCTTGTTCTCTTGCAGTTTTTCTCCCTAGTGTCATGCATTCTCTCATCAGAGCTTTGGGGATCTATTCATTGGCTTATCTATGTTAATCAATTTGTATCTTTGCTTTCCTTTACTCTTTTATTTTGCTTTTGGTTATACTTAGATAAGGGATTTACTCTCTAGGCTGATTGTAGCTCTTTGAGCAGTAGTTGTGGAGTTTATCTCCTGTTAAGGACCTTGTAAGCCTCTTTTTGTGGCAACAAAATTCCCCCTATATGGGGTTTCCCAAAAAAACCCCAAACCCTGAACCCTAAACCCTAAACCCAAAACCCTAAACTAACCCTAATCCCTAAACCTAAACCTAAAATTAAGTAAACCTAAACTAAATAAAATAAAATAAACTAAAAATAAACTTAAACCAAAACTTTAAAAAAAACCTAAAAATAAACTTAAAATAAAAACCTAAAACCTTAACCTAAAAAAATAAAATAAAAACATAAACTTAAACCTAAAACTAAAAATAAAACCTAAACCTAAAATATATAATAAAAATAAAACTCAACTAAAAAATAAACCTAAACCTAAACATAAATCTAAAAAGAAAAATAAAATAAAAAACATAACCAAAATAAATAAAGTAAACTAAATAAAAATAAAAACTAAACCAAAACCTACTAGTTTACATAAATTTTTTTTTAAAAAAAAAAACCCTAAACTGTAAGCTAACCCTAAACCCTAAAGCCTAAATAATAAACTCTAAACCCTAAAACAAACACCAAACCCTAAACCCTTAAACCCTAAACACTAAACCTAAAACACTAAACACAAAAAAATCTAAAAACCTAAACCTAAACTAAATAAAAACATAAAATAAAATTTATAAAAAAAACTAAACCTAAATAAAACAAAAAAGTTGAATAAAATAAAATAAAAACTTAAACTAAAACCTAATTCTAAACCAAAAAAATAAAATAAAATAAATTAATAAAAAATAAACTAAACTAAAATAAATAAAAACCTAAAGTAAAGTAAGAAAATAAAAAAACCTAATAATAAACTAAATAATATAAAACTAAGTAAAATAAGAATGAAATATAAAATAAAATAAAATAAAACTAAATAAAACCAAAACTAAAATAATAAACTAAAATAAAACCAAAATAAAATAAAATAAATCTAAATTAAACTAAAAACAAAACAAAACCAAAAATTAAAAAAAACCTAAATATAAATATAAAATAAATTAAATACCAACTATGGTTTACATAATTTAAAAAAAAAACCTAAACCCTAAACCCCAAATAATAAATGTAAACCTAAACTAACACTAACCCTAAAACTAAACCTGAACACTAAAACTAAACCTTAAACCCTAAACTAAACCCTAAACCCTAAACTCTAAAATAAATAGGCTGACTCTACTATAAATCTAAACTCCCTAATCCTCTAAAACCCTGATCCTTAAGGCTGAGCACTAGCCCTGGCCTAAAAAACCCTAAAACCCTAGGCTCTCCTAAGGCCCTAAATCACAAAAATGACTCTACCATTGCCTAGCTTATAGACCCTGAGCCTAGGCCATAAAACCCTAAAAAACCACTTCTAAATCATGGCCCAAACTAGATCATAATCAACACTGGACCCTAAACCTAGGCCACTGACCCCAGATACCACTAAAACCCATGATTCCTAACCTTACTAACCTAACTAAATGAGTTAAAATAAAATAAATCATAAACCTACCTAAAATAATAAAATAAAATAGAGCTAAACTACCTAAAATACAGATAAATTAAAGATAATAAAATTGTAAAATAATTAAATAAAATAAAGCTAAAATAACTTAAATGATAAAATTAAACAAATATAAAATAAAAATAAAACCTAAACCTAAAAAATAAACTTAAAATAAAACCTAAACCCTAGGCTTTAGCCTAAACCTAAATAAATGATAAATAAACATAAAATGAAACTAAAATAAATAAAACTAAACCTAAAGAAATCCTAAACCCACAAACCCTAATATAAGCCCTAAACCCTAAAACTTAAACTCTAAAATATCAGAAACAAAACCTAACAAGATCCAAAAGCCACAGAAACCTGTTCCAAAACCTAAATAATTAAAACCTAAATAAAATAAATAAAACCAAAACCTAAATAAAATAAAAATAAAAAATAAAAAAACAAAAAGCTAAACTAAACCTAAGCTAAACCTAAATAAAATAAAATAAAATAAAACTAAAAACTAAAAAGATAAAATACATAAATAAACTAAACTAAAAATAAATACCTAAAAATAAACAAAATATAAAATAAAATAAAATAAAAATAAAATAAAAAATTAAATAAACTAAACCTAAACAATAAAACAAATAAAATGGTAAAATAAATAAAAATAAACCCTAAACCACAAAATAAAAAAAACCTACTTAAAATAAAAAATAAATTAACTAGGAAAGATAAATACTAAGATAAATAAAACATAAACCTAAACCTAAATAAATAAACCAAACCTAAACTAAAATATTAAATATTTAAATAAACCTAAACTAAACAAAAAAAAAATAAAACTAAAATAAACCAAAATAAAAAATCTAAAATAAAAATAAAAAGTAAAATAAAACTTAAAACTAAACCTAAAAAAAAAAAATAAAGAAAAATAAAATAAAATAAAAATTAAACATAAACCTAAATTTAAACCTAAAAATAAACTAAAATAAAAACAAACTAAAATAAATAAACATAATAAATAAATAAAATAAAATAAAAAATAAACTAAATAAAAAATATAAAATAATTAAATATGCTAAAAACTAAAATGGTTTCTTTTTTTTAAAAAAAAACCAACAAAGAAATCTGAAGGCTTAAACTAAATACCACAAAACCTAGTGGTAAACCACTAAATTTTTAGAAATCTAAAATAAACCCTAGGCCACCTAAACTATTGCCTTTAACTGACTTAGGTAAACAGCCTAAACTAAACTAAAACTGAGCCACTCAGGCCTGATAAGGCCACTGGGCTCTGATCTGACCTAACTAGGCCTGCCCTGGGCCATGGGCCACCCTGACTTACCCTACTGACCTAGTTAAAGCCTAATAGGCCCTGAGCCATGAGTGAATTACCCTTCTGACAAGACCTTGATCTGAGCCATGAGAAGGCCTAAACTAAACCAGGCCCAAGACCACACCTGGGCCCTGACACTGAGCCACTGGGCCAAGGAGCCTGGGCCATCACTTTAGGCTAAATGACCCTTCACTGAGCTGCAACCCTGGAGTCATGGGCCACTACCTCCCTCATCTAAATCAAGGACCTGAGCCACCCAGGCATCTACCTATCCATACCCTGAGCCCAGGGCACCAGGCCCTGAGGCCACAAACCTGACCTTAAATAATCCTAGATATAAATAAACAGGCTAATAAAGATAAAGGCCTAAACTAAACCCACCTATGATAAGATAAAGATAAAAGAAATTAAGATAATAAATGACTGGATTAATTGAGTATGAAGGCCATAAGACCTTAAAATAAGATAAAAATAATAGGCCTATAAAATAAAGATAAACTATAAAGATCAAAAGAAGGCTAAAATGACAGTAATAAGATTAGGCCTGGGCTCAAAATGAAAATTAAAGAAAGATAATGAGCCCTGAACTCCTCCCTCCCTATCCTGGGCCCAAGATGATACCCTGGGCTTTGGGCCTTATAGGCCTACAATTTGACCTAAAAACTGACTGGGCCCTACCACTGAGCCCTTGACCCTGGGCTGGGCTCTAGGCCCTGGGTCCTGATCCTAGTCTCCATCTTGGGCTTTCTGACTCTGGGCCACTAAATATGAGGCTACCACAGGCCCTGATCTGATCTAGGCCACTAAACTGAGGCTAAACTAAACTAAGTTAAATAAAATCTAAAACCACAGGCCTAAAAACACTAAAAACTGAGCCTAAACACTAAACAAACCCTAAACTGAAAAAAAAATAAAACATAAAACCAAACTTAAATAAAATAAAAAAATAAAATAAATAAATAAACCTAAACCTAAATAAAATAATAAAATAAAAACCTAAAGTAAACTAAAATAAATAAAAAACCTAAACCTAAAAATAAAATAAAATATTAAAAAAAATCAAATAAAATAAATAAAAACCTAAATAAAACTAAAAAGTAAAATGAACCTAAGAATAAAAAACCTAAATAAAATAAAAACTAAACATAAAATAAAAATAAAAAAACTATAAAATAAAATAAAATAAAAACTAAATAAAAAACTTAAACATAAAAAATAAACCTAAAAATAAACAAAAAATAAAACTAAAACCCTAAACTAAAAAAAAACATGGATTGGATTTGGATTGTAGGGTTGGATTATCTAATCTAAAGAATAACATAATCCTATGGTTAACCCTTCTAAGTCTTTAGGCTTAGGTTAAGTAAAATAAAAAATAAACCTAAATAAAAATATAAAATAAATGAAATATACTAAAAAAACTAAAACCTGGGTTTATTTTAAAACCTTAATCTTAGCCAAACACTGATCCTAAACCTAAACCTAGCTAGCCCTAAATTACACTACCCTACCAACCACTCCAGATACCTTAATTTGACCTCTACTCTAACCAAATGACTGAGCCACTAACTATCAATACCAGATCTTTTCTCTGATAACCCCAACCAATACCTATACTTCACAGGCTGACACTGAGGCTAAACTATACTGGGCACTGATAGCCATAATTAGGCCACTGATCTCAACCCTAGTTGATCTGGGCCAAGGCCAACTGAGGCTGACCTAGGCCCAACTGGGACCTGGGCCTGACCTGGGCCAACAGGCCTAAATAAATCATAGAAAATGAGCCAAAGGTTACTGGGATTAAGTCATCCACTGAGCCAAAATCACCTGGGCTGAATCTCTTAACCCACATGACCTGGGCCTGATGGATGGGCCCAGACTTAGAAAACCTCTAAATTTAAAATGGATTAAAAATTATGATAAAAGGCTGAGTAAAATAAACCTACTAACCTAAAAAAATAAATAAAAAAACTATTGGATAAAGATAAATAAATCTAAGGCTAAATGTAAAAGATAAAACCTATATAAATAAAGATAATAAATAAAAATAAAATAAAATAATAGATAAAAACTATAAATCAATGAAGGCCAAAGGCCAAAATAATAAATTAACCTCTCTGTAAAGGTAAAAATTTTATGAGCCACTGAGCTAACCTGAGCCACAATCACTAAACCCTGACTGACTGAGCCACCAGGCTTTAAATTGGGCCCTGGGCCTAACTAAAGGTGTTGACCCTGGGCCCTATGACCTGGGCCCTAGGCCTGAGCTGAGCCACTGGTCTGGGCCTAAACTCTCAACTGACCTGACACTGGCCAAGATCTGGGTGGGCTTGACTTGGCTTAATGTGTAAACCAAGCCACACTGGCCTGGGTAATAATCTGATTGAGCCACTGGTTTTATAGGCTCCAAAATGGGCCACTCTGGTTAACACTGGGCCACACCCACTAGACTGACACTCCTCCAACTAACCACAACCCTAACTGGGCCCTGGGCCCTACTAAAGTAAACTCTCTAGATAAAACAAAAATAAATAAATAAATGAACCTGACCTAGATAAGATAATTAAAAAACCTACTAAGATAAAAAAATAACCTAAAAAATAATAATATTAAAAAAATTATAAAAAATAAACCTAAATAAGCTAAATTAAAATGAAAAAAATAAAAATAAAATAAAATAAAAAATAAAATAAAATAAATATAAAATAAAATAAAATAAAAACTAAATAAAAAACTTAAACATAAAAAATAAACCTAAAAATAAACAAAAAATAAAACTAAAACCCTAAACTAAAAAAAAACATGGATTGGATTTGGATTGTAGGGTAAGTGGATTATCCTAATCCCTAAAGAATAACATAATCCTATGGTTAACCCTTCTAAGTCTTTAGGCATAGGTTAAGTGTTTACCTAATTATTAGAAGTGTCTTATGACTAGGGAAGTCTTATGTATAAGACTCTAGTCTAAGATGGGAAGATTGAATCTCTGAAGTGAGGTCATAGCTTGCTCCCTGTGTTTCCCTTGGAGATAGATGATAGCAATACCGAAGCCAAGTTTCACATTATAGACTCGGATACATCTTTCAATGCTTTGCTTAGGAGACCATGGATACATGAGAACAACATAGTTCCATCCTATTTTCATTAGTGTATCAAGTTTGTGAGAGGTTGGATCATCTTTTATGTCAAAGGATATCTCAAGCCATTTAGGTTTAAGAATTGACATATATGAGGATGCGACACTACCTCCCTCAAAATCAACAAGTTTATTCTCTCAAACTTGGCCAAAGTTTAAAATAAAAAGAAAAAGAAAATAAAAATGAGAAAAAGGAGAAAAAGGAAAAAAGAAAAGAAAAGAGGAAATGAAAAAGAAGATAAAAGGGAGCGAAAATAGACTTGGAGGAGGAAATGGAGCCTGACATTAGATTCCACCCTTAGTTTTTTACTCCATTCGAACATATCCATAGGATGACCTGACCTCCACCAACAAAGGAAGAAGCCAGTTTAGAGGTAGTCCTAGGGGTGGAAAACCTCCTTATTTGTCACCAAATAGATGATATGTCTCAGCTACCAGGAGTACACCTGCTATCCATATAGACTTAAAATCTTGTTCATTGGATGAGTCTTATATGGTTAGCACTCCAACCAGCTCTTCTCAATAGAAGATTCCCATTGGAGGTGACACTTGAGCTAGATAGCGATCAAGACCAGTCTCTAAAGCAAAGCATAAGTGTATCCAAGTCTATATGTGAAACAATTAGGCATCAATTAAGAACCTTAGCTCTAATCCCACTTTCCTCTAATAAAGCTAAGGGTTTGGTAATTAAGAAAGCCCCTAAGTCATCCACAAGTGTGAAGACTAAGAGGTTCTTTCTGGGAGCTTCATCCTCAAGTCAAGATTTTCATGTTGAACTTGAGGATGATTCATATAAAGATTTAATAAAAGTACTTTTTGATTAGTACATGCCTTATGTTTATAATTTAGCAAGGAGATGGTTATTCTTATGTACTTGGTCAAAGCACAGGTCAGACTACTTTGAAAGAATATGGAAAGACAAATGCAAAAGCTCTTAATCAAGATCATGATTAAGATTCAGTATTGTGGGTCTAGTCGATAATGATGATTATTACTTAGTCATCACCAATCATTTGGAATCTGATAGGTTCATTTCAAATCACATTAAATCATATGAGGTATGCTTTAGATGATCTAGATGATCATGAAGTCAAAGATGCCCAGAGTCAAAGATGATATCAAGTCAACCATCGATGAGCTCAGAAATCAACTTAGGAACTAAATAAGATCCACTACATCATTCTTTGAATGAAATTAAAATCAATGACTTAGTTATGACTATTAACTGATTTTAAGGACTACTTTACATGGAGTTATGAAGAGTTGCCTGGATTGGCTCTTGATGTAGAGGTCCATAAACTAGTAATAGAAGCGTCTTTACCTTATCAAAAGCTAGAATAATAGGTCATTTTTGATGTCAAGAAATTGATCGATGCTAGCTTCATCCGAGAAGAAAAATACCCTACCTATTAGCTAGTGTCATCCTAGTTAAGAAAAAGAATTATCAAATTCACATATGCATCAATTTTAGGGATTTAAATAAGGTATGTCCAAAGATGAATTCCACTACCAATCGAGGCGATGGTGGTGGCCTCATCTCATGTAGTCTTCCCTTTCATGGATGGCTCATCTAGATATAACTAAATAAAGATGGCCCCTGAAAATAAAAAAATGCAACTTTTAGAACCTTGATCAGAATCTATTGCTATAAGGTCGTGCCTTTCAGCCTTAAAAAGGCCGGTGCTATATACCAACGAACTATGACTCAAATCTTCGACAAACTCATTCATCATCAAGTTGAGTGCGATGTCAATGATGTCATGGTTAAAAGTAGAGAAAAGGAAGACCCTCTCTTTAACTTGAGAGTAGTTTCAAAATAGTTAAGATAATTTAACATTAAAATGAATCCCTTAAAGTGTGCATTTGGAGTAGCTTTAGGGAAATTTCTTGGGTTTGTTGTCTGACACCAGGGAATCAAAATTGATCTAGAGAAGATCAAGATGATATTAGAATTACCTCCCCTAAAACTTTAACTCAACTTAGATCATTCCAAGAGTGTTTGGCATATCTAAGATGCTTTATATCCAACCTATCAAGAAGATGTCAGCCATTCCCAATTTTTTCAAAAAGGATGCCAAGTTTAAGTGGGATGATAACTGTGAACATGCCTTCAAAGACATTAAGCATTACTTGATGATGCCATCGATTCTAGCAGCTCCTATCCTGGGCAAGCTGCTTACACTTTACACTATTGGATTAGATGACTCCCTTGGTGCTTTGTTGGCCCAACCCAATGACGAATGGAAGGAAAATGCACTATACTACCTCCACCATTGTCTAATCCCTACTGAGGCTAATTATCCACCCATTGAGAAGCATTGCCTAGCTTTAATCTTTGCATCCCAAAAGCTACATCACTACATGCTTCCTCATAAGGTGAACTTATTCTTTAGGATCAATGCACTATAGTATCTAATGTTGTGGCCGACACTATCTGGATGGTTGACATGATGGTCCATTATTCTCTTGTAGTTTGACATTACCTTTGTACCTCTCTGTGCGGTAAAAGGATAAGCGCTAGAGGATATCTTTGTACCACACCCACTTCCTGTTGACACTCTACTTAGTGATGATATCTTCGATGAACAAATCATGAGCTTAAGGGATACTAGCATTCACTACTGGGAGATGTACTTTGATGGTGTGGCTTCCTCTCAAAGAGGATAAGAATCATAATCTACTATTTTAGGAAAGGCAGGGGTAGGAATAGTTCTCTTAACTCTGGTCCAGGATGGGATGAGATTCTCATATTATCTGTCCAATCTTTGTACCAATAAAAAAGTTAAATATGAGGCTCTGATTGTCAGTCCAGAGTTAGTCGTTACTCTAAGCATCCAAAACATCAACATCTTCATGGATTCTCTGGTTGCTATCAACTAAATCATTGGGTTCTATAAAAATATAAAGCCCAAGCTTTATCACTACCATAAGTACACCATGGAGTTGTTGGCCCAAATCCTAGAGGTTGTTGTTTATAAGATTCCTCGAGGAGAGAACACTGTAGCATATGCTTTAGCCAAGCTTGCCAAGGAGTTGGCATGTCAGAAGGATGAGTCCATATTAATAAAAATCTAAAATAGACAAGTCTTATCCCTTATTGATATTGAACTCATAAAAAGTTCTCTCTTGAAGGGGAGGTTACCATTGCCAAGAAGAACAAGGAGTTAGATTGGAGGAAACCATTCATGGATTAACTAAATAAAGGCAAACTACCATAAGAGAAGTCCCAAGGCCATCGATGAAGCAAATAGCAATTTCCTATGCTCTTGTGGATGGTGTCTTATATCGGTGGTCTTTTGATCATATGTGGTTATGTTGTTTAACAAGGACAAAGCTTGTAAGATCATGATAGAGGTACACTCAGGATTATGTGGAGCCAACCATTCCAATCCAAAGATGAAATCCAAGATCAAGAGACTATGAGACTACTGGTCGTTGATGATCAAAGATTGCATTGATATGGCTAGGCGATGCCACCAATATAAAATACACGGTGTGGTCCTAAACCAGCCACCCAACATTCAACATCCTATATTAGCTTCATGGCTATTTGAGTGTTGGGTGCACATAGTGGATCGATTAATCCTCCTTCTTCCATCGATTCATCTTAGGCACTCTGAGTACTTTTCCAAATTGGTGAAAGTGATTTCATTCAAAGAGGTCACAGTATAGCATGTGCTCCAATTATTTAAGAAATATATAGTATATAGGTTCGAAGTACCTCAATGAATTATATTTAATAATTGTACTGCATTCAAGAGCACCGAGATGAGTAACTTTTCCCAGTGACATGATAAAGATTGGAGATATTCTACCATCAACTACTTGTGAGAAAATGGCATAGTAGAAGCCTTCAACAAAACACTCATCCAAATATTGTAGAAGACACTCGACAATAACAAGTGATAGTGTCATGACCAGTTAGTTGAAGCCTGGTGAGCCTACCACACCATATATAGAAGTCTAACTTAGTCTACTCCTTTCTCTTTAGTTTATGGGTCTGAAGCCATTCTACCATTAGAAGTCCAACTCCCATCACCAAGGATAGTTGTGGGTAGCAAGATCATAGCAGAGAGTAGAATGCCAAGTTGAGGCTAGAAGAGCTTGAAGGTTTGGAGAAAAGATGCCTGTGGGCATGCCAAAACCTTAAGTTATACAAAGATAAAATGAATCAAGCTCACAACAAGTTAGTCTGTCCTAGAGCTTTTCAAGTAGGAGAGCTTATTTTAATTCTAAGGAGACTAATAATTGAACATCGTAAGATGGGAGGCAAGTTTGAACACTCTTAGGAAGGCCCTTTTGCCATAGAAGGCTACCAAAGAGGATCTTATCAACTTATTAATCATGAGGGCTAATGCTTCCAATCAATGGGCTCTACTTAAAATATTGTAAATCATGTTTGAAACTAATTATCATCAATGAAAATTCTATTTTGAATTCAATCTCTTCCATGTTGAAAGTATTCTTCTTTGTGAATCTGCCATGATGTGTTTAGGATAGGTGTAAGGAACCCAAGCTGCATTCTATCCTTCATTAAAATAACACAAATACAAACTACACACAAACATATAAAATAAACACAAATATTTTTTCTCAGGCTACTCTGAGTTAAGATAACACCCCCAGCGACACTCATTCAGTAGTTTCTCTAGGTCAGGCTGACATGCTACCCTGCTAGTGTGTCACCCAAGTGGTATTCTTGCTTTGGAGGATGTAAGTCTATTATGCTTCTCTTCCTTACTTGGCCACTACACTCCGATGAGTGCCTTGTTAGTTTGGTAGGCCTTACTAAGTGGCCAGTAAGCTACCTCATGTTGGCTTTATTTAAGAGGATGTGAGTCTAGCATGCTTTCTTCTTGGATTAGCTTTCGTACACTTATTGGGTTAAGTATATTTGAGGTTCAAGATAAGTCCCCTAGTGGCTCCTTTTGTCCTGACTACTTCAAGTCTGGGTCTAATCCTTCCTCGCGGCTCCCTGCTAAGTAGTCTCTCTAGGTCAGATAGCATCTATCCTGCCAATGATAGACTATCTCGATGATCAGTTCCACTTGGAAAGTTGTTAGCCTAAATGCTTTCTTTCTAGATTGATCGTTACACATCGATGGGCACCTTAGGTTGGTTGCTTCTGACTATGCTGATTGATACTCCATAGGTTGGTTGGTTTTCGCACCTTCGGATACACCACTCATGGTAGATATAAGTTTCCTACATTTTCTCTTTGAGTTGGCCACCGTACACCTATAAGCTTTCTTTTCTAAGTTTGAAGATAATGACCCTAGCAGCATCTCCCCTATGGGCACTATATTCGGATCACATCCTTTATGATTCCATTTAGTCACTACCTAGGTTATTATTGGATTCGATAGTTCCCCTTTCCTAATAACCACCCCGGTGGTTGGGAAATTCATCCTATGGATGCGATTCTCCCTTTTTTGATAGGTCAAGGATGTTATATCCCCTTCTCAGTGTAGTCCCACGCACAACAATAGGGTCTACACAAATATATATACAAAATATACATTTACTTGTGGATTAGGAAGACACCCTTAGCAGTACCTTTTCCAAAGTAGGCATCCTATCTATAGGGTAGTGTTAGCAAAAATCCCTATAGGAATTGCTTGACTACTCTTAAGTTGATATAAGTCCCCAATGGCATTCACTCAATAGTCACCCATAAGTTGAGTTTCATTTGTTGTGCTACCAACAGGTCACCCCAGTGATTGTTCCCTGCTTTAGAAGATGTAAGTCTTTTATGGCTTCTTCTTTGCACAGTCATTGCACACCAAAAGGCAACCCCTTAGGTTGGCTAGTTCTACCCCACAGCCAGTAGACTATCCCTTAGGATTTGTAAATCTGAGGTAGGTCAAGGCTGATATAGCCCCTTCTCAGTGGGTTTATTGCACACCAATAGGGTCCATACATTAATTTAGATTAAATTAAACCCAATTTGACTTTCCCCAATGGATTTAAATCACACCCTTCTCCCCAATGGAGCCTAAAATCATATGTAAACAAGTCAAGAAAAAAAATCAAATTCAAAACCAATCTCCTTAGTGGAGGCAAATTAAACTAACTCCCCCATTAGAGTCTAAATCAAAAAAAAATCCAACCAAACTTTTATTCCTAGCAAATACATCTCCAAACAAATCTATGAAATCAAACTAAAATCCTAATCCTAAGTGGATAGCCTAAACCTGATTCCCTAGTGGAAGGTTCATATACTCGATCCACAGTAGACTCAAGCCCATATCTCTAGCAGATATGCCTCCAAATCAATTAAAACAAATTAAATTAAAGTTGATTCAATCTTAATCCTCGGTGGATTATGGATTCTTATCTCTAGTAGATCTTCTTTCCATAAATCATATAATAAAATCAAATTCAAACCTTTTTGCTAGCAGATTTTCTTCTTCTGTGCCCTCGAGATAGACCCCTCATATGACATGTCCAATGCATGTGTGATCCCCTAGTGGATCTCCATCCATGTCCTTGACATGAAATTCTCATCAAATCTTATTTTTTCTCTTATGCACACCCTTAATACTTCAACCAAAAGCCTAATAATGTATTTGTTCAAATTACATCATCTTAACATTGTAATTTTATGATTTTGATTTGAATGCAAGCTCAAACTAACTATACAATATCATGCTAAACATATTATAATGTGAATTAACAAACTATATGATTTCATAATTTATGATGTTATATTATAATTTGCTATAATATAATATATTGTATAACATTACACCTCATTAGAATCACTTAAAAGGAACAAATAACAAATTTTTCTCAAAATATAAATAATGTTCATTTTGGATGTCAAATTATTAGTTTTTTTATTAGAAATGGTATAAAATAGCATAATTTTGGTGTTTCTTTTTGGTGTGTGCTAAGAATTTGGCCAACTTCTTCCATCTCAACCTTCAAATTAACATTTTTGTGAGTTTTGATCAAATGTATTATAACAAAAGTAAAACATACTAAAATGTACAATAACATTTGGTAACACACCACCACATTCATATATATGTGAAGTTATATTGTTATGTACATTATATTTTAATATGCTTTCATATAATATATTATCTTACATTACACCTTAAAATGAATCCTTTTAAGCAAAAAATTTACAAAATTTGGTTGAAAAATGAACAATTATTTTGGATGCAAAATTCCATTCTTTTGATTAAATGACACACCATAACACACCCCCAATGATGTTCCCTAAAGTTTACCTTAAATTTGGCCAAATCCCTTCATCTCAGCCTATAAATCCTTATTTTTATGAATTATACCAGTACAAACTGTACTACATCATTCTATAACAAACTAAAATATGCTAAACAATAAGTAATAAAACACAATAGTATGCTATAGTGCATGATGTTACACTTTGTTATGGCATCCTATATTATAATACACTATAACATATTATATTATATCATATTGCATATCACATCACAAGGGATTGCATAAGATAAAAAAATCATAAAATTAGTCTAAATAATAAAAATCTATATATTTTAGTCTTATCTACATATTTTAAATTCAAATAATATATTATGATGCCATGCTCTAGCTATTGTGAATTTGGCCAAATTCCACCATTTTAAACTCTAAATAATAATTTTATAAATAATGCTAGTGTAGGCTTGACTGCATGATTGTAAAATACTAAAAGAATTTATAATGAGCAAAACAATATATTATGATATATGATGCTATACTATGCTACAATGTATAATATTTATTTAGAGCATAAAATATTACTTTTTAAACTACAAGTGGTGTAGCACACCTTTGGTACTAGAACCTAATTCCCACTTCAAATTTAACAAATTTCATCATATGATTTATTAAATCAATATTTTTAAGATTTATATTAATATAAACTATAGGGCACAATACCATAATATACTAAAACATTTCAAAACATCTTATATCATCCAAAAACACATCACTACATGCTCCAATATATGATGTTACATTATACTATAATATATGGTATTATAATATTATTTAGGGTATTTAAATCTCTAATAGTTAAGGGAAAGTCTCTTGAAGACATTTTCTTTAGCTCTCATAACTATGTTAGGATTAGGTCATTCTTTAGATCTACTCCTAATGATACATTTATTCAAGGTTTAAGGTTTAGGGTTTAGGGTTAGGGTTAAAGGTTAGTTTAGGGTATAGGGTTAGTTTAGGGTTTAGGGTTCATTTAGGGTTTAGGGTTTAAGGTTACTTTAGGGTTTAGGGTTTAAAGTTTTGGGTTAGGGATTTAGGGTTTATGGTTGTAGGTTTTAAGGTTTATGGTTTAGGTTTAGAGTTTAGGGTTTTAGGGTTTAGAGTTTTTGGTTTAGGGTTTTGAGTTTTGGGCTTTGGGTTTTGATTTTAGGTTTAGGGTTTAGGGTTTAGGGTTTAAGGTATTTTTAATAGAGAAAAAATTCTAATTCAATATTCCTTCTTTTTGATTTCATCAACCAAGTAACACCTCAAGTTTTCTAAGACACAAGTCATGACATTGATAAAAAATTAGCACTCATAGAGTAAATCAAAAACCCTAGATAAGTACAACCATCTCTACTATAAAGGCATTGTTCCATAAGCAGCAAATTTGATCAGCCATTCATCAATTTTTCTAGTTCCCATAAGAACAACCCCTACCTCTCAAGTTTTTAGGTCTATCAACACATCCCCGATCTCTCCCTTCACCACCACCATAAATATAACCTCATTCTCATACGCCTCCAAAACCACCTTTGCTGACCACCAACTCTATATCCCCAACACCTCCGATCCCCACACCACATGATAACCCTTGCCTCTTGCTTCCATCTAGATCTAGACTGAGCCTTGTTGATGGTGTTGTTCTTATCATCAAAGTTCTGCCCATTCATAGGATTTAGGGTCTAGGGTTAGTTTAGTGTTTAGAGTTTAGCGTTAGTTTAGGGTTTAGGATTTAGGGTTTAGGGTATGGCATTTAGGGTTGTTTATTTTAAGGTTTAGGGTTTTAAGGTTTTGGGTTTTAGGGTTTAGGATGTAGGGTTTAGGCTTTTAGGGGTTAGGGTTTAGGGTTTAGGGTTTAGGGATTAGGGTTTATGGTTTAAGGTAATAGGGTTTAGGGTTTATGATTTAGCATTATAGGTTTAGAGTTAGTTTTAGGGTTCAGGATTTAGGGTTTAGGATTTAGGGTTTAGGGTATTTCTTTTAAATTAAGTAAACCTGTAGATTTAAGTTTACTTAGTTTAATTTTTATTTACTTGAGTTTATTTTATTTTTTAGTTAGGTTTTATTTTTTTTATTTAGTATAGTTTATTTATTTTAGTTTAGGTTTTTTATTTTAGTTTATTTTTTAGGTTTATCTTAATTTTTTAGATGAGTTTCTTTTTTAGGTTTAGGTTTTATTTTATATTTTTTGGTTTAGGTTTAGGTTCTTATTTTATTTTTTTTTTGGGTTAAGGTTTAGGTTTTATTTTACTTTTTTATTTTAGGTTTTATTTTTTAGTTTAGGTTTAGGTTTATTTTAGTTTATTTTATTTAATTTAGTTAAGGTTTATGTTTAGGTTTAGTTTATATTAGATTTAAGTTTAGGTTTTATTTATTTTAGTTTAGGTTTAGGTTTATTTTATTTTGTTTATTTTATTTTTATTTTAGGTTTCTGTTATTTTTTTAGTTTAGAGTTTAGGCTTTTTTTTATTCTTGGGTTTAATTTTTAGGTTTTTCCTAAGATTTAGGTTTTTATTTAGTTTTTATTATATTTCATTTTAGGTTTATTTCATTTATATTTTACATTTAGTTTTTATTTTATTAAGGTTTTTTATTCTTACCTTTATTTTATTTTTAATTTAGTTTAAGTTTTTATTTATTTTATTTTAGTTTATTTATATTTTTTATTTTATTTTATTTTTAGGTTTAGGTTTAGGTTTTAGTTTAGGTTTCAATTTTTTTATTTAATTTTTTTTAATTTAGATTTAGGTTTTATTATTTAATTTATTTTTTAATTTTATTTAGTTTATAGTTTATAGTTTAGGTTTTAGGGTTTTAGGGTTTAGGGTTTATGGTTAGGGTTTAGTGTTTAGGGTTTAGGGTTTATTGTTTAGCCTTTAGTGTTTAGGATTTTCATGGTTTAGAATTTAGGGTTTAGGGTTTAGGTTTAACATAAAGTTTAGGGTTAGTTTAGGGTTTAGGTTTTAGTATTTAGGGTTTATGATTTAGGGTTTAGGTTTTTTAAGGTTTAGGGTTTAGGGTTTAGGGTTGGTTTTAGGTTTTGGGCTTAGGGTTTTAGGGTTTAGGGTTTAGGGTTTAGGGTTACGATTTAGGGTTTAGGGTTTAGGGTTTCTTTTTAAGAAAAAATTAAGTAAATTGGTAGGTTTAAGTTTATTTAGTATTTTTAGATTAATTTTTATTTATTTTAGTTTATTTTATTTTTTATC
This sequence comes from Cymbidium sinense, assembly GCA_021442155.1. NCBI lineage: Eukaryota > Viridiplantae > Streptophyta > Magnoliopsida > Asparagales > Orchidaceae > Cymbidium > Cymbidium sinense. The sequence continues at coordinate 215,709,627 of CM038214.1, read as the reverse complement.
TAGTTTGGTCTATTTATTTTAGTTTAGGTTTTTTATTGTAGTTTATTTTTTAGTTTAGTCTTATTTTTATTTTATTTTTTAGGTTTAGGTTTAATTCCTTATTTTTAGGTATAAGATTAGGTTTATATTTTCTTTATTTTTTAGCTTTAGGTTTTAGGTTTTTTTTAGGATTATTTATAGGTTATATTTTTTAGTTTAGGTTTAGGTTTATTTTTAGTTTACCTATTTTATTTAGGGTTTTAGTTTAGGTTTTGATTTAGTTTATTTTAGGTTTAGGTTTTATTTAGTTTTGTTTAGTTTATTTTATTTTTATTTATGGTGCAAGTTTTGTTTTTGTTTAAGGTTTATTTTTTTTTAAATTTTATTTTATGTTTTATTTTTAAGTTTATTTTTTAAATTTAGGTTTTTATTTAGTTTTTATTTTATATTATTTTAGGTTTATTTTATTTTTATTTTAAGTTTAGTTTTCATTTTATTTAGGTATTTATTTTTTATTTTAATTTAGGTTTTTATATATTTTATTTTACTTTAGCTTTTACTTTTTATTTATTCTTTTAGGCTTAGGTTTAGGTTAGGTTTAGTTTTTAGATTAAGTTTTTATTTTTTTTTATTTATTTATTTTATTTTGGTTTAGGTTTTATTTAGTTTAGGTTTAGTTTTTTAGCTTTTAGGGTTTAGGGTTTAGTGTTAGTTGAGGGTTTAGGGTTTTTGGTTTAGGTTTTGGGGTTCAATGTTTAGGGTTTAGTGTTTAGGGTTTAAGGTTCTTTTGGTTTAAGGTTTAGTGTTTTGGGTTTAAGTTTTAGGTCTAGGGTTTAAGTTTTAGTTTAGGGTTTAGGGATTATATTTTTTTAACAGAGAATAAATTCAAATTCAACATTTCTTCTTTTCAATTTAAACAACCAAGTAACACACCAAGTTTTCTAAGAAACAAGTGACAACACAGATAAAAAATGGGCACGCATAGAGCAAATCAAAAGCCCAAGATAATAGAATGGTCTCTGCTATAAAGACACAGTTCCATAAGCAGTAGATCGGATCGACCATTCTTTAATTTCTCTAATTCCCATCAGAACCACCCCGACCTCTTGAGTAGCGGGATCCACCATCATATCTCTGATCTCTTTCTTTGCCACCACCATGACTATAACCTCCATCGCTCCTCCCACCTCCATTACCACCACTCCAACCACCCTCCATATCCACTAGCACCTCATTTCCCACCACCACTTGATGGTCACCTTGCTTCACCTCCTCCATTACAGGTTGATGGTGATGTTCCTGTTGTTAAAGTTTTGGGCAATCTTATGATTTAGGTTTAATAGGTATTAGGGTTTACATTTATTTTTTAATTTATTTAGTTTCATTAGGTTTAGGTTTAGGGCTTAGGGTTTAGGGTTTAGGATTTAGGGTTTAGGGTTCAAGGTTTTAGGGTTTATGCTTTAAGGGTTTAGGGTTTAGGATTAGGGTTTAAGGTTTAAGGTTTAGGGTTTAGGGTTTAGGAATTAAGGTTTATGGTTTTTTAGGGTTTAGGGTTTAGGGTTTAGTGTTTAGGGTTGTAGGTTTAGGTATGTAGGTATAGGTTTAGGGTTTATAGGTTTAGGGTTTGGGTTTAGGAGATTTTAAGGTTTAGGTTTAGGGTTTAGGATTTAGGGTTTAGGGATTCTTTTTAAATTAAGTAACCAGGTAGGTTCGTTTATTTAGTTTATTTTAATTTATTTAGTTTATTGTATTTTTATTTTTATTTAAGTTTATTTTTCATTTTTAATTCGTATAGTTTATTTATTTTTGGTATATTTATTTTAGTTTATGTTTCTATTTTATTTTCATATTCAGGTTTTGGATTATGTTTAGGTTTATTTTTTAATTGAGTTTTATTTTTATTTTATTTTTTAGGTTTAGGTTTTATTTTTTATTTTTAGGTTTAGGTTTTTATTTAATTTTTTTTAGGTTTTAGGTGTTTATTTTAGGTTTATGCATAGGCGTTATTTTTTAGTTTAGGATTAGGTTTATTTTTAGTTTATTTTATTTTATTTAGTTAAGGTTTAAGTTTAGGTTTAGTTTATTTTAGGTTTAGATTTAGGTTTTATTTATTTTAGTTTAGTTTCGTTTAGTTTAGGTTTATGTATATTTTATTTTGTTTATTTTATTTTATTTTACATTTAGTTTTTTTTTAGTTTTTTGTTTAGGTTTTATATTTTACTTATTTATAGTTTATTTTTTAGGTTTAGGATTTTATTTAGTTTTTATTATATTTTATTTTATTTTACATTTAGTTTTTATTTTATTAAGGTTTTTTATTCTTAGGATTATTTTATTTTTTTGTTTAGTTTAGGTTTTTCTTTAATTTAGTTTAGTTTATTTTTATTTTTTATTTTATTTTATTTTTAGGTTTTGATTTAGGTTTTAGTTTTTTATTTAATTTTTGTTTTTTTATTTTATTTAGGTTTAGGTTTTTCAATTATATTATTCTAAGGTTTAATTTAGTTTAGGTTTTGGTTTATAGGTTTTTAGGATTTATGGTTTAGGGTTTCGGGTTTTAGGATCTAAGATTTTAGGGTTTAGGGTTTAGGGTTTAATATTTAGTTTTTAGGTTTAAATTTAGGTTTAGTTTAGGTTTAGGTTTAGTTTAGGTTTTAGGTTTAGTTATAGGGTTTAGTTTAGGTTTAGGTTTAGTTTAGATTTATAGTTTCTTTAGGTTTAGGGTTTAGTGTTAGGATAGTTAGGGTTAGGTTTTGGGTTTAGGGTGGAGATTTAAAGTTTATAGTTTAAGCTTAGGTATAGTTTAGGGTTTAGGGTTTAGGGTTTAGGGTTTAGGTTTAGTTTTAGATTGGTTTATATTTAGGTTTAAGTTGTAGGTTTAGGGATAGTTTTAATTAGTTTTAGGTTTCCTTTAGTTTAGGGTTTAGGATTTAAGGTTTAGGGTTTAGGATTTTAAAGAAAAAATTAAAGATTAGTTTAGATTTATTTAGTTTATTTTATTTATTTTTTTTATTTTAGTTTATTTTTTATGTTTAATTAGGTTTATTTTATATTGGTATTTCGTTTGGTTTTTTTAGGTTTATTTATTTTAGTTAATTTTTTAGGTTTAATTTTAGTTTATGTTTACGTTTTACTTAGTTTTATTTTTATTTTAGTTTTTAGGTTTAGGTTTTAAGTTTATATTTAGGTTTAAGTTTAGTTTTTTATTTTATATTTTTAGGTTTAGGTTTTATGTTCTTATTTTAAGTTTATTTTTAGGTTTTATTTTTTAGTTTATGTTTAGGTTTATTTTAAGATTATTATATTTTATTTAGTTTAGGGTTTAGGTTTCATTTATTTTATGTTTAGGTTTAAGCTTTATTTATTTTAGATTAGTTGATTTTAGTTTAGGTTTAGGTATATTTTATTTTATTTATTTTATTCTTACTTTAGGTTTTGTTTCTATTTTTAGTTTAGGGTTTGTGTTTTATTTTTTATTTAATTTTTGGTTTTTATTTAGTTTTTATTTTATTTTATTTTATGTTTATTTTATTTTAATTTTACATTTAGTTTTTATTTTATTTAAGTTTTTTGGTTTATTTTATTTATCTAGTTTAGTTTAGGTTTTTATTTATTTTATGTTAGTTCAACTTTGATTTTTTATTTTATTTTATTTTTAGGTTTAGGATTAGGTTTAGGTTTAGGTTTAGGTTTAGGTTTAGGTTTTAGTTTAGGTTTTAGTTATATTTTATTTTTTTATTTCATTTAGGTTTAGGTTTATTTTTTTATTTTATTTATAGGTTTTATTTAGTTTAGGTTTAAGTTTTTAGGTTTCTAGGGTTTAGGTTTTAGGGTTTAGGGTTGTATTTTAGGATATAGGGTTTAGGGTTTAATGTTTAGGGTTTAGGGTTTTAGGGTTTATGGTTTAGGGTTTAGGGTTTAGAGTTTTGGGTTTATGGTTTAGGGTTGTAGGGTTAGGGTTTAAGGTTTAGGATTATTTAGTTTATTTAGTTTATTTTTTATTTTAATTCATTTTATTTTTTATTTTTATTTTTAATTTTTTTTATTTATTTATTTTAGGTTTATTTATTTTAGTTTATTTTTTAGGTTTAGGTTTAGGTTTAGGTATATTTTCTAGTTTAGTTATATTTTTATTTTATTTTTTTGGTTTTGGTTTTATTTTTTATTTTTGGCTTAGGGCTTAGGGTTTAGGGTTTAGGGTTTAGGGTTTAGGGTTTAGGGTTTAGGGTTTAAGGTTTATGCTTTTAGGGTTTATGATTTTGGTTTACTGTGTTTAAGGTTTAGGATTTAGGTTTAGGGTTTTTTAGGGTTTAGGGTTGTAGGATTAGTGTTGTAGGTTTTGGGCTAGTTTTAGTGTTTAGCTTTTAAGGTTTAAGGTTTAGTATTTAGGGTTTAGGGTTTTATTTTTAAATCAAGTAAATCGATAGGTTTAGGTTAATTTAATTTACTTAGTTTATCATTTATTTATTTTATTTTATGTTATTTTTTAAGTATATTTTTTATTTTTATTTTACTTAGTTTATTAATTTTAGGTTTATTTATTTTAGTTTATGCTTTTTTTTAAGTTTAGGTTTTATTTTAGTTTATTTTTTTAGGTTTAGGTTTAATTAGTTTATTTTTTAGTTGAGTTTTTTATTTTACTTTATTTTTTAGGTTTAAGTTTTAGGTTTTTTTAGGGTTATTTAGTTTTAGGTTTTGGTTTAAGGTTTAGGGTTTAGGGTTTTGGCTTTAGGGTTTGGGGTTTAGGTTTAGGGTTAGGGTTTAGGTTTAGGGTTTAGAGTTTATGATTTAGGGTTTTAGGATTTAGGTTTTGGATTTGATTTAGGGTTTTAGGTTTGGGGTTTAGGTTTAGGTTTTAGGTTTAGATTCAAGTTTTAGGTTTAGGATTAGGTAGGTTTATTTTTAAATTAAGTAAACCAAGTTTTTTTTAGTTTATTTAGTTTATTTTTTTTTATTCATTTTAGTTTATTTTATTTTATTTATTTTTATTTTGGTTTATTTTTTATTTTATCTCTATTTATTTTAGGTTTATTTATTTTAGTTTAAGTTTTTTTATTTTAGTTTATATTTTAGGTTTAGGTTTATGTTTATTTTTTAGTTTAGTTTAATTTTTAATTTATTTTTTAGGTTTTGGTTTTATTTTTTTGTTATTAGGCTTAAGTTTAGTATTTTGTTTTGTTTTTTTATGTTTAGGTTTTAGTTTTTATTTTTGGTTTATTTTTAGCTTTTATTTTTTAGTTTAGCTTTAGGTTTATTTTTAGTTTATTTTATTTTATTTAGTTTAGGGATTTGGTTTATGTTTTATTTATTTTATTTTAGTTTATTTTAATTTAGGTTTATTTTATTTTGTTTATTTTAGGTTTATTTTTTTAGTGTAATGTTTAGGTTTTATTTTTTATTTATTTTTAGGTTTATTTTTTAGGTTTATGTTTTTAGTTAGTTTTCTATTTTATTTTAGGTTTATTTTATTTTTATTTTTCATTTAGTTTTTATTTTATTTAGGTTTTCTTTATTTTTAGGTTTATTTTATTTTTTTAGTTTAGTTTAGATTTTTATTTATTTTATTTAAATTTAGTTTTATTTTTTTATTTACTTTATTTTTAGGTATAGGTTTATGTTTAAGTTTCAGTTTTAGTTTAGGTTTTCATTTTGTTTATATTTTTTATTTTATTTAGGTTTAGGTTTTTTACTTATTTTATTTTTGGGTTTTTTTTAGTTTAGGTTTAAGTTTTTAGCTTTCTAGTGTTTAGGGATAAGGGTTTAGGGTTTATAATTTATGGTTTTCATTTTAAGATTTATGGTTTAGGGATGTAGGTTTTAGGGTTGAGGGTTTAGGGTTATATCATTTAGGGTTTAGGGTTTTGAAACCCAATAGAGAATTTTATTGGCACAAGGAGGGTTACAAGATCCTTAAGAGGGATAAACTCAAAACTACTCAAGAGTAATCGACTAAAGAGTAATTTATCTAAGTACATCCAAAAGCAAAATTAAAGAGAAAATGAAAGAAAAAGGTACAAAATGATTAACATAGAGAAGCCAAGGAAAGATCTGGGCCAAAGCTCAACAGGATGAGAGAATGCATGCCAGTAGGGAGCAAACCTGCAAAAGAAAGAGAAAAATGCATCTGAAAATATGTAGAAAGATAAGAAATCACACAATTAGAGTAATACAAACAAAGTGGATGGTAAAAGCGATAAAGCGAGAAAATTATAGAAGTGTGAGAGAGAGAAGGCTATCACTAAGATGCATACTTTAGTGGAAGGGTTACATCACAAGAGCTACCAAACCGAAAGGAGTGAAATCATCAAATACACCTACAAAGTATTTGTTGAAAGTCTTATATAGTACCCATATAAAATGAACCATCTTTGCCACATCCCATTGATACCATATCCAAAAAAATTAAGAGAAAACCACAAAGGCATAGAAAAGGCTAGAAGATAGAAACATTAGATGACTAGAATGAAATCTAAAAGCATATTAATTAGCATGTAAATATCCCAAATCATATGAAACTTACGTAGGAATAAAGCCAGAATAGAGCCCATAAAGATATTAATAAACAATGCATGTTAATAAACACTAAGTTAATAGCATAAACACAATAGGAACTACACAAGTCATAATAGAACCAATATGGGAATCTGCGGATTAGATTATAAGCCATAGATAAGCGGTCAGCAAACAATACAAAATAATCGAGAAACAACCCTAAAGCGACTTGTTGGGCATAAAACCCAATAATCCATTCATACAAACCAAACCAAGACATCAAACCAAATATTGCACCAGGAGGGTAATCCGATTATATAGACCCAAAATGGGGATTAGAAGAAAACCATCATTAAAATCCTTCAAGATAATGAAAAGGAGACCAACATCTAATCCAACATCATCAGTAAAATCTGGATGAAAGGAAGGCAAGAAGCAATTCAATCTTGCAAAGAAACAGTAGTAATAACAGGTAAATTAAACATTCTTCCCTTACATATTGAGGAAGGGGTGTTGGTGAGCAAAATAGGAGCCACAACCCTATTTAAGAGGAAAGATACAAATAAAGAAGGGCCCATGAAGTGTGCAAATCATAGCAAACTAATAAAACAACAAAGACATGAGCCTCCAATACAAGTAGCCAGAATAAAAAATTAGTTTGATTATAGGCAGGGGGAAGAAGACAAGCTCTCAATCATGAAAAGAAAAGCAAAATCTGATAAGTCCCAAAAATAGTATTGATGGCAGTCATCCCTGTATAAACATCTCCATCCGATTAGGGGAAGCATTTCCATTAGCAAGGGAAAGCGTCTGATAAGACCCTAAAAGATTGGATAATAAAAAAGCAGATCTACAGAACCAAAAAAAAGATTAGGAAATGCATGACAAATGAAGAGGAGCAACAACAATAAACAAAAGATTACCATACAGATAAAACAAAGTAATACAAGTTGTAATTAGGCCAAAACATAAGATGAAATTAGTTTCTGAGATAAGGATGTCCAGTATTGTCCAAATTAACCAATCCACACAAGTGTTTAGGAAGTGTAAGCTAATCAAAGTATTTTATTCCATCTAATCTAGCACCCAAATTAGCAAGGAAATTAGCACACTCATTACCTTCATGCCAAACATGAGTGATTTTAAAATAGAATTGAGATAGGAGAGCTCTAGTATGCTTTAAGAGGTAGTACAATTCTGAATTTCTCACTTTGGTGGAAGTCATCAGATCTATCAGCAACAAGGCATCCACCTCAATCCAAATATTGAGCCAACCTTTTTTTAGGAAAATCTCAATAGCTTTGTTAACAGTCATTAGCTCCGCAAAGAGAATAGAACATGTAGTAAGAGGATAAACAAAGGCACATAAAACTTTACCGTTAAGGGTTTTGAAAATGCCACCACAACCAAAAGCATTTTGAGAAACGGAGCCATCAGTATTAATTTTAATAATATTATCATGAGATTTTTTCCAATAAACAAGCTTATCATCTTTATTGGGATGGTTAGTTAAAACCCAGTTTATTGGCCACAAATTTACTAACTTTAAATTGATTGTAGTTAATTAAACTAACATTAAATAAAGCACAGATTTTATCTTTTATTCTAGCAATTATCCTCTTATGGTTCATAAGAATCCCACGATGTTTTGCATCATTTCTGTCCATCCATATGAATCATATAAGAGTGATAGCAGTTATCACTTTAATGTGGCCTTTAATAGTGTTTTCAAAATAAACCTCTAGAAGTTGATAAAGAGTTAAGGAGCCATTGAAGTCGATATTAAAAGTCTTCATACACAAAGTTTGGAAGCAATGGCTCCGTTAACAAATACATGATTGACATTCTCAATGTGAAAGCAGTAGTAACATTTTGAAGACAAGTGAAAACCTTTACCCCACATCAAGGAATCAACAGGGATGAAATTTTTTAAAATTCTCCAAGTTAGAATATAGTAAGAAATAGGGATAGTGTTATTCCAAAGTTTAAAAAACACATTAGCAAAATCATGAACTTCTCTAATATGAATCCAAACATCTTTAAGGTTGAAGTCACCATTTTGAGAAAGCTGAAAAAGAATCTTATCATGATTGCTAGGATGATAGGGATGGTAGTAAATTATCTAGAAGAGAGATAGGATATAGTCAGCTATGGTTCCACTTATTATTACGCCAAAAGAGTTCACATTTTGGAGTGGGTAGAAAGTAAATCATCATTAGACGCCAGTCAATTATCTTGCCAAAAGAAGGAAGTTAGTTAATCCCCATGAAATTAAGGATTCAGCCTCCCATTTGATTGAACAAAGTCTTTTCAATACAAGAGAATCTTTCACTTTGTAAGGGCAAATGAGAGGGTGCTTACTTATTTAGGTTTGAATTGAGCCCAAAGACTATTGTTGCTTCTAAAATTTCACTAAAGTTTATAAGAAAAAGTAGTGATAGCTTCCCTGATTGTCTTACATCAAAGCCCACCTTCAGCACGAGTGCCACAGCTTTTATACCAAGAGGTCCAATGCATTCTTTTATTAGAATTGTTAAAATCCCAGAAGAATTTATTAAGGAGGCGCTCAATTCTGTTAATGGTAGAATTGGTTGGCACAATGGTTTGAATAAGATATAAAGGCATGGAGTTAAGGGTACTCTTAATGAAAGTGAGCCTACCAAATGAGAGTAAATGAAATTCCCGAAATTTTATTAGAGATTTTTTGGATTAACTCATCAAAAAGATCTTTTCTAACCTTTAAAAAGAGGAGCACCAAGATATTTAATAGGAAGTTATTATTTTTGAAAATTAGTGATTCTTAAGATTTGGTTGATCTTATTACTAGAAATTTTAGAGGAAGGAATGAAACAACTTTTGCCTTCATTAAGAAAGTGACCACTTTCATTTCCAAACTTATTTAAAAATTTTTTAATATTTTTAATGTGATGAATAGAGGCATTGCAAAAGATAATGAAATCATTAGCAAAACTAAGATGAGAGACAGGAAAACCACCTTGTGTTCTAAAAGACATGCTTCGATTATTATTGAAAAGGTCATGAAGTCTCCTCGAAAGATATTCAACAACAATAATAAAAAGAGAGAGAGACAAGGGATCTCCTTGTCTCAAACCATATAGAATGGAAGAAACCTAAAATTCATTAGGGATAAGGAGAATCAAACATTGCTAATACAATTTTAATGAGGTAGATAAATTTATCCCAAATAAATGAAGAATTTGAAGAGAAAATTCCAAGATAGGTTGTCAAAAGCTTTAGAGATGTCCAATTTAAAATATTACCACCTCGATAGAAGCATCTAGATGTGAATCGACTCTTGGGCAAGAAGAATGTTTATGGATATAGCTCTACCTTTAAGAAACTAGTTTGGTTGAGATAAATAATTTTAGGAAGCAGAGGACTAATTCTATTAGCAATCAATTTAGTAATTAGTTTATGAAAGAAGGTCCAAATGCTGATAGGTCTAAAATCGCCCCAAGATTTAGGATTATTAATTTTAGGAATGAGGATAATGGAAGTGCTAGAAAAATATTTAGGTAAAGGATTGCCATTAAAGAAATCAATGACAGCATCGACTAAATTAGACTTAATAATAGGCCAACAATGCTAAAAAAATTGAGTCATGTAGCTTTCAGGGCCAGCAACAGATTCAGCGTTCATGCTATTAAGAATTCTACCAATCTCAGCTTCCGTAGAAACCATATTAAGCAAGTGATTATCATCATTAGTAATTATTGAGAGAATCAAGTGGGAGTTGGAGATAGCTTGTAAAGGAAGGTTCTTGTTCAATAAGTTTTTAAAATGATGGGTGATAGATTATTTAATATCATTATTGTCAAGATGATCGTCGTTATCACTTTTAATTTGTTTAATAGAGTTTAATACTCTCTTTTTTTTTGGAAAAGAGCATGGAAATATCTGGTATTTCTGTCGCCATCAACAATATGTTTGCTACCATCCTTTTGATGCCAGTAGGTTTCTTCCATATTCTGATAGCTAACCAAGTTATCTTTGGCTTCATTCAAGTCCTCAAGTTTAGTGGAATCAGTCAAAATAGCATTTTCAAGAGAACAAACCATTGTTTCATGTTTTGATATTGGCAAGAGATTTTTAAAATGATGCTTGTTCCACCAATTAAGGTTTTATTTAAGCCTTTTAAGCTTAAGCCAGAGGTGAATCATGCCTTTAATAGAATTATCAGGGTGAAGGGAGGCCATCCAATTGATGGAGACAATATTTAAGAAATTAATGTGTTGGATCCACATATTTTGGAATCTGAAAGAGGTAGGGGAGTTTAATCTATTAGAGAGATTTTTGACAGATATTAAAAGAGGAGCATGATCATATAAAGTTCTGCTTAAATGTCCAACTGAAGTATGAGGCCATTGATTGATCCAGAGAGAATTAAAAAGAATCTTCTAGGTTAGTCTAGAGTTATGCCAAGTATAATTTGAACCTAAATAGCCAATATCAATTAGATTGCAATCAAGAATCATATTAGAAAATTCTTCCATGGAATGAATGTTAGGAGAGCAACCTCCCCTTTTTTGGGGAAGAGAGAATAGTGTTAAAATCACCCCCTAAGGTTTGTTGAGAGGAGGCAAAGGTTCTTAAATTGTCCCAAAGGATATTCTACCGCTCTATTACAAGAAGCATAAATAAAGGAACCAAGAGCGAAATCACCCAATGAGATGTGGACATTAACCAATTGAAGATCATCAAGGATAGATATATTGACTAAATTATTCCAAAACACCAAATTTTATTGCTAATATTATAAAAGAAGTTGTGAAAGCCGAGTGTTCTAGCAACATGGTTGATCTTAGAAGAGTGTATGAAAGGTTCAATAATAACAAGTAAGGTTATATTATGATTACGACAGAGACTTCTAATATCGTTGCAGATAATGAGAGTCCCAATATCTTGAACATTCCAAATTAGTAAGTTGATCATAATAAAATAAAAAATAAAAGAAAAGATAACTAAAGTATAATAAAACAAGAAGAAAAGGAAATGAAACATTTATTTATGGGAAGTTAGGGAAGATCTAGTAGTTCTAGTGGAGCTATTAGTGAACATTTTTGCTTTAAGTGATTTTTTTAAAACAATTTGAAAAGGTCTATCTTTATCCAAAGAATCACCATTTGAGAGGCGATTATGATATTTAAAATAGGACTGTATCGGTCAAAGCATTTCTAATGGTAATTTCCCCTTCTCATAAAGTAGAGAGAGTGGGTTTATGCATTATCACTCTCAAGAAGGAGAAGAGAGGTTATTATATTGCAAATTTTTGGATCAGTTTCATAATTAGTTTTTAGATTTTGTTTTATCATCAAAGGATCAGCTCCAAAATTTGTTTCAGATTTTGTTCCAACCTCTAATTTCCAGTCAAATCACCACTAAGGATCATATGAGTCTCCTCAAGTTCACTAGCCAAGAGGGGGTTAGGTGAATCAATTGTCTTGAGGAGGAAAATTATTAGTTAGAAGGGCGATAATCAAGCTATTTTTCCTCCTCAAGAACCTCATTATGTCTTTAACTTGCTCAAATTTCTCTATTAGACAAGGTGGATACAAAAGAGTAGGGGTAGGCATAGGATTCCCATTTTGAGTGACCTTAGGCACATAAGTAAATTTACTGACTTTATCATTTGATAGAGTAGGATTAAGATTAGGCAAATTTTTCTTTTTATGTTGTGGATGCAACACAAAACATTCAGAATGATCGTGGCCATTAATTTTATAGTGTGTGCAAAAATAGGAAAATTCTCAAATTCAACTTTTTATAACCAAACTTCTAGGCTAATCCAAACATCTTTAGGATGGTTTTAGATATCAATTTCAACCAAAATATGAACAGCAAGGTATCTCATAGTGGTGGCCTGATCAATTTGAAGAGGCTGACCAAAGAGAACCCCAACTACAAAAGAGAACTTGATGTGTAACATAATGTATTCTCATATTAAGAAGAGCTAGCCATATAGTAACAATTGGGGATTCCTCTTTTATATCAAAAAGAGGAGACCATTTTAGAAGTCACATTTGATGATTAAAAATAAAGTAAGAGCGACGTGCAAAAACTATAGAATAATCTAAGTCATTGGAGAGATGAATTAAAACATGCCTTGGATCAATCAATCTGATAGTGAAAGCACCTGAAAGTTTAAGGATATGAAAAAAAGATCGGATATTATCGAGAGTTGGCCATCGTAAGGAAAATTTACCAACTAAAGTGAATTCATAAGGCTTTGCCAACTTTTCCACATCTAGAGCTGACCACATAATCGCTGGCATGCCACAAAATGAGGTCGAGATCAAATTCACTGAAGCATCAGAGGAAAGGTTCTTACCAGATAATGCATCCTTAAAGGACTTAACTGTAGGCAGAGTAGAAGATGTTATCAAATCCATAATTCCATGTAATTCTGATGCCCTAACTGACTCCTCTAAGATGGAGAATCATGGCTGCACGGTAAGAGGTTCCTCCGCCATAGAATAAGCAATGGAAGGTCACATGAGAGGCCAATCAGACATAAATGATCAAAGAAATTGATCAAGAATGATCATAAATTAGCTAAATCGCAAGGAAATCATAATCGGAGGATGGGAAAAATGCAATCGCCAGAGAGCACCGTATTGGGTGGGGTTATGGTTGATTTAGGGTTGGTTTAGGGTTTAGGTTTAGGGTTTAGGGTTTAAGTTTAGGGTTTAGTTTATTTAGGTTTAGGTTTAGGTTTAGGGATTAGGTTTAGTTTATTTTAGGTTTAGGATTTAAGGTTTAGGGTTTAAGTTTAGGGTGTAGGTTTAGGTTTAGGTTTAGGGTTTAGGGTTTAGGTTTAGTTTAGGTTTAGTTTAGGTTTAGTTTATTTAGGTTTAGTTTAGAGTTTAAGTTTAGGTTTAGGTTTAGGTTTAGTTTAATTTAGGTTTATTTTAGGGTTTAGGGTTTAAGGATTAGGGTTTATTAGGTTTAGTTTAGTTTAGGGTTTTAGGTTTTTTTATCGTTAGGGTTTGGTTTAGGGTTAGTGTTGAGGTTGAGGTTTAGGTTTATTATTTTAGGGTTTAGGGTTTAGGGTTTTAGGATTAGGTTTAGGGTTATTTTTTAGGTTTGTTAGGGTTTTATTATTTTATTTAGTTTTAAGGTTTAGGTTTAGGTTTAGTTTATGGTTTTGTGTTTTGGGGTTTTAATATAGAATAAATTTAGATTTCTTCTTTTATTTCAACCATATAACACAAGTTTTAAGACATAGCGGCGACATAGATTAAAAATGAGCATGCATAGAGCATATCAACAACCAAAGATAACTAGAATGATCTCTACTATAAAGACACAGTTCCATAAGTAGCAGATCGGATCGACCGTCCTTCATTTTCTCTAGTTCCCATTAGAAGAACCATGACCTCTCTAGTAGCAGGATTAATCATAATATCCTTGCTCTCTGCCTCCACCACCACCACGGTTGTAAGCTTTCGGCCTCTTACCACCTGCGACCACCACCTCCATATCCACCGGCACCTTCAAATCCACCATCACTATAATAACCACCCTCCTCTTTTCCTTTCTAGAGCTGGTTGTGTGCGTTTGCCATCAGGTTCTTCCCATTCTTAGGGTTTAGGTTTATTAGTTTTTAGGGTTTAAGTATATTTTTTAATTTATTTAGGTACTTTAGGTTTAGATTTAGGGTTAGGGGTTTAGTGTTTATGGTAAAGGGTTAGGGTTCAGGGTTTTGGTTTTAGGGTTTAGGGTTTAAGATTCAGAGTTTAGGGTTTGGGGTTAGGGTTTAGTGTTTAGGGTTTAGGGTTTTTTATTATTTAGGGTTTAGGGTTGTAAGTTTAATATTGTAGGTTTAGGGTTAGTTTTAGGGTGTAGGGTTTAGGGTTTAGGATTTAGCATTTAAGATTTAGGGTTTAGGGTTTCTTTTAATTAAGTAAATCGATAGGTTTAGGTTTATTTAGTTTACTTTATTTTTTTTTTATTTATGCTTATTTTTTATTTTAATTTAGTTAGTTTATTTATTTTAGGTTTATTTATTTTTGTTTAGGTTTTTTATTTTAGTTTCTTTTTCAGGTTTAGGTTTAGGTTTATGTTTATTTTTAAGTTTAGTTTTATTTTTATTTTATTTTTTACGTTTATGTTTTATTTTTTATTTTTAGGTTTAGGTTTTAGGTTTTTATTTTAAGTTTATTTTTATGTTTTATTTTTAGTTTAGGTTTGGGTTTAGTTTTAGTTTAGTTTATTTTATTTAGTTTAGGTTTAGGTTTAAGTTTAGGTTTAGTTTATTTTAGGTTTTTGTTTAGGTTTTATTTATTTTATTTTATTTTATTTTAGTGTAGGTTTAGGTTTATTTTATTTTTATTTTAGTTTTAGGTTTTTTTTAGTTTAGGTTTTAGTTTAGAATTTAGCATTTTGGCTATTTTTTGATAGAGAACAAATTCAATTTCAACATTTCATCTTTTTGATTTCATGAACCAAGTAGCACACCAAGTTTTCTGAGATATAAGCGACGACATAGATAAAAAATGAGCACACATAGAGCAAATAAAAAACCCTAGATAACTAGAATCATCTTTATTGTAAAGACAGGATTCCATAAGCAGCAAATCAGATCGGTCATTCTTTAATTTCTATAGTTTCCATCAGAACCACCCTGGCCTCTTGAGTAGCGGGATCGACCATCATATCTCCGATCTCTCCCTCCGCCACCACCATCGTTACAACTTTCGTTGCTCCTCCCACCTCCATAACCACCACTGGTCTAACCACCACACCTCCATATCCACACCTCGGACCCCCACAACCACTTGATGATAACCTCCTTCCCTCCACGAGATCTAGAGCACGGTTGATGGTGATGTTCTTGCTGTCAAGGTTCTGCCCATTCATAGGGTTTAGGTTTAAGTTTAGGTTTATTTGGTTTTAAGGTTTAGGTTTATTTTTTTATTTATTTAGTCTCTTTTGGTTTAGGTTTAGGGTTTGGGGTTTAGGGTTTAGGGTTACAATTTATGATTTAGGGTTTAGGGTTTAGGGTTTAGGGTTTAGGGTTTAGGATTTATGCTTTTAGGGTTTAGCATTCAGGGTTAGGGTTTATGGTTTTTTAGGGATTAGGGTTTAGGTTTTGGGTTTAGGGTTGTCAATTTTGGGATTAGGCTTGTAGGTTTAGGGTTTCTGGTTTAGGGTTTAGGGTTTAGGGCTTACGGTTTAGAATTTAGTGTTTAAGGTTTTTATTTTTAATTAAGTAAACATGTAGGTTTAGGATTATTTAGTATATTTAGTTTATTTTAATTTGTTTTAGTTTACTTTATTTTTTAATTTTAATTAGGTTTACTTTTTATTTTTATTTAATTTAGTTTATTTATTTTAGTTTAGGTATTTTATTTCAGTTTTTTTCTAGTTTAGATTTAGGTTTAGGTTTATGTTTTAGTTGAGTTCTATTTTTATTTTATTTTTTTAGGTTTAGGTTTTATTTTTTTATTTCTATGTTTAGGTTTAGGTTTTTATATTTTATTTTTCAGGTTTAGGTTTTAGATTTGTATTTTATGTTTATTTTTAGAATTTATTTTTCAATTTAAGTGTTGGTTTATTTTTAATTTATTTTATTTTATTTAGTTTAGGTTTATGTTTAAGTTTTATTTATTTTAGTTTAGTTTATTTTATTTTAGGTTAAAGTTTAATTTATTTTTATTTTAAGTTTAGGTTTCTTTAGTTCTGATTTAGGTTTTTTTTGTTTGATTTAGGTTTTATTTTAAGTTTTATTTTTTATTTTTTAGGTTTAGGTTTTATTTAGTTTTTTATTTTATTTATTTTAGGTTTATTTTATTTTTATTTTACGTTTAGTTTTATTTTATTTAGGTTTTTTATTTTTAGGTTTAGTTTATTTTTTAGTTTAGTTTAGGTTTTTATTTATTTTATTTTAGTTTTCTTATTTTTAATTTTTTATTTTTGGTTTAGGTTTAGGTTTTAGTTTATGTTTTTATTTTATTTTATTTCTTATTTTATAAATTTTAATTTTAGGTTTTATTTAGTTTAGGTTTAGGTTTTTAGTGTTTAGGGTTTAGGGTTTAGGGTTTAGGGTTTAGGGTTTAGGGTTTTAAGTTTAGGGTTTAGGTTTAGGGATTAGGGTTTAGGGTTTAAGTTTAGTGTTTAGGCTTTAGGTTTGGGTTTTAGGTTTTAGGTTTAGGGTTGGTTAGTTAGGGTTGTTTAGGTTTAGGTTTAGTTTAGTTTAGTCTTTTAGTTTTAGTTTTAAGTTTAGGGTTTAGAGGTGGGTTAAGTTTAGGTTTAGGGTTTTAGGTTTAGTTTATAATTTAGGTTTAGGGTTAGTTAGTGTGTTTAGGTTTTAGGGTTTTAGGGTTTTACTTAGGGTTTAGGTTTAGGGTTTAGGTTTAGGATTTGGGGTTTAGGTAGTTTTTAGTTAGGTTTAGGGAGTTTGATTTAGGGTTTAGTTTAAGGTTTAGCTTAGGTTTAGGGTTTAGTTTTATTTTTAAAATTAAGTAAATTAGTAGATTTAGGTTTATTTAATTATTTAGTTTATTTATTATTTATTTTAGTTTATTTTTTATTTAGGTTTATATTTTGTTTGTATTTAGTTTAGTTTATTTATTTTAAATTATCTATTTTAGTTTTTGGTTTTATTATAGTTTAATTTTTAGGTTTAGGTTTAGGTTTTTATTTATTTTTAAGTTTAGTTTATTTTTATTTTATTTTATAGGTTTTGGTTTTATTTTTTATTTTTAGGTTTAGGTTTAGGTTTTTATTTTATTTTTTTAGGTTTGGGTTTAGGTTATTCTTTTAGGTTTATTTTTAGGTTTCTCTTTTAGTTTATGTTTAGGTTTATTTTTTTATTTTATTTTATTTAGTTTAGAGTTTAGGTTTGTTTATTTTTTTGGTTTTAAGTTTAGGTTTTATTTATTTTAGTTTTGTTTATTTTAGTTTAGGACTAGGTTTATTTTAATTTGTTTATTTTAGGTTTAGGTTGTTTTTTTATTTTAAAGTTTATGTTTTATTTTATATTTATTTTTTGGATTTACTTTTAGGCTTATTTTTTAAGTTTAGGTTTTATTTATTTTTATTTTATTATATTTATTTATTTTATTTTTTATTTTACGTTTGGGTTTTATTTTATTTAGGTTTTTTTTTAGGTATATTTTAGTTTTTTTTAGTTTAGTTTAGGTTTTTGTTAGATTTATTTTAGTTTAGTTTTTATTTTTTATTATATTATATTTTTAGATATAGGTTTTAATTTAGGTTTTTATTTATTTTATTTTATTATTTTATTTAGTTTTTGGTTTTTTTATTTTTTTTATTTTTAGGTTTTATTTAGTTTAGGTTTAAGTTTTTAAGTTTTTAAGGTTTAGGGTTTAGGATTTAAGGTTTAGGGTTTAGGGTTTTTAGGTTTTAGGGTTTAGGGTTTAGGGTTTAGGGTTTAGGGTTTAGGGTTTAGGGTTTTAGGGTTTAGGGTTTAAGCTTTTGATTTTAAGGGTTTAGGGTTTGGAGTTTAGGGTTGTAGGTTTAGGGTTTAGGGTTGGTTTTAGGATTTAGGTCTTAGGATTAGGGTTTTTTTCTATATATTTTTATATATTTTTATTAGGGTTTAAGGTTTATTAGGATATAGCTTTTACAGTTGTAGGTTTTAGGTTTAGAGTTTAGGCATAGTTTTAGAGTTTATGGTTTTAGGCAGTTTAAGGTTTAGGGTTGTAGGTTTAGGTTTTGGGTTTGGTGTTTAGAGATAGTTTTAGGGTTTAGGTTTTGAGGCTTACAGTTTAAGATTGAGGGTTTAGAGTTTTTTTTAAAAAAATTATGTATATCGGTAGGTTTAGGTTTTAGGTTTAGGGTTTAGGGTTAGTTTTAGGTTCTAGGTTTTAGAGTTAGGGTTTTTTATTTATTTTTAATTTTTTTTATTTAGGATTTAGGGTTTAGGGTTGTAGGTTTAGGGTTTAGTGTTTAGGGTTTATGGTTTAGGGTTTAGGATATAAGGTTTAAGGTTTTTTTAAAAATAATTAAGTAAAGTAATATGTTCAATTTATTTAATATATTTAGTTTATTTTTTATTTATTTTAGTTTACTTTATTTTTTATTTTTATTTAGGTTTTTTTAATTTAGTTTAGTTTATTTATTGTAATTTAGGTTTTTTATTTTAGTTTATTTTTTAGGTTTAGGTTTACGTTTAGGTTTAGGTTTATTTTTTAGTTTTTTTTTATTTTTTTTAGGTTTAGGTTTTATTTTTATTTTAGTTTTAGGTTTAGGTTATAGGTTTTATTTTAGGTTATTTTAGGTTTTATTGTTTTATTTAGGTTTAGGTTTATTTTTAGTTTATTTTATTTTATTTAATTTAGGTTTAGTTTATTTTAGGTTTTGGTTTAGGTTTTATTTATTTTAGTGTAGTTTATTTTAGTTTAGGTTTATTTAATTTTATTTATTTTATTTTTATTTTAAGTTAAGGTTTTTTTAATTTAAGGTTTGGGTTTTAATTTTTATTTATTTTTAGGTTTATTTTTAGGTTTAGGTTTTCATTTAGTTTATATTTTATTTTATTTTAGGTTTAATTTATTATTATTTTACATTTTGATTTTATTATATTTAGGTATTTTATTCTTAGGGTTATTTTATTTATAGTTAAGTTTATGTTTTATTTTATTTTAGTTTAGTTTATTTTTATTTTTATATTTTATTATATTTTTAGGTTTATGTTTAGGTTTTAGTTTAGGTTTTCATTTTATTTTATTTAAGTTTAGGGTTTTTTTATTTATTTTATTTTTAGGTTTTATTTAGTTTAGGTGTAAGTTTTTAGGTTTTTAAGGTTTGGGGCTTAGGGTTTTGGTTTTAGGGTTTAAGGTTTAGGGTTTTAAGGTTTAGGGTTTTAGGGTCCAGGGTTTAGGGATAGGGTTTAGTGTTTAGAGTTTAGGGTTTAGTGTTTAGGCATCAGGGTTTAGTGTTTTTAGGGTTTAGGGTTTATGGTTTTCTTTTTTAAACTAACTGGATTTAGGGTTTAGTTATTAAAGTTAGTTCAATTTTTGTTATTAAGTTTTTATTTTATTATGTTTATTTGTTAGTTATTAATATATTTAGGGTTTAGGTTTATTAGTTTAGTTTATTATTATTATTATTATTATTTTAGTTATTAGTTTTTATTTTTGGGGTTTATTTGGTTTTATGTTTAGTTTTTATTTGGGTTTATTAAGGTTATTGTGGTCTAGTGTTTTTTAATTTTATTTTAGTTTTTGGTTTTTATTTAGTTTTAGTTTAGGGGGGTTTTATTAGTTTTAGTTAGGTTTTTACTTTAGTTATTAATTAGTTATTAGTTTAAGGTTTATTTTTTATTTTTGGGTTTTATTAGATTTATTTTATTAGTTTTTAGTTTATTAGTTTTTTTTAGTTTAGTTAGTTCTTATTAGGTTTATGGGGTTCAATTTTAGTTTAGTTTATTTGTTTAGGGTTTTAGGTTTTTTTAATTTTATTTATTTTTTAGTTTTTTTATTATTATTGGGTTATATTGGTTTGGTTTTATTAGTTTTGGGGTTTAGTTTTATTATTTATTGTTTATTATTATTATTATTATTATTATTATTATTATTATTATTATTATTAGTTTTAATTAGTTTTTTTTAGTTTATTATTATTATTATTGTAATAGTTAGTATAATTTCTTTATTAGTGTTTTATGGTTTTTGTTAATTTATATGGTTTTAGTAATTATTATTTATTTTAGTTATTGTTATTAGTTTTAGTTTTTATCATTAGTTTTATAATTATATATTTAGTTATTTTTATTACTATTAGTTAAGTTTTATTATTAGTTATTAATTTATTATTTATTTTAATAATATTATTATTAATTTTGTTTTTTTTTATTAGGTTTGGGTTTATGGTTTCTGGTTAGCTTAAGGTTTATGGTTTATGGTTAGCTTAGGGTTTAGGGTTAGATTAAAGTTTAAGGATTTAGGGTTTTGAGTTTAAGCTTTAGGGTTTAGGGTTTAGGTTAGTTTAGAGTTTAGGGTTTAGGGTTTTAGCTTAGGGTTTAGGTTTGATTAGGTTAGTGTTTATAGTTTTAGGGTTTAGGTTTAGGGTTTAGTTTAGGGATTTGATTTAGTTAGGATGTGGTTTAGTTTAGTTTAGGTTTTGGGTTTAGGTTTAGGGTTTTTATTTTTATTATTTATTTTATATTTTATTTGTTTTATTTTATTTTATTTAGTTTAGGTATATTTTTTAGTTTAGTTTATTTTATTTTATTTTTTTAGGTTTAGGTTTTTTATTTGGTTTAGGTTTTATTTTATTTTTTTGGTTTAGGTTTAGGTTTTATTTTAGGTTTATCTTTAGGTTTTATTTTTTTATGTTTAGGTTTATTTTTATTTTATTTTATTTGGTTTAGGAGTTTATTTTAGGGTTAGGTTTAGCTTTTATTTATTTTAGTTTAGTTTATTTTATTTTAGGCTTGGGTTTATTTTATTTTATTATTTTAGGTTTAGCTTTTTTTTTTAGTTTAGGGCTTAAGTTTTATTTTTTATTTAATTTTAGGTTTATTTTTTAGGATTATGTTTTTATTGTATTTTTGGTTTTTTTTATTTTATTTAAGTTTTTTATTTTTAGGTTTATTTTATTTTTTTTAGTTTATGTTTAGGTTTATATTTATTTTATTTTAGTTTAGTTTTTCTTTTTTTATTTTATTTTATTTTTAGGATTAGTTTTAGGTTTAGGTTTTAGTTTAGGTTTTAATTTTATTTATTTTTATTTAAATTTAGGTTTTTTAATTTTATTTTTAAGTTTTATTTAGTTTAAGTTTAGGTTTTTATGTTTTTAGGGTTTAGTGTTTAACGTTTAAGGTTTTGGGATTATGGTTTGGAGTTTAGGGTTTAAGGTTTAAGGTTGTAGGTTTTGGGGTTTAGGATTTAGGGTTTAGGGTTAAGGATTTAGTGTCTTATGGTTTAGGGTTTAGGGTTTAAGGTTTATTGTTGTAGTTTAGGGTTTAGGGTTAGGTTTTTTTTATTTTTTTTATTTTTTTATTTTTTTGAAATTAAGAAAATTGAGAGGTTTATGTTTAATAAGTTTACTTTTTATTTATTAGGTTTAGGTTTAGATTTAGGTTTCAATTTAGGTTTTTATTTTATTTTATTTTTTATTTAGGTTTAAATTTTTTTAATTTTTTTAATTTTTAGGTTTTTTTTAGTTTAGGTTTTTAGGGTTTAGGGATTAGGGTTTAGGGTTTAGGGTTTGGGGTTCATGGTTTAGGGTTTATGGTTGTTTGTTTTAGAGTTTAGGTTGTTTGGTTTAGGGTTTAATTTTAAATTTATATTCTTTATTATTTTTTTATGTAGGGTATTTATTATAGGGTTACAAGGTTTAGGGATAAACTTTGAATTTTTTTAGGGTTTTAAGTTTAGTTAGTAATAGATACAAGATGATTAACATAATAAGCTAGTGATTTTTTAGAGGATTTGAATGATTATAGGACAGAAATAGAAAAGAAACAGGTTATAATGAGAGAGATTAGGGTTAAGGTTTAAAAATATAGGAAACAATATGATATAGTATCTTAATGAAGAAATGTGATATAGAAGGCTTCAATTTATGATGATTAGTATGAGCATCCAAACTTAGAAGGTTTATTCACATGAGCTACTAGAAAAAGTTCATAGATCATAAGAGTAAGAAGGTAGGTTAGGTTTGTTGATAATCTTGTGAGTTTATTAGTATTGTATTTATGCATATGTAGGTAGTATAGCGTTTAGAAGAGTTTTTTGAAATTTGGTCAATGAGTCTTTAAATGGCACCATAGTTTAGATATATAAATGAATTAGTACAACTTAGGGTAGATGTAAAGTCCAGAAAATAAGTTTAATGAATGCGAGTTAGTTATTAGTATCCATATCATAGTTGGCAAGAAATAATTGTAGGGAAGGCGTTAAGAAAATTTAAGACATCAGGAGTTTTAGTATGAAGAGAAAAAGACAAGGTTTAATACCATTTAATAGAGATTATATTAGGAGTTTTAGTTATTAGAAAAGCGGTTAGATATGATTAGAATCAAAAATAAGGTTAGAGTTAGTTTAGTGTTGACATGAGGATATAGTTATTTATATGCTTTATGGTTTAGGGTTTAGGGTTTAGATTAGGGTTTAGTTTAGGATTTTTTAGGGTTTATGGTTTAGATTTTTGGGTTGTAGGTTTAGTATTGTTAGGTTTGGGTTAGTTTTAGGGTTTAGGGTTTAGGATTTGGTTTAGGGTTTTTATTAAATATTAGGTTTAGGTTTATAGTTTATAGTTTAATTTTTTATTTATTTTAGTTCATTTTTTTATTTAGGTAAATTTTTTCTTTTTATTCAATTTAGTTTATTTTTGTTAGGTTTACTTATTTTAGTTTATTTTTTAGGATTAGGTTTAGGTTTAAGTCTATTTTTTAGTTGAGTTTTTTTTTTACTTTTAAGGTTTAGGATTTAGGTTTTATTTTAGGTTTAGGTTTAGGGTTTAAGGTTTTAGGTTTATTTTAGTTTAGGTTTAGTTTTAGGTTTAGGGTTTAGGGTTTAGGTTAGGTTTAGGTTTTAGGGTTTAGTGTTTAGGTTTAGGTTTAGATTTTAGGTTTAGGGTTTAGGTTTAGGGTTTAGTTTAGGGTTTAGGTTTTAGGATGCATTTAGGGTTTAGGGTTTTAGGTTTAGGGTTATGAGTTTAGGTTTAGTTTAGGGTTTATAGTTTAGGTTTTAAGTTTAGGTTTAGGTTTTAGTTTGGGGTTTATAGTTTAGGGTTTATAGTTTATTTAGTTTAGAGTAGTTTGGGTTTATTTAGATTTAATTTAGGGTTTATAGTTTAAGGTTTATTTAGGTTTTTATTAGGTTTATTTTTTTTTAAAGCATCAAAGTTTATATTTATTTAGTTTTTATTTTAGTTTATTTTATTTGTTTAAGTATATTTTTTTATTTTTATTTAATTTAGTTTATTTATTTTAGGTTTATTTAATTTATGTTTTGATTTTAAGTTATTTTTTTAGGTTTAGGTTTAGGTTTAGGTTTAGGTTTGATTTTTTAAGAGTTTTATATTTATTATATTTTTGTTTAAGTTTTAGGTTTTTTTGGGTTTAGGGTTTAGGTTTAGGTTTGGGTTTTAGGGTTTATAATTTAGGCTTTAGGTGTTAGGGTTATTAGGGTTTAGTGTTTATGGTTTAGGGTTTATGATTTATGGTATAGGATTTTAGGTTTAGGGTTAAGTGTTTAGTTTAGGGTTTAGGGTTTAAGGTTTAGCATTTAGGATTTTGGGTTTGGGGTTTAGGGTTATAAAGTTTAGGGTTTAGGATTTAAGGTTGTAGGTTTTGGGTGTAGGGTTTAGGGTTTAAGGTTTAGCATTTAGGATTTTGGGTTTGGGGTTTAGGGTTAATGGTTTATGGTTTAAGGTTTAGGGCTTAGGGTTTAGGGTATAGGATTTACAGTTTAGGGTTAAAATCAAGCCATTCAGAGTAAACAATGCATAGGTTAAAATCAAATTAGGCAAAAGCATAATCTATGATCCACAAATCTAAACCAAGAGGAAAAAAATAGCGGTTTAAGTAGATTTCAAACATCAGTGTGGATAGATTTCAAACAACAAAAACATTAGGAAAACAGAGTTAGATAACAATTATAGTTTGGACATTACCAAAATCCAACAACCAACAATGAAAAACAATATAATTATTGCACCCACCATATGATAAGCGGTGAAAAATAGAGATCAAAAGAAACAAAATGGGTTCAAAAGATAATCAACATTGTAATCCTTCAAGGTAAAGATGAGTAAAGCTAAACCAAAATTTAGGAAAGCGAAAGGAAAGAAAATCCTACAAAGAGATAATAAAATAACCAAAAAAATTGTAGTTTCTCTTGATAGGTTGGGAAGATGGGGTTCATTGAAAACAACACCAAAAGCACCTCAGCATGATAAGAGGTTAGGATTGTTGGGCATAAAATGATCTAGTTATTTTAGAAGGAAAAAATAGCAAGTTGGCCAAAAACCACCATTCAAAATAGACAATGCATAAGATAAATTGTAGAAAATAGTGGTTAGGCCAAGTCTAAGCGAACCAAGATGGAAAAATAGCGAGTTTAGATAGCCTCAAACATGTGATGATTAGATGAAACAACAATAATAGCAGGAAAAGCAAAAGACACCATGCGAAAAAAAACCTCAAAGAGTCGATGGTGATAAGATCCTAAAACCAGCGACATTGCGCTTCAGTTAATAACAACCAGATAATAACTACCAACAAAACAAAATCCACCCATTGAGTAACATGCATAGTTAATATCCAATTAGGCAATAGCATAATCATAGTGATCTGCATAATTTACAGAATAAGGAAATGTATTAGTGACTTCAAAGGATCGGTTGACTGAGTTGCAAATAGCAAAAATAGTGGGGCAACAAGAGTAATTAAATGAAACAATAGAAAAATACAGGGCAACAAACAACCAGCAAAGAAGGATCGGATAATGGACCCGATAATCTAATAGTGAACAAATAAAATAACACTACAATTATTGCTCCACCCATAAGATAAACCAAAAAGAATAGTGAGCAACATAAGAAGGGTTCAAGTAAACATCAATGAAATCCTTCAAGACAAAGGAAGTAGGTTAGGTATACCATCTAAAAGAAATAGGCAGAAATCATTAAGTCCAAACCAGAAAGAGATAATAATAATAACAAGGGTATTGTAGTTTTCTCATACGTTAGGAGATGAGGTTAGCAAATACAATCAACAACGAACCCCAAGAGTAGCTTTGGACAAAGGCCCGAGAAATCCAACCAAATTAAAACATCAAAATAGATATTGTACCCACCATAAGAAAAGCTAGTAAAAATAATGTTACAACATCGGTTATAAAGTGGTCCAAAAAGCCATTTAAGATCCATCAAGACACATAATATCAGACTAATCCACATCGATTAATAATAGGCGGATGGAAATCAAGAAATAATTCAATCTTAAAAGAAGTTATAATAGCAAAGTTTGCAATTTCTCTCCTTATAGGTTATGGAGGTAAGGTTATGGAACATGGAGACAACCATAATGGAGAAGAATAATAGATAAATCACCACAATGGGTATCTAAGTATAGCATTTAAACATTGAGACAAGTGCCTAGAATATAATTAGAAAGAGGAAAGGAGAAGAACACAACTTTAATCCTAAAATGAGAAACAAATAGTAGATCCATAATCAAATATTGATGGCAAGAATCTGTTGAGAAAATAAAGCATAAAGTCTCCCTCCGACAAATAGGTAACAATTTTACCATTAAAGTGGAAGCAGAAGCGAAGGCCCCATTTAAGGTTGGGAAGGTAAAGCAACAAGATGCCAGAATTAGCAAATAACGATGTATCGATGATCAACAAATTCCAAATGAACATCAACACATTAACAGTAGGAAAAGTAGAAGCAGTAAGTCCCCAATTAAAGCTAGGGTAATTAAACTAACAACAAGAGATATCAGGATGATGCATCAACAAATTCCCAAGAAATAATAACACTAAATAGAAAATGATCAGGCAATTAATCAGGTAATATAGCAGATCAATCCAATAGGTTGGATTAATTTCTAAGATAAGGGAGTCCAGTATTGTCCAGATTCACCAATCCAATAAATAATCTTGTCATCCTTACAGTTGGGTTGATTCTGCAAGTTAAAACCTAGTTTAATGGCCACAAATTTATAACCTTTGAATTATTTGTAGTTAATTAAATTGGCATTGAATAAGTCATGGATTTTGTTTTTAATTCTAGCAATTATCCTCGTGTGGTTCATAGGAATCCCATGATGTTTTGCATCATTTAGTCCATCCATATGAACCAAATAAGAGTGGCAGTTATGACTTTAATGTGACCTTTAGTGTTATGAAATAAACTTTGAAGGCGGTATAAAGTTAAGGAGCCATTGAATTGACAATGTTAAAGAGATCATCATACCAAATCCAAAGTTTGGAAGCAATGGCTTAGTTAACAAAAACATGATTTACATTCTCAATGTGAAAGTAGCAGTGGCATTTTGAAGGTAAGTGAAAACCTTTCTCCCATCAAGGAGTCAACAGGATGAAGTTTTTCAAAATATGAAATAAGAATAGAAAAGAAGTAGGCATAGTGTTATTCCAAAGTTTGAAAAACACATTGAAAAAAAATCATGAGCTTCTTTAATATGAATCAAACATTTTAAAGTTGAAATCACCATTTTGAGAAAGATTAAAAAGGATCTGATCATGATTGCTAGGTATGATAAGATTAGTAGTAAGCTTGTTTAAAAGAATGAAGGAATATAATCAGTAAGATTACTATTGTTACACATATTATTCTGCCAGAAAGAGTTCACTTTAATAGCATGGAATGGGTAGAAAGTAAAATTATCAATGGACCCACCTCAGTCAAGTTATCTTGCCAAAAGAAAGAGTGTCGAGTTAATCCCAAGAAATTAATGATTGACATCCCATTTGATGGAACAAAGTCTTTTCCAACTAGAGTATCTCCCTTTATAGGGGGAAAATGAGAGGTGCTTACCTAGGTATTTAGTCATGAAATTAGCCCAAAGACTATTGTTATTCCTAAAATTCCACCAAAGTTTATAGGAAAAAAATAGCTTCCTTAATAGGCTTACATCCAAGACCACCTTAGTAAATTAGACAATACCAGAGGTCCAATGCAATCTTTTAGAGGAATTGTTAGAACCCGGAAAAATTTGTTAAGGAGACTCAATTCTTAATGGTAGAATTGGTCAGCACAATGGTTTGAATGAGATATAGAGACATGGAGTTAAGGGTGCTCTTAATCAAAGACCAAATGAGTAAATGAACCTCCCAAGAAGAAATTTTATTAGAGATTTTTTGGATTAACTTATCAAAAAGATGAGATCTTTTTTAACCTTTAAAAAGCAGAGCACCAAGATATTTAATAGGAAGTTTTTGTTGCCAGAAATTAGTAATTCTGAAGATTTGGTTGATCCTATTAGGGATTGTAGAGGAAGGAATGAAACAACTTTTTTTCCTTCATTAAAAAAGACCACTTTCATGCCAAATTTAATTAAAGATTCTTAATAGTTTTAATGTGAATAGAGGCATTGCAAAAGATTATAAAGTCATCATCAAAACTAAGATGAGAGACCGGAAGACCACCTTGAGTTCTAAAAAAATGCTAGGGTTATTATAGAAAAGATCATTCAGGCTCCTCGAAAGATATTAAACAACAATAATGAAAAGAGAGGGTGAAAGTGGATCACCTTGCCTCAAGCCATGCATCAAAGGGAAAAAACCAAGGGACTCACCAATCATGATAGCAGAGAACCAAACATTGGTAATACAATTTTTGGCGAGTTGGATAAAATTATCAGAAAACCCAACATAAAGAATTTGAAGAGGAATCAAGAGAGGTTGTCAAAAGCTTTAGAGATGTCCAATTTAAAAGGATGTTGCCACCTCGATAGGAACGTCAATGTCATGAATCGACTCTTGGGATAGAAGTATGTTATCTTTCTACCTTTATGAAGCGGATTGGTTGGGGAAATAATTTTAGGCAATAGTGGACTAATTCTATTAGAATTAATTTAGCAATGAATTTATGAAAGAAGGTGCAAAGGCGTGTCTAAATTGCCCCAAGATTAGATTATTTTTGGGAATGAGAACAATGGAAGTGCTAGAAAAATATCTAGGTAAGGGGTTGCCATCAAAAAATCAATAATAGCATCAACAATGTTAGTCTTAATAATAGGCTAACAGTGCTGAAAGAATTGAGTCATGTAGCCTTCATGGCCAGAAATAGAATCAGTGTTCATGTTATTAAGAATACTATCAATCTCTTTAGGGGGTAATGAGGTGGTTGTCATCATTAGTAATCATTGAGGGAATCAATGTTGGAGAGGGCTTCTAAGGAAGTTGTTGTTTAATAAGTTTTAAAATATTGTATGATAGAATCTTTAATATCATTATTATCAAATCATGCGTTATCATTTTGATTTTTTTAATAGAGTTTAAGGCTTTCTTTTTTTTCAAAGAGATGGAAATACCTTGTATTTCTATCACCATTTAATATGTTTGCTAGCGACCTTTTTTTGTAGGTTTTCTCTATTCGATAATTAATCAAGTTGTCTTTAGGCATTCAACTTTGCTTAGTAGAATCATCAAGATCTTCAAGAGAACAAACTAATTGCTCCATATTTTTGAGATTGGCAAAAAGATTTTTAAAATGATGCTTGTTCCACCAATTTAGGTTTTCTTTAAACCTTTTAAGCTTAAGCCAAAGGAAAATCATGCCTTTAATGGAATTATCCGGATGAATAGGGGCCATCCAATTAATGGAAACAACTTTTATGAAATCACTATGTTGGATCCACATATTTTGAAATCTAAAAGAAGTAGGGGAGGATAGTCTACTGGAAGTATTTTTGATAGAAATCAGAAGTGGTGCATGGTGTTACGCTCAAATGTTCAGTAAGGCCATTGATTGATCAAAGGGAATTAAAGAGGGTCCTATTAGCGTAGTCTAGAGTTATATCACTTATAGTTGGAGCCCGAAATGCCAATATCAATCAGATTGCAATCAAGGATCATATTAGAAAAATCTTCCATGGAATGAATGTTAGGCAAACAACCTCCCTTCTTTTTGAAGAAGCGAGAATAGTGTTGAAATCAATAACCAAGGTTTGTTGATAAAGCAAGGTTCTTAAGTTATCCCAAAGGATGTTCCTACCATATTACAAGATTTATAAATAAAGGAACCAAGGTAGAAAATTCACCCAATGAGATTTGAACATTAACCAATTATTGAAGATCATTAAGGATAGAGATGTTGACTAAATTATTCCAAAAGCACCAAATTTTATTGCTAATTTTATAGAAGAAATTTTGAAAGCCAAGCATTCTAAACATGGGTGATCTTAGAAGAGTGTATGAATGGTTCAATAACAACAAGTAAGGCTATGTTATGAGTACGACAAAGGATTTTAATAAGATTACGGACAATGAGAGTCCCAATACCTAACATTCCAAATAAGAAGATTGATCATAATAAAATAGAAAAGGAAAGAGATAACGAAAAATAAAAACCAAGAAGAAGAGACAACATGAAATAATTATTTATGAGTTAGAAGATCTAGTGGTTCTTGTGGAGCTATTAGTGAACATTCTAGCTTCAAAGGATTTTTTTTAATAATAGTTTGAAAAGGTCTATCTATGTCTAAAGTATCTCCATTCGAGAGAGAGTGATTTGTGATATTCAGAATAGGACCAGTATTTGTCAAAGCATTCTTAATGGTAATTTCCCCTTCTTCAGTGTCAAAATTAAGTTGAGAAATTGGGTTAGCATGTGTATCACTCTGTAGGGTAGGAGAAGGAGAGGTTGTGAAGCCATTAATAGCATAGATTTCATGCTCAGTTTCAAAATTACCTTTCAAATTTTGTTCCATGACCAAAGGATCAACATTATTTTATATTTTATTCTTTCATCAGATGAACAATTGTAGAATTTATTTTCAAATTTTGATTCACCTTGACATTTCCATTCAAATCACCACTAGGGTGAGTCTCCTCGGGTTCACTAGCCAAGAGGGATAATTTAGACTGGGTCAAGGTATTATCTTGAGGAGCCAAATTATTATAATTAGAAGCATGTTAGGTATGTTATCATTAGCCTCCTCAGAACCTCATATTATTTTTAACATGCTCAAATTGCTCTTCAATAGGAAAATCAGTAGATAATAAAAGAGTAGGGGTAGGGGGATGAGTTCCATTTTGAGTGACTTTAGGCACATAAGCAAATTTATTGATTTTTTCATTTGCTATAGAGGGATTAGGATCCGGCAATTTATTCCTTTTAAGATGAGGATGCAACACAAAGCATTCAGAATGATCATGACCATGAACCTTACAATGTGTGCAAAAAATAGGAAAATTTTCAAATTTGACTTTTTGATTATAACCAAATTTCTTAGAGCCGATCCATACATCTTTAGGATACTTTTTGGTAATATCAATCTCAACCAAAATACAAGCAATTGAAGGTTGTGATCTCATGATGGCAATCAATTTTAGGGGACCAAAGAGAGCCCAAAGAGAACTTGATGTGTAACGTAGTGTATTCTCATATTAGGAAGAGCTAGCCATAAAGGAACAATTGGAGATTCCTCTTTTACATCAAGAGGAGGAGACCATTTCAGAAGCCTATAATTATATACAAAGTAGGAGCGACGAGAAAAAACTCTTGAGTAATCTAAGTCATTAGAGAGCTGAATAAGAATATGCCTAGGATCAATCAAACTGATAGTGAAACTTCTAGAGAGCTTTAGGCTATAAAAAAATGATCGGATGTTATCAAGAGTTGGCCGACGTAAGGAAAATTTACCAACTAATGAGAATTCAAAAGGCTTCACCAACTTTTCCGCATCAATCGAACACATTTAGGCATCCCAAGGTTGAGATCAAATTGACCGTAGCATTAGGGAAGATTTCTTACGGATATGCATGAAGACTTAACAACAAAGCAGTAATGGATGATGGATCCATAATACCTTGTAAATTTAAAGCCAAGCCTCCAAGTTCAAAAGCTTATGAAAAGCGATCACCATTGAAAGATCAAGGAAACTCACATTAGCGTAGAGACAAATAATTGAAAATTATGATCGAGAAGGATCGAAGATGGTAGAAGGAAAATGAAAGGGAATGAGAGAGCATTAGAGCGTGAGTCGATGGGTTAGTGTTTTAGGGTTTAGGGTTTTAGGTTTTATTTAGTTTAAGTTTAGGTTTTCAGGGCTTAGGGTTTAGGGTTTAGGCTTAAGGTTTTGGGTATAGGGCTTAGCGTTTAGTGTTTAGGCTTTAGGGTTTTTATTTTTTGGGGTTTAGGGTTAGCTTAGCATTTAGCATTTAAGGTTTAGGGTTTATTTTAGGTTTAGGGTTTTAGGGTTTAGATTTAGGTTTAGTGTTTTTAGTTTAGGATTTATATTTTAGGTTTATTTTTAGGTTTTATTTTAGTTTAGATTTAGTTTAGGGTTTAGGTTTAGTGTTTAGAGTTTTGGGTTTTTAGGCTTTAGGGTTTAGGGTTTAGGGTTATTTTAGGATTTAGGGTTTATGATTTTTTAGGGTTTAGGGTTTAGGGTTTAGGGTTTAGGGCTCAATGTTTAGGATTTAGGGTTGAGGGTTTTAGGGTTTAGGGTTTAGGGTTTAGGGTTTAGGTTATGTTTAGGGTTTAGGGTTATGGTTTTCTTTTTTATGGATTTTTATTTTTAAATTTATTTAGTTTAGGTTTAGTTAGTTTATTTTTTATTTATTTTAGTTTATTTTATTTTATTATGATTTAAGTGTATCTTTATTTTTATTTAGTTTAGTTTATTTATTTTAGGTTTATTTATTTTAGTGTAGTTTTTTATTTTAGTTTAGGTTTTATTTTAGTTTATTTTTAGGTTTAGGTTTATTTTAGTTTAGTTTTATTTTTATTTTATTTTTTAAGTTTAGGTTTTATTTTTTATTTTTAGGTTTAGGTTCAGGTTTTTATTTTATTGTTTAGTTTAAGATTTCAGGTTTATATTTTAGGTTTATTTTTATGTTTTATTTTTAGTTTAGGTTTGGATTTATTTTTAGTTTATTTTATTTTATTTATATTAGATTTATGTTTAGGATTAGCTTAAGATAAGGGCTAGTTTAGGGTTTAAGGTTTAGGGGTTAGGTTTAGTTTAAGGTTTAGGATTTAGGAATTTAGGGTTTAGGGTTTAAGTTTTTTTAGGGTTTATAGTTGTAGGTTTAGGGTTTAAGGTTTAAAGTTAATTTTATGATTTAGGGTTTAGGGTTTAGGATTTATGGTTTAGGGTTAAGGGTTTAGGATTTAGAGGTTTTTAAAAAAAATATTAAGTATTTTAGTTTATTTAGTTTATCTTTTATTTATTTTAGTTTATTTTATTTTTTATTTTTATTTAGTTTAGTTATTTATTTTAGTTTTATTTATTTTAGTTTATGTTTTTGTATTTTAGTTTATTTTTTAGGTTTAGGTTTAGGTTTATGTTTATTTTTTTGTTTAGGTTTATTTTTATTTTATTTTTTAGGTTTAGGTTTTATTTTTTATTTTTTATTTATTGGTTTATGTTTGGGTTTTTATTTTACCTTTTAGGTTTAGGTTCTTATTTTAAGTTTATTTTAGTTTAGGTTTTGATTTATTTTTATTTTATTTTATTTTATTTAGTTTAGGGTTTAGGTTTATTTTAGTTTAAGTTTAAGTTTATTTCATTTTATTTATTTTAGGTTTAAGGTTTAGGTTTTTATTTTAGATTTATTTTTTAGGTTCAGTTTTTTATTTAGTCTTTTATTTTATTTAGTGTTTTGTGCCACCATCCTTCAAGATCTTTGATGGAAGTGGGATCCCACAATAACATTACACACTTTAGAGCCTGCTGCATTAAGATCAATGACAGCAATGCACTCCTCTTCGGTCTTTTCATTAGTGGTCTGTTAGGAGTTGCATTTGATTAGTATAACGAACTGCCCAATTGTTCGGTGAAGACTTTTGCTGAGTTGGAGCACTTATTCATCAAGAGGTTTGTTGGAGCTCAGTAGAGGGTGATTGTAGGCAACCTCATTGTAGAGAAATGGAAACTTAGTCCCTATTGATTACATTCTTAGGTGGTTTAAGCATGAAATGTGAACCACATTTTTAGAACAATATGCCATTGAGATTCTTCTCAATAATATCCATATTTAATGCTTCATGCTTAATGGTTTAACATCAAAACATTTAGAAATTAATCAACAAGGTGGCTAGCTAATAAGAAGCCAAAGTTTTATGACCAATCATCTATTCCCAAGGTAGAAGGTGTTTGAGAAGAAGAGGGATTATTGTATTTAGAGGAAAGCTACTAGCGAGTTTAGTATGAGAGACTAGAGTTTACCTCCTTCCACCTCTATTACACTACTTTGGCCATCATTCATACACCCATACACCACGACCATTTCCACCACCTCAGCAACCTACCGAACAGTGGTATTCATATCCATCGCCAGTTTGCAACTTTCCACCTACACTTGTCGATAGATTGAATAAGTCATATTCATTCAAGAGGGAGTTAGTTAGGAAAATCTTTAAGAGTCTCTTAAAAAAACCTTACTTTCAATTACTAGAGCCTAAGAAGTCAGAGGAAGTGGGCAAGAATGATGATCCTAGCTATTGCCCCAACCACTGCATGTTTGGCCATGCCTTAGAAGATTTTATCATTTTTAAGGACTAGCTTGAGCACAGCTACAAGTTGAGAGCCATTGTTATCCCTATAGAATACTTATTTGAACAACCATCCAGTTCTGTTAGAGTAATCCTTAGGGATACTTACGATCTTCTTAACACCAAAGATGGTTAGGATTTCCCTATCCTAAACTTCTAAGAAGATCATTTCTAAGATCAAGAAGTTTTCCTTACAGGTGCCTAAAGTAGCTCAAACCTCCAACAAAATGGAACATTTGCTAGTTGCAAAAGATAACTCAAGGAGGGTGATAGCCAAGTAGCACCAGTAGCTCACCATACTTGCCCGGGATAGTCCAGTAGCACCACTGTCCGAGTCCAGTACTCCCTCCACTATTGAATCTACCACCTCTTCTGGTAGCTCCTCTTCTACTAGAAGGAGTGTTATATCTATGGATAAGGACACTAAATCCCTTACTCTGCTTACTTTACTTGATTTTATCATGTACCTCCACCCAAAAGAAATTAATAAATAAAATGTACTCTAGAGTTAGATCCATTCCTTTAAATTAGTTGGATTATCCTTCTCTGAATCAATTGAGTTCACTTCTTGAGATTGATTTAGAGTCAACTAACTCTGAGGATCCCGTAGGAGAAGCTATAGGTATGCCTGATGAGAAGGTAGAACTTTTCACGAGCTCATCATTCCAAGAAGTCACTGATGTCAACCTACATAGTGGAAAAGTTTTACCTCTTAGGGTAGCACCTTAAAATAAGGGTAAGCAAGTCATTGGTTCTAGTTAGCAGATAGCCCTTCCATAAGATGCTCAACCCATGGATATGCTTGTGGAGGACCAAGCTAAAGTTGATTACAATGTCCTAGCTCTCCTTAAAAAGTTTTTAGCTAAGTTAAGCATATATGATGCCCTTATCTTATCCAAAGAGATGATAGAATCTATAATTAAGGCCTTACATGATCTAGAGATATGCTTAGCTCAGCTGACCACTACTAAAGAGGAGGCATGCCACTCAAAGGACATCTTAGGAGTTACATTGATGATAGACTTTTACTAAAGACCAGCACAATAGCTTCTTTACATTATGGATGTTGGTAGATACTAGCTATCAGAGTTTGGTTGACCAGTGTCTATCAACATTATGAGTTTAAGAACCCTACTTGAGGATCTACATCTCCAAACTCTAAAAGAAAGGATGATGTTAGAGGATTCAACGAACGAGAGAAGGGCTTGTATTTATTTTTTAGATGTATGGGTACACCATAGAGAGTACTTTTTTGAGGTGATCACTACAACATTAACATATAATATACTATCTCAAAGATAGAGGCATCACCTACAATGGACCTAATCATATAATAATGACTCCTAAGGCATAATGGGTCTTCGAATGTATAAGAGATTTTCCCTTACTTTACATGGATGAATAAAGCATGGTTTATATTAATCCAGGTTCTTAAGTTCTCTATGGAGGAAAGCCTCCATTATTAATCACATCTTAGGAAATAAAATTTTTAAAGAATACTCGATTAAAGTAGGCAGTTATCATCTCCAAAATTTCAAGGTTAGGTATCAAAGATTGGTTGTATTTGGAAAATTAATTGGGAAAGTTCAAGGAGAAGACTTATTTTTGGAATCAAATGAAATAAGTAGGAAATGCTCATGATACTAGGAAGCTTAGTGAGCATTTCTATCTATCTTGGTTGGGCTTTATAATTTTTAAAGTTGAGAAGATTTATATGTTTTGAGTTGAAATTTAATTAGATTACTAAGGCTTATAATCCACCAACACAAGGTTGTGGGAATGCCCAAGAGGTGAAGATTTATTCTCGTAGCCCAAAGTAAATAGCTACATGAGATCCTAAATCTAGATAGCTTTAGTATGATCTAAAGCACGACCTAAATATAAGTGATAGATGGATATAAGGGTTTACCTCCATAAGAGAGAATAAATTATTTGACTTCTAGACTTATAACTGCTTAGAGTGGTTGCCAACTAACTACACCTATGATTTTAAAACTATGTAGTCTGGTCTTTTGAATTGGAGATAGCTAGGGTGTTTATTTAATTAGAAAGATACAAAGTCATAAACACACTCCTTAAGAGACTAGAACATGAGTGGTATGGGCATATGACTTAATCTATAGATGAAAAAACTTTACAAATTTTATTTCATTTTAGACAGATCATTTTCATAGAAGCTTTAGTATTCTTTTATGCCAAAATGCATGATGAAATAGATTATGGGTCAAATCAGCTAGAAGAAGGTGTTCTACACCACAAGGGATTCCCTCATAGGTCAAGCAAAGCTTTGGAGATCCTTCATGTTCAAAAGAGAAAGAATACACATGCATGATGTGAAACATACAACCATATAGCTAAGGGGTTGCTAAATCTTTTAATTATCTTATTTATGTCTTAGGCTTTATGATGAGGTTATGAGTTGTTTAAAATTTAGTTTTAAGTGATTAGTTGGGTAGAAAGTTATTTTTATCCTAAGAGCCTAATCATATCAAGCCACACATTAAAGCATCAATCATTTAAGAAATAATGAAAAGCATGTCATCTAATGCACAATGTAAACATAACATCAAACAATTATATAAATTATCATAAAGAATAAAAGGATGATGCGTCGGGTACCACCATACAACCCAAGAGAGAGAAAAGATGGTAGTAGTTCTACCCTTATATACAACCTAGAATATGAAAGAATAATTATAATTGTATTAAATGCTATGGGGGTCTTCTTTCTTCATATCTCCATTTATGATTTGGTTCCTTCTTTGAATTAGATGGTTCTTGCTTCAAAGGCATCATAGGGCACCTTAGGAAAAAGCCTTTTGGCTACTGCTCTCCCTAATCCCCCATAACACTAATCCTAATTTCTATTGCAAAAATTACATTTATGTGGGAAAAGTAAATCTAACTACACCCATAAAATAAAGGTTAGCTAAATATACATATAATCCAAAGCAATTGTATTTATAATTTGTACTTAGCACCCTACACATGGGTAATTAAGCCCTATCTAACTTGGATTATGCTTAAGGATTTAACAACTGCAAAAGAGCATTCACATTTATTTTTAAGCATCCCTTAAGCATAATCCCTTGCAGAAAACATGATTAGGCTAATATTGGCCTATCATCCAGTCTATGAAGCATACACCCTAACATCCAATCTAAAATAATAAATCATAAAACCAAACATACATCATATCATACACCATCCTAACTTAGAGCTAGAAGTGGTGATTTAATTCTAATGTGTGTATTAAGGCTTGTGTGGTAAGTCTTGTTAAGCATTAGTGTTGTATTTTCTAAGTGTACAAAAATTCAATTTAACATTAAAGGTTGATTTCACTTGAAGTAGTTTAATTGATTTGAGAATTTTAATTTGTGTTTTCTTTTGTTTCATTTGATTACACTTAGCAACTAAGTGTTATAAAGAGAGGAAAAGAGGATTGGCCTCTTTCATCCCTACCATAAGTCACTTTCTAATGAATATTAATTTGATTTAGTTCTCTTTAGTGAATGGCTTATTAAATGATTTAATTAATCCTAAGTTTAGGTTCACTTTAAATAATCCTATTCAAAATGAAAGGCATCTTAAGGTTAATTTAATTGAATTACTACCACATGACATATATTAAATCATTCCTTTCCATCACATGTAACATTCATATGATTTAATCTAAGTGTATTTATACATGCAACATATATTTTAGCACACTTAAATGATGAATGTATGTGTATGTTTAGAATTTATATTTTATTGATTGTATTATTTAAACTTATTAATTTAAAACTTTATCCAAATTCTTATTCAAAAAGGACATAAGAAGGAAATTAAATAGGCATGTGACTTTGTTAAATCAGGGAAGTGAGGTAATCAAATGACCTCCTTTGAGCTAGCTAAAGCTTCATATTCTTGGGATGTCAAGACTATATACCCATTTGCATTTAAACACATGTAAATTTGTATACATGAACATAGGAAGTAAGCTAAATCATATGGCTAATTAATTCAACCACTTAGTCAATTATGAATGCATGCAATGTTAATGTAAAATGGGATTTTCATTCACTAATCGCATATACATATACATGTACAAATATATAGGCAAGTATGTTTTATTGTTAAACTAAGGAAGTGATGTAATCAAATGACCTCCTTAGGGATAACTAAAGCCTTATATTCTTGGGATGTCTAGACTATGTACATGCTTTTCTTAGACACATGGATGTATACATAAATGCGAGAAAGAAAATCATGCAAAGATTGTATATTTTGTTTGATTCAATCATTTATATATATGAATTAAAGCTCTATCCAAATTCTAATGTTGAAATACATAAGAATGAAATCAAATGGGTGTGTGCTATTGTTAAACCAAAGAAGTGAGGTAATCAAATGACCTCCTTAAGCTAGCTAAAGCCTCATGTTCCCGGATGTCTAGACTATATACCCATTACCATTTAATCTTATATAAATCAACACATGAATAGAGGAAAGAGAACTCAACATTCATACACTTAAGCTAAAAGTACATGCATTTCTTTATGTTTATAACTAGCATTATTCATTTAAAGCTTTTGAAAAATACATTTGGATTTAATAGTGATAATAGCCATGGATATATTAAATTAAACCAACACATGCAAGCTTACATAATGGAAATCCATTTTATTTTACTTTATTTTGAAAAGATAGATGCATGAATTCAAATGACATACTAAATTTAACATGATTGGAAAGATGACAATTAAATATAACCATGTGATTCATTCAACCAAACTAGTTCTTAAGGACAATCAAGTCAAATAAGATTATTTAAAGCAAATCAAAGCTTCTTTATTAATTAAGTTTAAGATTTGATTTGATTTAAAGAGAAGAAATCATTACTTGTTGTTTTAAACCCATTCCACATTAGTGATTTGATTTAATTTAAGGAAATATAATCAAGTTGATTTTATGGGTTAATTAAGTTGAACCCCTAATTAGATGAATTAATTACCCTTACCTATGTCACCTTAAAGTAATTAACTAAATAGTTATGATCCAACATGATATGCATGGAAAATAAACCTACAATGATCCTAAAAAATAAAAGGGGCTAATGCAATTGGCTCCTGATTAATAGTTAATTAGATTAAGGGACTTAATTAATTACTCTTATTATTTTCTCACACATGTGGACTAACCATAATTTCATTAAACTCCTTTAGGTTATTAAACACCTAAAGATCTACTCCATGATTTAATTAATTGGGTCTCATTTATTTCAATTTGATAAAATGATTTAATTAATTAGTTAAATCAAATTAATTTCATTTAAAAAAGGGTGAAATGAACTTAGGAAAGGGGTCCCAACACTATTCCTTAGTTCACTTACTATTGAACAATGATTAATAAACTTAATTAACCAATTTGTTACTATTCATGGGATTAATTAATCATTAATTAACTTAAAATAGTAGTTATTATTTAATTAGTCAATTTTGATAATTAAGTGAGCAATAAATTCGAAGAAAATTATGGGAGGTAGAGATCATCCGATTAAATTATTCCAAAAAATTTAGGATTAATTGCTCATTTTTGAGTAATTAAGCTAATTACTTTTGTAATAAAACCTTAATTACTATTCAAAATTAGTTAAGATCATTTTAATTAATTCTCCTCTAGAATACCTTAAAATAAATATTTATTTTTTATTTTTTTTATTTCTATGATTTTTATGATTTTTAGAAGTTTTCATCATTAAAAATGATTAATTAAGCCTAATTAAAGCATAATCCTATTTGGGCCATGTGGCGCACTGATGTGGAATGCATTCCATGTGACACCATGGGATTGGCTACTTAAAACTTATCCGACTTAGCGCCTACGTGGCATGGACACATACATTTTCTTCTCCATCGTCTGATCTAAAATCAGATGGCTACGATTAATCCCACAACTTAATAGGATTAAATCAGATCGATGTAGTGGATCTAATCATGACCGTCCATTCTAATAATATGGAATGAATGGTGCGTGATCTAACGTCATTCAAGGGATGGAGAATAGAGTCCATCCACCATTGCTCACTTGATTCAAACTACCCAAGCTCAGATCAACTCCAAAAGGATCCCACACCTTCACGACATCGATCGAAGGGGATCCAATGGTCAAGATCACACAAGATGCAAGTTTTCTTCAAAAAACTTCAACCCATATTTGCCCAAGGATCAATTTTGGAAGCATACCTTACTGGAGCTCAAGACCAATGGCTTAAATGATTAATAAAGCTTTATCTAGTGTAGACAAAGCCTTATTGAGAAATAATTAGATCATTTCCTTGACATTCACTCTGAAGGCCATGGACTGACAATTTGGATCTTAGCTTTGATCGAAATCCCACCTCACATGCTCACGAAGCTTGGGAGATGATTCGTTCTTGCTCGATGAGGCCTAGGGAAGGTGCGTGCAAAGTTAATTTCAATTTGATGGAAAATTGGGGAAGTTAGGTTAGAAATGGGAGTGTCATGTTTCGGGACTGATGAAATGGAATTTTTTGATTGAGGAACGAGCTGGGAGCTTAGAAAATGGCTCTAGTGGCTCATCTTGGGTAGCTAGAGCTCTGAGGAATGATTTTGGTGTATGTTTGAGTGGAAACGAGTGGGAGAATACCCCCTTCATCTTGATCGGAAGGTGGGATATTTGGCATCTAGTGCCACCATCTCGAGTCATGGGTGGTAGGGAGGAGGTGAGTTGGCTCACTTGGTTTTGGAGGTGGCTACTAGGAGGAATCATGGGTGTATGGGTTTCAAATGCTCCAATGGGGAGGGTGAGGTGATTTCACCTCCCAGTCATGGTAAACCAACCACCTTGGTCAGGTTGGTAGTGCCCAGGTGCTAAAGACCATTGGGAGAGTACAAGTGAAGAAATGACCACTTACTTGAGTGATTTGTCTCATGTAATGCCCTTAAGCCAAGGGTAGAATGATCATTTAGCATTATATTTAATTTGGAAAGATTTGAAATGAGCCAAAAGTGGGTTAGCTCATGTTTCAAGTCAATTGGAGTTGATTTGATTAGGTTTGGCTCAATTTGACTCATTTAGGTCAAATTGGGTTAGGTTGGGTCAAGTTGACCAATTGGTCAAATTGGGTCAAACCAAGGTTGGTTAAGTTTATATGATCATTTGGGATGTTTGGTTCATTGGTTTGGTTTAGTTTTTTAGTTTTGGCTCATTTGAATTCATTTGGGTCAAATGGATTAAGTTGACCATTTGACCAAATTTGCCAAACTTGGGTTGGGTGTTGGTTATTAAGTTGACCAATTGAAGATGATTGTAGGCTTTGGTTTCAATTAATTTGGATTTGGTTTGATTTAGGCCAACTTTAACCTTTAGGTCAATTTGGACTAAGTAGGTCAATTGGGTTCAATTGGGTCCAATCATGGCTTTCATCAAGTTCAATATCAATTTAGAATGAACTTGAGCTATGTCAATCAATTTGGTTTATATCTTGATTTGACCCAATTTGGTCTTAATTTGGTCAAACTTGGGTCAAGAGGACCAATTGGGTTTGGTTTGACTCAATTGAAGGTCAAGTCATATTCAAATATTGATTTTATTTGGTATGAATCATTGGTTTCTAAGGATTTGGCTTAGGTTGCAATTTAGTTTGGATTCATATGGGTTAGAGGTTGACTTGGTCAAATGACCAAGTTAACTTGAATTGACAATTGTGATGATCAAGGGTGATCAACAATCATTTTGGGAGGTTTTGATGGGCTTCGTTCAATCCAATTTGGGTAGGCTTAGAACTTGCGTCAAATAGGTCAAATTGGCCACTTTAGGTCAAGTGGACCAATCAGGTTTAGTTGGCATGATTTTAGGTTGAATTTGATTTAGTTGAGTTCATATATGGATTTGGGATTGATATATAAATTCAACTACAATTGGCTTGGGTTGAAATGTGTTTTGGTTCATTTGAACATTTAAAGTCAAAAGGGTTAAGTTAGGTTTAACTTGGATTGATTTTGGTTTAGCTTAATGATTGTAAATTTCATTTATATTTGTGAATATGATTGAAGGTATGATTGATTCATGAGAAAGTCAATTGAATTTGGGTTTTGTAATGATGACACTGGGCTAAGTCCATGGAGTTGGAGTTGAGCTATGTGGCTTAGGTTTGGATTTTGATATGGTTTGATTTAGTTTTGATAATTTAAATGTATATTTCATTTAAATATTTGAAGATAATTAAAAATATGATTGATTTGTTTGAAGCTCAGTTGAGTTTGACTTGATTTGGATTAAGATTTGGCTAAGTTCATGGGATAGGTCATATGGCTTAGGAAGGGTTTTGATTTAATTTGATTTAGTTTGATCATTTGAATATATTTGATTTATATTTAGGAAGATGATTGAAGATATAAATTGATTATGAGAAAATCAATTGATTTTGGATTGATTTGGATTAATATTTGGCTAAGTCCATGGGATAGGTCATGGCTTAGGAAGGTTTCAAGTTTGGATTTGATCATGGGCTTCAATCATTTGGTTTTGAATTTGGGTTTGGATTTGGACTTTGATGTTTGAATTGAACTTGAGGTTTAGTTTGAGAAGGTGAACATATTGGATTTGATTTATAGGGTAGGTGGATTATCCTAATCCACAGGCATAACCTAATCATATGGTTAACCCTAAGTCTTTAGGCTTAGGTTAAGTGTTTACCTAATTATTAGAAGTGCCTTATGACTAGGGGAGTCTTAGTGTCTAGAAAACTCCTAAGTCTAAGATGGAAAGATTGAATATGGACTCCAAAAGTGAGGTCAATAGGCTTTAAGCTCTATGGTGTTGCTCTTGGAGATAGATGATTGGAAGACCGAAGACAAGTTTCACATTATAGACTCAGATACATCTTTGAATGCTTTACTTAGAAGACCATGGACACATGAGAATAATATAGTTCCATCCTCTCTACATCTATGTATGAAGTTGTGAGAGGTGGATATCTCTTGTGTCAAAAGAGATCTCAAGCCATTTACTGATTCAGATCTATTCTGTGAACTTATGTTTAAAATAAAAGAAAAAGAAAGAGAAAAAAAAAAAAATAGAAAATAGAAAATGAAAAGAAAATAAAGGGGAGAAATAGACTTGGAGGAGGAAGTGGAGCGACATTAGATTCCACCTTCATTACTCCATTTGAACATATGGGTAGGATGGACCTCCAGCAGGAAGAGGCCGGTTGGAGGGTCAGGGGTGGAAAACCTCCTTGTGGAACCCAATATAAGATATGTCCTAACAATTAGGAGTACACCTGCTATCCATATAGACTTAGAATCTAGTTAATAGGATGAGTCTTAAATGGTTAGCACACCAGCCAGCTCTACTCAATAATACATTCCCTTGGAGGTGACACTTGAGCCAGATAACGATGAAGATCGGGTTCCAAAGCAAAGCGTAAGCATATCCACGTCTATATGTAAAATAACTAGGCATAACTTGGGAACCTTAGCTCTAACCCCACTTTCCTCTCAAAAAGTTGAGGGTTTGGTAGTTAAGGAAGCCCCTAAATCATCCATAAGTGTGAAGGCTCGGAGGTTCTTTTAGCATCATCCTCAAGTCGATGTTGATGTAGAACTTGAGGATGATTCATATAAAGATTTAATAGAATTACCTTTTGATTGGTACTTGCCTTGTGTTCATAATTTAGCAAAGAAAAGGTTAATCTCACATACTTAGACAAAGCACAAATAAGACTACTTTGAAAGAATATTGAAGAATAAATTCAAAAGTTCTCAATCAGGACTAGGACTAGGATTCTATATAGTGGTTCCAGTCGATGATGATGATTGCTACAAAGTCATCACCAATCATTTAGAATCTGATAGGTTCTTTTTAAATCACTAACTCATATGAGTGTAGAAATTTTAGATGAAATTATTTTGAGGTCAAAGATGCATAGAGTTTGAAGAAGATCAAGTCAACCATCGATGAGCTCATGGAAATCAACTTAGGAACTAAAGAAGATCCATGCTTGACATACATTAGTTTATTTGTTGAATGAAATTGAAAACCAATGACAGTTAGGCTATTGGAGTTAAATTGCATTACATGGAGTTATGAAGAGATGCATGGATTGGCTCCTAACATAGGGTCCATAAACTAGTAATAGAGCCTACTATTAACCTTATTAACAAGCTCCTAGATGCATGCAATTTAACATAAAATAATAGGTTATTTATGATGTCAAGCAACTGATCAATGTTGGCTTCATTCAAGAAGAAAACTACCCTACTTGGTTAGCAAGCATCGTCCCAAATAAGAAAAAGAATGACAAAATTCACATATGCATCAATTTTAAAGATTTGAACAAGGCATGTTTAAAAGTCAAATTTTAACTGCCTATCTTGGAGCTGATGGTAGACATTGTCTCATTTTATGCAGTCATCTCTTTCATAGATGGCTATAACATAGATAAATAAAGATGGCCTCAAGATGAAAGAAACACCTTTTAGAACCACGATCAGAATCTATTGCTATAAGGTCATGCCTTTCAATCTTAAATGATGGTGCATACGTGCATATGACTCAATCTTTGATGAACTCATTCATCAAGGAGTTACTATGATGATCTCATGGTCAAAATAAAGAAAAAGAAGGCCATCTCTTTGACTTGAGAGTAGTTTTCGAATAGTTAAGATAATTTAACCTCAAAATGAACCCCATAAAGTATGCATTGGAAGGAAATTCTTTGGGTTTGTTTCACACTAGGGAATCAAAATGGATCCATAGAATATCAAGGCAATAGAAATGACACCCCTAAAAGTTTAACTCAACTAGATCATTCCAAGGGCGTTATCTAAGATGCTTTATATCCAACTATTTAGAAGATGTCGATTCTGGGGTTGTAAAAGGATGCCAAGTTCAAGTGGATAAGTGTGAGCATGCCTTTGAAGACATCAAGCATTACGATGATCATTCTAGACTATCGGGCAAGCTCATACTTTACATGCTTTAGATGACTCCTTGG
This sequence comes from Cymbidium sinense, assembly GCA_021442155.1. Classification (NCBI taxonomy): domain Eukaryota; kingdom Viridiplantae; phylum Streptophyta; class Magnoliopsida; order Asparagales; family Orchidaceae; genus Cymbidium; species Cymbidium sinense. The sequence goes on along the minus strand of CM038214.1, from coordinate 215,664,962 downwards.
TGCTTTATTGCCCAAGTAAATGATGAAGGGAAGAAAATGCATTCTACTACCTCATCATCTAACTGAGGATTATCCACTCATTGAAACATTTCTTAGCTTTAATCTTTGCATCCCAAAAGCTACATCACTACATGCTTCCTAATAAGGTGAACTTAATCTCTAGGATCAATCCACTATAGTATCTCATGACATGGTCGATATCAGATTGGGATGATAGTCCATGACCTTCTCGCAGTTTAACATTACCTTTGTACCCCTCTGCGTAGTGAAATGACTAGTCCTAGCAGATTTATTAGTAGCACACTCACTTCTTGCTGACTCTCTACTTAGTGATGATCTCCCTGATGAATAAATCATGAACTAATGGGATACTAGCATTCACCGCTGGGAGATGTACTTTGATGGTGCTTCTTCTCAAAGAGGAGAAGAACCAAAATTTACTATTCTAAGAAAGGCAGGGGAAAGAATAATTCTCTTAACTCCATACCATGATGTGATGAGAATCTCATATCATCTATCTAATCCTTGCACCAAAAAAGAAGCCGAATAAGAGGCTCTGAATGCCGATCTGAAAAAGACATTACTCTAAGCATCCAGAACATCAACATCTTGAGATTCTTGTTATCAACCAAATCGATCCTAAGGTTTTAAAGCCCAAGCTCCATCACTACCATAAGTACACCATGGAGATGTTTTCCCAAATCCCAAAGGTTACCTTTTATAAGATTCCTTGAGGAGAGACACATAGTGTAGCCAAGCTTGCCTAGGAGTTGGCATGTAGGATGAGTCCATATCAATAAAGTTCCAAAATAGAAAGTCTTACCCTTTATTGATATTGAACTCATCAAAAAGTACTCTCTTGAAGGGGAGGTTGCCATTATCAAGAAGGTCAAGGAGTTAGATTGGAGGCAACCATTCATGGATTACCTAAATAAAGGCAAACTACCTCAAGAGAAGTCCCAGCTCATCGAGAGAGCACTTTCACACTCTTGTGGATGGTGTCTTGTACTGATCTTTCAATCATATGTGATTACATTTTTTAGACAAGCAGAAGCCCATAAGATCATGGGAGATACACTCAAGATTATGTGGAGCCAACTAATTAGTGTCGAAGATGAATGCCAAGATCAGAGGCTAGGATACTACTCGCCATTGATGATCAAAGATTGCATGGATAGCTAGGCAATTCACCAATGTCAAATACGTTACACACCAACCACCCAACATTCTACATCCTACATTGGCCTGGCTATTCAAGTGTTGGTACCAACATAGAGGGTTATTGATCCTCCTTCTTCCAAGGGTCATCGATTCATCTTACATCTTACTTTTCCAAATGGGTGAAGATGATTTTGCTCAAAGAGGTCATAGCTCAGCATGTGCTCTAGGTTTTTAGGAACCATTTCATATATAGGTTTGAAGAGCCTCAATGAATTATATCTAATAATGGTACTACATTCAAGAATATTGACATCAACGACTTTGCCCAAAGATGTAGCATATATTTGAGATATTCTACCATCAACTACTTGAGGGAAAATGGCTTAGCAGAAGCCTTCAACAAAGCTCTCATCAAATCTGAAGAAGATGACAATAATAAGCCATAGTGGCATGAGTAGTTGAAGCCTTGTGGGCCTACCACCACATATAGAACTCCAACACTACTCTCCTTTCTGCTTAGTGTATGGGTTTGAATTTGTTCTACCATTAGAAGTCCAACTCCCATCATTAAGGATAGCTTTGGGTAGCAAGATCACAATAGAGCAGAACGTCAAGTTGTGGTTATAAGAGCTTGAAAGTTTGGAGGAGAGATGCCTACGAGCATACCAAAATCTCTAGTTGTACATAATGATTTAAGCTCACAAAAGTTTGGTCCATCCTAGAGCTTTTCAAGTAGGAGAGCTTATTTTAGTTCTGAGGAGATCGATTGTTTCCCATCATAAGATGGGAGGCAAGTTTGAACCTTTTTCCATAGAGAAGGCCTACCAAGGAGGATCTTATCAGCTTATTATCATAAGAGAAAGCTCCCAATTCTTCCAATCAATGCGCTCTACTTATAAAAATATTATAAATCATGTTTGAAAATAATTATCATTAACAAAAATTCTATTTCAAATTCAATCTCTTCCATGTTGAAAGTATTCTTGTTTAGGAATCTGCCATGATCTGTTTAGGGTAAGTGTAAAGAACCAAAGTGGCATCCTATCCTTTATTAACACAAAACAAACACAAACTACATATAAACATATAAAACAAGCACATATATTTTATGTCAGGCTACTCTGAGTTGAAATAACACCCCTAGTGGCACTCACTCAGTAGCTGCTCTAGGTCAAGCTGACAGGCTACCATGCTAGTGTGTCACCCCAGTGGTCTTCTTGCTTTGGAAGGTGTAAGTATGCTACGCTTTCCTTCCTTTCTTGGCCACTACACATCGATGAGCAGCTTGTTAGTTTGATAGGCCCTAGTGCTTGGACAGTAAGCTACCTTATGTTGGATTTGTTTAAGAGGATGTGAGTCTTCTATGCTTTCTTCTTGGATTAGCCTTCGTGTACTAATTGGGTCGAGTATATTTTAGGTTCAGAATAAGTCCTCTAGTAGTTCCTTCCCTCCTGGCTACTTTAAGTCTGGGTCTAGTTTTTCCTCAAGGCTCCTCGCTTAGTAGTCACTCTAGGTCATATAGCATCTGTCCTACCGACGATAGACTATCTTGATGTTTAGTTCTACTTAGAAATTTGTGAGCCTATAAGCTTTCTTTCTAGATTGATTGATGCATGCCGACGGGCACCTTAGGTTGGTTGGTTCTCACTATGCTAATGGATGCACCACTCATGCTGATGGATACACCTTAGGTTTGTTGGTTCTCGCACCTTAAGATACACCACTCATGGTAATTGTAAATTTGCTATGATTTCTCCTTGAGTTAGCCACTGGACACCAATAGGCTTTCTTTTCTAGTGCTTAGGATAACACCCCAGCACCTCCCCATGACTATATTTAGATCACATCCTTTTCTATTTAGACACTACTTGAGTTACTATCAATTGGATAGTTCCCTTTTTTTAATACCACGATTGGAGAAATTGTCCTGTGGATGTGCAAATTCTCCCTTGGTCCAGTAAATCTTTGATAATGCATGGCCAATAGAGCCCCTTCTCTGTGTGGTCCCTCACACACCAACAAGGTCCACACAAACATAAAAATAAAATATAAATTCACTTGTTGATTAGGAGGACACCCCTAGCGATACCTTTTCCCAAGCAATCATCCTACTTTAGGCTAGTATCAGCAAAGCTCCTTATAGGAATCGCCTGACTATAATTGAGCTGATATAAGTCTCGAGCGATATTCACTCAGTAATCGCCCCTAAGTTGGGTTCGATTATTGTGCTACCAACAGGTCACCCCAACAGTTATTCCCTACTTTAAAAGATGTAAGTCTGCTACACCTTCTTCCTAGCACAGCCATTGCACATCGAAAGGCAACCTTAGGTTGGCTTGCTCTACCCCACGACTAGTAGACTATCCCTTTGGATTTGTAAATTTGAGATAGGATAAGTTCGATATAGCACCTTCTTAGTGGGTCCATCGCACACCAACATTGTTTGTAAATTAAATCTAACAAATTTGATCATGCTCACATCCCCAGTGGATATGCCCTTAATTAAAAATCAAACTAAACCAAACAAACCATATAAAATCACATAAAATTTAGATAAAATTAATCCTGACTACTTTTGAGTTGACATAAGTCTTAAGTGAAATTCAACTAGTAGTCGCCCTAGGTTAGGTTCAATTTATTGTGCATCCAACAGGTCACCCCAGCAGTTTTTCCTCACTTTGGAAGATGTAGGTCTGCTATGCCATTTTCTTGGCACAGTCATTACACACTAAAAGGCAACCCCTTAAGTTGGCTAGCTCTACCCCAGTAGATTATGCCTTTGGATTTGTAAACTGAGGTAGGTCGATGATATAGCCCCTTCTCGATGGGTCCATTGCACTTGAAGGTCCACATTAACTCAGATTAAATTAAACCCAATCTAATTTTCCTTAGTGGAGTTAAATCACACCCTTCTCCCCGGTGAAGGCCAAAATAGTATATAAATAAGTCAAGAAAATAAATTAAATTCAAAACCAACCTCCCTAGTGGAGCCAAATTAAACCAACTTCTCAGTAGAGTAAAAATCAAAGAAATCCAACCAAACTCTTATTCCTAGTGGATACATCCCCAAACAAATGTATGAAATCAAACTCAAATCCCAATCCCCAAAGGAAAGCCCTAACCTGCTTCCCTAGTAGAAGGTTCATCTTCTCAATCCTCAGTGAACTCGAGCCCATATCTCTAGCAGATATGCCTCCACATCAATTAAAACAAAATAAATTAGAGTCAATTTGATCTTAATTCTTGGTGGATTATTGATTCTTATCCCTACCAGATCTTCTTTCTATAAATCATATAATCAAATCAAATTCAAACTTTATCCCCAGGAAATTTTCTTCTTCTATGCCCTCGACATAGACCCCTCACATATCATGTCCAATGCATGTGTGATCCTCTAGTGGATCTCTCTCCATGTCCTTGACATCGAATGATCATCAATTTATTTTAGGTTTAGGTTTTATTTATTTTAGTTTAGTTTATTTTCATTTTAGGTTTAAGTTTATTTTATTTTGTTTGTTTTATTTTATTTTAGGTTTAGATTTTTTTTAGTTTAGGGTTTAGGTTTTATTTTTTATTTATTTTTAAGTTTTATTTTTAGGTTTATTTTTTAGGTTTAGGTTTTATGTAGTTCTTCTTATTTTATTTTTTATTTTATTTTTTTATGTTTAATTTTTTTATTTTATTTAGGTATTTTATTCTTAGGTTTATTTCATTTTTTATTTTGTTTAGGTTTTTATTTATCTTATTTTAGTTTATTTTAATTTTTATTTTACTTTATTTTTAGGTTTAAATTTAGGTTTAAATTTAGGTTTTTAATTCATTTAATTTTATTATTTTATTTATGTTTATGTTTCTTATTTATTTTATTATTAGTTTTTATTTAGTTTAAGTTTAGGATTTTAGGTTTTTAGGGTTTAGGATTTAGGGTTTAAGGTTTTATAGTTTAGAGTTTTATAATTTAGGGTTTAAGGTTTGGGTTTAGGGTTTAGTGTTTAGGCTTTAGGTTTTAGTTTTAGGTTTAGGGTTTAGGTTAACAGGTTTAGGTTAGTTTTAAGGAATACTTATGGTTTAAGTTCATAGTTTTAAGGTTTAGGTTTAGGGTTTAGTTTTAGGGTTTAGGTTTAAGTTGATTTAGGGTTTTAGGTTTAGGGTTTTATGTTTAGGATTAAGTTTAGGGTTTAAGGTTAGAGTTGGGTTTAGGTTTAGTCTTGGGTTTAAGTATAGGGTTATACTTAGTTTAGGGTTTAGTTTAGTTTAGTTATTTATTTAGGTTTAGGTTTATTATTTATAGATTTAGGTTAGGTTTAGTTTATAGGTTTAGGTTTAAGGTTTAGTGTTAGTTTTAGGGTTTATGGTTTTGGGTTTGGTTTTTTTAAAATTAAGTAAATAAGTAGATTTAGGTTTATTTAGTTTATTTTTTATTTATTTTAGTTTATTTAATTATTTATTTATTTGTAGGTTTATTTCTTATTTTTATTTAGTATAGTTTATTTATTTTATGTTTATTTATTTTAGTTTAGGTTTTTTATTTTAATTTATTTTTTAGGTTTAAGTTTACCTTTAGGTTTATTTTTTAGTTGAGTTTTATTTTTATTTTCTTTTTTAGGTTTAGGTTTTATTTTTCATTTTTAGGTTTAGGTTTAGGTTTAGGTTTTTATTTTGCTTTTTTAGGTTTAGGATTTAAATTTTTTTAGGTTTATTTTTAGGTTTTATTTTTTAAGTTTAGGTTTAGGTTCATATTTAGTTTATTATATTTTATTTACTTTAGGTGTAGGTTCTGGTTTTATTTTTTTAGTTTGGCTTATTTTAGTTTAGATTTAGGTTTAATTTATTTTATTTATTTTATTTGTATTTTAGGTTTACTTTTTTTTAGTTTAGGGATTAGGTTTATTTTTTATTTATTTTAACATTTTATTTTTAGGTTTATTTTTTAGGTTTAGGTTTTTATTTAGTTTTTATTTTATTTTATTTTATTTCTATTTTATGTTTAATTTTATTTTTAGTTAGGTTTTATTCTTAAGTTTATTTAATCTTCTAGTTTAGTTTAGGTTTTCATTTATTTTATTTTAGTTTATTTTATTTTAATTTTATTTTATTTTTAGGTTTAGGTTTTGGGTTTAGGTTTTAGGCTTAAGGTTTAGGGTTTAGGGTTAAAAGTTTATGGTTTAGTCTTTCAGGTTTAAGGTTTTAAGGGTTTAAGGTTTAGTATTTCGGGTTTAAGGTTTAGGATTAGCTTAGGGTTTAGGGTTTAGGGTTTAGGGTTCAGTGTTAGTTTAGGGTTTAGGCTTTTTTAGGTTTTTAGGGTTTAGAGTTTAGAGTATAGGGTTTAGGGTTTTAGGGTTTAGGGTTTAGGGTTTACGGTTTAAGGTTTAGGGTTAGGGTTAGGGTTTAGGGTTTAGGGTTTAAGGTTTAGCATTTTGTGTTTTGGCTTTAGGGTTTACAATTTTGAGGGTTTAGGGTTATCTTAAGGTTTATGCTTTAGGCTTTAGGGTTTATGGATTTTAGAGTTTAAGGTTTAGGGTTTAGGGTTTTAGGCTTCAAGGTTTAGTATTTTGGGCTTATGGTTTAGGGTTTAGTTTATGGTTTAGAGTTTAGGCTTTAGGGTTTAGGGTTTTTAGGTTTAGTTTAGAGTTTAGTTTAGTTTTAGGGTTTAGGTTTAGTATAGTTTAGGTTAGGGTAGTTTAGGTTAGTTTAGGTTTAGGTTGTTTAGGCTTTAGGGTTTATGGTTTATAGGGTTTAAGGTTTAGGGTTTAAGGTTTAGAGTTTTAGGGTTTAGGGTTTAGGTTTTAATTTAGGGTTTAGGGTTTAGGGTTTAGAGTTTAGTGTTAGGGTTTAAGGTTTAGGGTTTAGTTTAGGCTTTTAGGGTTAGTTTAGTTTAGATTTTTAGGGTTTAGGGTTTAGGTTTTTTAGGTTTAGGGTTTAGTGTTTATTATTTTAGGGTTTAGGGTTTATTTTTGGGTTTAGGGTTTAGAGTTATAGTTTAGGGTTTTTTAAATTAAGTAAACATGTAGGTTTAGGTTTATTTAGTTATTTTTTATTTATTTTATTTTATTTTATTTTTATTTATATTTAGGTTTATTTTTATTTTTATTTAGTTTAGTTTATTTTTTTTAGTTTAGGTTTTTAATTTAGTTTATTTTTTAGGTTTAGGTTTTGGTTTATGCTTATTTTTTAATTTAGCTCTATTTTCATCTAATTTTAGTGTAGGTTTTATTTTATTTTTAGGTTTAGTTTAGGTTTTATTTTAATTTTTAGGTTTAGGTTTAGGTTTATTTTAGGATTATTTTTTAGGTTTTATTTTTTAATTTAGGTTTATGTTTATTTTTAGTTTATTTTCTTTTATTTAGTTTAGGGTTTAGGTTTAGTTTATTTTAGGTTTAGGTTTTGGTTATATTTATTTTAGTTTAGTTTATTTTAGTTTAGGTTTAAGTTTTTTAACTTTTTTTATTTTAGGTTTAGTTTTTTTTAGTTCAGGGTTTAGGTTTTATTTTTTATTTTTTTTAGGTTTATTTTTTATTTAATTTTTATTTAATTTTATTTTATGTTTATTTCATATTTATTTTACGTTTAGTATTAATTTTATTTAGGTTTTTTATTTTAAGTTTATTTTATTTTTATTTTACATTTAGTTTTCATTTTAGTTAAGTTTTTATTCTTAGGTTTATTTTATTTTTTAGTTTAGTTTAGGTTTTTATTTATTTTATTTTAGTTTATTTTTATTTTTATTTTTATTTTATTTTATGTTTAGGTTTAGGTTTAGGTTTTAGGTTTAGGTTTAGGGCTTAGGGTTTAGGGTTTAGGGTTAGTTTTATTTAGTGTTTAGTTTAGGTTTAGGTTTAGTGTTTTGAGGGTTTAGGCTTAGTGTTTTAGGTTTAGGTTTAGGGTTTACTTAGGGTTTAGTTTAGGTTTGTTTTAGGGTTTAGGTTTAGAGTTTAAGTTTAGGGTTTTAGGTTTTAGGTTTAGGGTTTTGATTTAAGGTTTAGGGTTATGGAGTTTAGGTTTAGAGTTTAAGTTTAGTGTTTTATTTTGGCTTTAAGTTTATGATTTAGGGTTTAGGTTTAGGTTAGGTTTATAGTTAGTTTAGGTTTAGTTTAAAGTTTATAGTATAGGTTTTTTTTAGGTTTAGGTTTAGGGTTTTAGTTTTAGGGTTCAAGGTTTAGTGTTTGGGTTTAAGGTTTATTAGGGTTTAGTTTAGTTTAGGGTTTTAGGTTTAGGTTTTTTAGGTTTGGTTTAGGTTTTAGGTTTAGGGTTTTAGGGTTTAGTTTAAGGTTTTAGTTTAGGTTTAGGGTTAGAGTTAGTTAGGGTTTAGGTTTTTTTTTAGTTTTAGGTTTAAAATTTTAGTTTTAGTTTATTTTTTTGGTTTAGGTTTAGGTTTTAATTAAGTTTAGGTTATTTTTTTTTAGATTAGGTTTAGTTTTAGTTTTTTTATTTTATTTAGGTTTTAATTTTAAATTTTAGGTTTAGTTTAGTTTAGGGTTTAAGATTTTGGGTTTACGATTTAGTGTTGATAGTTTAGGTTTTTTTTTAAATTAAGTAAATCGATAGGTTTAGTTTTATTTAGTTTATTTAGTTTATTTTTTATTTATTTTAGTTTATTCTATTTTTTATTTTAATTTAGTTTAGTTTAGTTATTTTAGTTTAGGTTTTTCAGTTTGGTTTATTTTTTAGGTTTAGGTTTTGGTTTATGCTTATTTTTTAATTTAGTTTTATTTTCATCTAATTTTTTAGTTAGGTTTTATTTTTTTATTTTTAAGTTTAGGTTTAGGTTTTTATTTTAATTTTTTAGGTTTAGGTTTTTGGTTTCTATTTTTGGTTTATTTTTAGGTTTTATTTTTTAGTTTAGGTTTATGTTTGTTTTTAGTTTATTTTATTTTATTTAGTTTAGGGTTTAGGTTTAGGTTTTGGTTTTATTTATTTTAGCTTAGTTTATTTTAGTTTAGGTTTAGGTTTTTTTTTACTTTTTTTTATTTTAGGTTTAGTTTCTTTTTTAATTTAGGGTTTAGGTTTTATTTTCTATTTATTTTTAGGTTTATTTATTAGATTTAGGTTTTTATTTAGTTTTCATTTTATTTTAAATTTTTTTACGTTTAGTATTGATTTTATTTAGGTTTCTTATTTTTTAGGTTTATTTTTTTTAGTTATGTTTAGGTTTTTACTTATTTTATTATAGCTTTATTTTTATTTTTATTTAATTTTATTTTACTTTTATGTTTAGGTTGAGGTTTAGGTTTAGGTTTAGGTTTAAGTTTAGTTTAGGTTTTATTTATATTATTTATTATTTATTTTTTTTATACATTTAAGTTTATTTATTTTATTTTTATTTTTTTTTAGTTTAGGTTTAAGGTTTTAGGTTTTTAGTGTTTAGGGTTTAGTGTTTTGGGTTTTGGGTTTAGGGTTTACAGTTTAGGATTGTAGGCTTTAAGGTTTAGGGTTTAGCATTTAGGGTTTAGGGTTTAGAGTTTTAATGTTTAGGGTTTAGGGCTTAGGGTTTAGTTTAGTGTTAGGGTTTGGGTTTAGTAGTTTTAGGGTTTAGGTTTAGGGTTAGGTAGGTTTAGGTTTTTAGGGTTGTAAGTTTAGGGTTGTAAGTTTAGGGTTTAGGGTTTAGGGTTTAGGATTTAGGTTTTAGGGTTTATGCTTTGTTTAAAAAAAATTAAGTAAACCTGTAGGTTTAGGTTTATTTAGTTTATTTTTTATTTAATTTAATTTATTTTATTTTACTTATCTTTATTTAGGTTTAGTTATTTTTATTTGGTTTAGTTTATTTATTTAGGTTTATTTAATTTAGTTTAGGTTTTTTAATTTAGTTTATTTTTAGTTTAGGTTTAGGTTTATTCTTATTTTTTAGTTTGTTTTATTTTATTTAATTTTTTTTAGTTTAGGTTTATTTTTTTATTTTTTTGTTTTGGTTTAGGTTTTATTTTTTTATTTTTAGGTTTGGTTTAGCTTTTTTATTTAAGGTTTATTTTTAGGTTTTATTTATAGTTTAAGTTTAAATTTATTTTTAATTTATTATATTTTATTTAGTTTAGGGTTTAGGTTTAGTTTATTCTCGATTTAGGTTTACATTTTATTTATTTTAGTTTAGTTTATTTTAGTTTAGTTTATTTTAGTTTAGGTTTAGGTTTATTTTATTTTGTTTATTTTAGGTTTAGGTTTTTTTTAAGTTTATGGTTTAGATTTTGTTATTTATTTATTTTTTGGTTTATTTTTTAGGTTTAGGATTTTATTTACTTTTTATTTTATTTTATTTTTATTTTACGTTTAGTTTTTGTTTTATATATGTTTTTTAATTTTTAGGTTTAGTTTATTTTTTAGTTTAGTTCAGGTTTCTATTTAATTTATTTTAGTTTATCTTTTAGTGTTGATTTAATTTTATTTTTACATTTAGGTTTAGGTTTAGGTTTAGGTTTAGGTTTAGGTTTTAGTTTTGGTTTTTATTTTTTGTTATTTTTTATGTTATTTAGGTTTAGGTTTTTGATTTATTTTATTTTTAGGTTTTATTTAGTTTAGGTTTAGGTTTTTAGATTTTAAGGTTTAGGGTTTATGGTTTGGGGTTTAGGGTTTAGGGCTTAGGATTGTAGGTTTTAGGGTTTAAGGTTTAGGGTTTAGGGTTTAGGATTTAGGGTTTAGGGTTTAGGGTTTAGGGTTTTAAGGTTCAAGGTTTAGGGATTAGGGTTGTAGGTTTAGGGTTCATGGTTTAGGGTTAGTTTTAGGGTTTAGGGTTGTAACACTCCAAGTTTCTAAGACACAAGCAATGACATAGATAAAAATTAGCACACATAGAGAAAATCAAATACTCTAGATAGCTAGAACCATCTCTACTACAAAGACACATTTCCATAGCATGAATTAGATCAGCGTTCATTAGTTTCTCGTTCCCATCGGAACCACCCTAGCCTCTCGAGTAGCGGGATCCACCATCATATCCTCGATCTCTCCCTCCACGATCACCATGGCTGTAACCTCCATTGCTCCTCTCACCTCCATAACCACCACTTCTCCAACCACTACCTCCATATTTACTAGCACCTCCATATCCCCCACTACCACGGCAATAACCATTGCCTCCGCCTTTGCCTCCACAGATAGATCTAGATTGAGCCTGGTTGATGGTGATGTTCCTGTCGTCAAGGTTCTATCCATTCTTAGGGTTTGAGTTTATTAGGTTTTAGGGTTTAAGTAAATTTTTAAATTTATTTAGTTACTTTAGGTTTTGGTTTATGGTTTACAGTTTAGGGTTAGGGTTTAGGGTTTAGGGTTTAGGGTTTAGGATTTTAGGGTTTATTCTTTTAGCATTTATAATTTAGGGTTAGGGTTCGGGTTTAGAGTTTAGGGTTTTAGGGTTTAGAGTTTTACGATTTAAGGTTAAGGGTTAGGGTTTAGGGTTTAGGATTTAGGGTTTAGGCTTTAGTCTTTAGGGTTTAGGGTTTAGGGTTAATTTAGTTACTTTAGGTTTTGGTTAAGGGTTTGGGGTTTAGGGTTAGGTTTATGTTTATTTTATTTTATTTATTTTAGATTTAGGTTTTTTTAGTTTAGGGTTTAGGTTTTATTTTTATTTATTTTTAGGTTTTTTATTTAGGTTTAGGTTTTTATTTAGTTTTTATTTTATGTAGGGTTTTGTGCCACCATCCTTCAAGATCTTTGATGGTAGTGGGAACCCACAATAAAGCATTGCACACGTTAGAGACGATTGTTGCAACACCGGTGGCAGCAACACACTCCTCTTCCGCCTTTTCATTAGTAATCTGTCAGGTGTTCCATTTGATTGGTATGCCGAACTGCCCAATGGTTCGGTAAAGACTTTTACTAAGTTGGAGCACCTTTTCATCAAGGGGTTTGCTGGAGCTCAGTAGAGGGTGATTGTAGGTGACCTCATTATAGAGAAACAGAAACTCGACGGGTTCATTATTGATTACATTATCAGGTGGGGAAACCTAAGCATGAAATGTCAACCAACAACTGCTCTAACAACATGCCATTGAAATTATTCTCAAGAATATCCATTGCCCGGTCACCTTCATGCTTAAGGGTTTTACCATCAAAACATTTGAGAAATTTATCAACAAGGCCGCTAGCTTACAAAAGGAAGCCAAATAGTTGCCCTTTCCTAACCAATCATCTAGTCCCAAGCCGTAGAAGATGTTTGAGTGGAAGCTAGGGACAGTTGTGTTAGTGGACAGAGGGAAGCAACCAGCCAGAGTTTAGTAAGAGAGACTTTGAGTTTAGCAACCTTTTTTGAGACCTTCTCTTCCACCAAATCAGCCATCTTACTGACCACCGCAGCCCCACAATGACTATTTCTACCACCTCAGCAGCCTACCCAGTAGCGGTATTCATATCCATCGATAGGTATCTACTTTCCACCTACTCTTGCCTATAGATTGAATAAGCCATAATCATTCAAGAGGGAGGTAGTTAGAAATATCTTTAAGAATCTATTAAGGAAACCTAACTTTCAATTACCAGAGCCTAAGAGGCCGGAGGAAGTGGGAAAGAGCAACGATCTTAGTTATTACCTCGACCACCATATGCTAGGCCATATCTTAGAGGATTCTCTCACTTTTAAGGACTAGCATGAGCGCAGCTACAAGTTGGGAGTCATAGTTATCCCTAAGGAATACTTATTAGAACAACCATCCAGTTATGTTAGAGTAATCTTTGGGGATACTTGCGATCCTCTTAAAACCAAAGAAGGTTAGGATATCTCCCTATCTCGAACCTCTAAGAAGATCATTTCTAAGATCAAGAAGCTTTTCTTGCAGGTGCCTGAAGTAGCTCAAACCTCCAAAACTAAGGAAGGTTTGTTAGTTGCAAAGGACAACTCAAGGAGGGTGATAGCCCAATAGTAGCAACATCTCACCATACTTGCTCGGGATAGTCCAGTAGCACAACCACTATCTGAGTCCTATACTCCCTCCATCGTTGCAGCTACCACCTCTTCTGCTAGCTCCACTTCTACTGGCAGGAGTGTTGTATCTATGGATAAGGGCACTAATTCCCTTATTCTGGTTACTTTACTCAATTTCTATCATGTATGTCCACCCAAAAAGAAATTAATGAAGAAAGCTGATTCAACTTATATATTATCTATTTTTGATGCTCCTGATTTTATTCCTATTGAAAGCTCACTGAGTCTAAATAAAAATAATATCTTTAGTAGTTTCAATCCTTTCCTTTCTGATCAGAGTCGAACCATCCTTCTCTTAATTAATTATGTTCACCTCTTGAGATTGACTTGGAGTCAACTAACTCTAAGGATCCCATAAGAGAAGTCAGAAGTGCATGAGGAGGTAGAACTACAAGCTCATCATTACAAGAAGTCAAAGTCAACCTCAGTAAAAGTTCTACCTAGGCAGGTAGCACCTAAGGATAAGGGTAAGTAGATCATTAGTTCCAGTGAGCAGATAGCCCCACCATAAGATGGTCTACCTATGGATATGCCTGTGGAGGACCAAGCTAGAGCTTATTACAATGTCCTAGCCCACCTTAGAAATTTTTCTACTAAGTTAAGCATATACAATGACCTTGTCTTAGCCAAAGAGATGAGGGAATCTTTAATCAAATCTTTACTTGATCTAGAGATATGCTTGACTCAGCTAGTAGCTATGAAAGAGGAGTCATGCCACTCAAAGGACATCTTGGAGTTACATTCAAGATGAAGACTTACTAGAGATGATCGAGCAACCGCCTCTTTACATTATATGTTTTGAGTTGAAATTTATTTAGATTACTATGGCTTATAATCCATCAACATAAGGTTGTGGGAATGCCTAACAGGTGAGGAATTATGCTCGTAGCCTAAAAGAAATAGCTACCTCGGATCCTAAATCTAGGGAGCTTTAGTACTAACTATAGCATGACCTAAATCCAAGTGACAGGTGGACATAAGGGTTTACCTCCATAAAAGAGAATAAATTATTCGACTTCTGGACTTATAACTACCTAGAGTGGCCACTAGCTAACTCCTCCTACGATTTTCAAACCATGTAGTCTGGTCTTTCAAATTGCAAGATAGCCAGGGTAATTATTTAATTAGAAAGAGACTAAAGTCCTGAACACACTCCTTAAGAGACTAGAGCATGAGTGGTATGAGCATATGAATTAATCTATAGATGCAAAATCTTTCCAAATTTTATTTCTTTTTAGACACATCATTTTGATTGAGGCTTTAGGATTTCTTATGCTTAAATGCATGACAAAATATGTTATGGATTAAATTAGCTAGATGAAGATGCTCTCCACCACAAAGGATGCCCTCACAAGTCAAGCATTCCTTTATCGCAAGGATGGAGATCCTTCATGTTCAAGAGAGAATATGCATGCATGAAGTGAAACATACAACCATACAGCTAAGGGGTTGCTAGATCTTTTAATTATCTTATTTATGTCTTAGGCTTTATGATGAGATTATGAGTTATTTAAAATTTAGTTATGAGAAATTAGTTTGATAGAAAAGTTATTTTTATCCTAGGAGCCTAATTATATCCAAGCCACACATTAAAGCATCAATCATTTATGAAAATATAAAAAGCATGCCATCCTAATGCACAATGTAAACATAACATCAAACAATTATATAGCTATAATAAAAGAGTAAAGGTCGATGTGGTACTACCTACAACCAAGAGAGAAAAGATGGAAAGTTTAAATATTTATACCTAGAATATGAAAGAATAATTATAATTGTATTAAATGCTATGGGAGTCTTCTTTCTTCATATCTCCATTTTTTATTTGGTTTTTTCATTGATTTGGATGGTGTTTGATTTAAAGGCATCATAGGGCTCCCCAGGATAAAGACTTCTAGCCACTGCTCAACCTAATCTCCCATAGCACTAATCATAATTCCTATTGCAAAAATTACATTTTTATGGGAAAAGTAAATTTAACTACGCTTGCAAAATGGATGTTAGCTAAATAAACATATAATCTCAAGAAGTTGTATTTATAATTTGGACTTAGCACCCTACACATGGGTAACTAATCCCACCCGTCCTAACTTGGATTATGCTTAAGGATTTAAGCTACCTGTAGAAAAAGCATTCACATTTATTTTTAAGCATTCCTTAAGCATAATCCCTTGCAGAAAACATGATTAGGCTAATATTAGACTATCATCTAGTCTATGAAGCATACACCCTAACATCCAATCTAAAATAATACATCATAAAATAAAATATAAATCACATCATACACCGTCTTAACTTAGAGCTAGAAGTGGTGACTTAATTCTGATGTGTGTATTAAGGCTTATGTGTTAAGTCTTGTTAGGCATTAGTTTTGTATTTTCTAAGTGTAGAAGGATTCAATTTAACATGAAATGTTGATTTCACTCGAAGTAGTTTAATTGATTTGAGAATTTTAATTTATGTTTTATTTTGTTTCATTGGATTACACTTAGCAACTAAGTGTTATGAAAAGAGGAAACAAAAAAATGATTGCCTCTTTCATCCCTACCTTAAGTCACTTTCTAAAGTAAATTAATTTGATTTAGTTCTCTTTAGTTATTATTAATGAATTTAATTAATCCTAAGTTTAGGTTCACTTTAAATAAATCCTATTCAAAATGAAAGGCCTCTTAAGATTAATTTGATTGAATTACTACCACATGACATATATTAAATCATTCCTTTCCATCACATGTAACATGCATATGATTTAATCCTAAGTGTATCTATACATGCAACATATTTTAGCACACTTAAATGATGAATGTATGTGTATGTTTAGAATTTATATTTTATTTGGTTGAATTATTTAAACACATTTATTTAAAACTTCATCCAAATTATTATACAAAAAGGACATAAGAATGAAACTAAATAGGCATGTGTCGTTGTTAAATAAGAGAAGTGAGGTAATTAAATGACTTCCTCGGAGCTAGACCCTTGTATTCTTGGGATGTTTAGACTATATTCCCATTTTCCATCAAACATATGTAAATTCGTATACATTAACATAGGAAATAAGCTCCAAATCATATGGCTAATTAATTCAACCACTTAGTCAATTATGAATGCATATAATTTAAATGTATAATGGGATTTTCATTTACTAATCATATACATATACATGTACAAATATATAGGCACATGTTAAACTAGGGAAATGAGGTAATCAAGACCTCCTTGGGATAACTAAATCCTCATATTCTCGAGATGTCCAGACTATATACTTGCTTTTATTGGACACACATGGATGTATGCATAAATGAAGGAAATAAAATCATGCAAAGATTGAATATATTTCTCTATCTAAATTTTAATGTTGAAATACATAAGAATGAAATCAAATGGGTATGTGTCATTGTTTAACCAAGGAAATGAGGTAATTCCTCCTTGGGGCTAGCTAAAGGCTCGTGTTCCTAGGATGTCCAGACTATATACCCACTACCATTCAATCTTATATAAATCAAAACAAGAATAGAGGAAATAGAACTCAACATTCATACACGTAAGCTATAAGCACATGCAATTCTTATGTATTTATAACTAGCATCATAACACATATTATTATTCATTTATAAGCTTTTAAAAAATACATTTGGATTTAATAGTGATAATAGCCACACATATATTAAATTAAATAAACACATGCAAGCTTACATAAAGGAAAATCATTTTATTTTACTTGATTTTGAAAAGATGGAGCATGAATTCAAATGACATACTAAATTTAACATGATTAGAAAGAGGACAATCAAATATGAGCATGTGATTCATTCAACAAACTAGTTCTTAAGGATAATCAAATCAAATAAGATTATTTAAAGCAAACCAAAGCTTCTTTATTAATTAAGTTTTGGATTTGATTTGATTTAAAGAGGAGAAGAGAAATCATCACTTGTAATTTTAAACCCATTCCCACATTAGTGATTTTATTTAATTTAAGAAATGTAATTAACATGATTTTATGGGTTAATTAATTTGAACCCTTAATTAGATGAATTAATTTCCCTTACCTATGTTACCTTAAGGTAATTAACAAAATAATTATGAGCCAACATGATATGCATGAAAAATAAACTTACAATGATCCTAGGAAATAAAAGAGACCTAATGTACTTGGCTCATGATTAATAGTTAATTAGATTAAGGGACTTAATTAATTACTCTTATGGTTTTCCCACACATGTAGACTAACCATAATTTCATTAAACTTATTTTGGTTATTAAACACCTAAAGATATACCCCATAATTTAATTAGTTAAAGTCTGAAGTGACTATGATTTTAATTTGATTAAGTGAATTAATTAATTTCATTTTAAAAAATGGTGAAATGAACTTAGAGAAAGGGGTCCCAACCCTATTCCTTAGTTCACTTACTGTTGAACAATGATTAATAAACTTAATTAACCAATTTGTTACTATTCATGGGATTAATTAATCATTAATTAACTTAAAAGAGTAGTTAAGATTTAATTAATTTAAAAGAGTAGTTAAGATTCAATTAACCAATTTTCCTAATTAAGTGAGAAATAAATCCCAAGAAAATCATGAGGAGGTCATCCCATTAAATTAACCCACAAAATTTGGATTAATTGCTCAAAAAATTAAAGAGTAATTAAGCTAATAAACTTAATTAAAACCATAATTTCAAAATTAGTTAAGATCATTTTTAATTAATTCTTTTTGAAATAACTTTAAAATCAGTATTTATTTGCATTTTTTATTTCACTATAATTTTATGATTTTATAAGTTCAACTACTAAAAATGAATTATAATTAAAGCTTAATCCTTTGGCATCATGTATGTTGATGTATGCTTTCCACATGATGCCATGAGATTGGCTACTTAAAACTTATCCGACTCAAAGACTTATGTGGTGACGGATGCTTTCATCATCATTCTAAGATCGGATACGATTAATCCCATAGCTTAATAGGATTAAATTAGAAATGTAAAGGATCTAATTAAGATCGCCATCACGGAACACATGGTGCGATCTAACATGATGTGAGGGAGAATGAAGTCCACCCCATCATTCTCACTTGATCCGAAGCTTACGAGCTCGATCAACTCAAAAGGATCCACACACCATATCATCGAGGGGATCCAACGGTCATGATCACATGAGATACAAGTTTTCTTTAAAAGGCACCAACCCATTTTTTCCTAAGGATCGGTTTTGGAAGCATACCTCGCTGGATCTCATGACCGGTGACTCGATTAACAAAGGAAGCTTCATCTAGTGGAGATGAAGCCCTGTTGAAAATTAATTGGATCAATTCCTCGATGTTCACTTGGAAGGCCACAAACTAACAATTTGGACCTCAGCTTTGATCGACGTCCCACCTTCAATGCTCAAGAAGCTTGGGAGATAATTCATTCTTGCTCTATGAGGCTTAGGGAAGGAGCGTCCAAAGTTAATTTGAGTTTGATGGAGAAATGGGGAAGTTAGATAAAAAATGGGAGCATCCTATGTTAGGACTGACGTGAATGGCATTTTTTGATTGAGGAACAAGCTTGGGTGCTTAGGAATGGCACTATCTCATCTTGTAGCTAGGGCTTTGAGGAAAGATTTTGTGTGTGTTTGAGTGGAAATGAGGGGTGTATACCCCTTCATCTTGATCGATGGTGGCATCGGGTTTGGCTTCTGGGCCATCCCACCATCTCAAGGAGTCATGGGTGGGAAGGTGAGTTGGCTGACTTGGTTGGTCAAGGTGTGGAGGGTCACTACCAAGGAGGAATCATGGGTGTCCTATGGGCTTCAAATGCTCCAATTGGGAGGGTGAGGTGATTTGACCTCCCATGGGTCATGGCTGATCCAACCACCCCTTGGGTCGTGGGCAAGTGTCCTAGTGGACCATAGAGACAAGGCCAAAGAATGGAAATGACCACTTACATGGGTGATTTGTCTCATGTGATTCCCTTGACCTAAGAGTATATTAATCATTTGACATTAGATTTGATTTGGACAGATTTGAAATGAGCCAAAAGAGGGTTAGCCCAAATTTCAAGTCAATTGGAGTTGATTTGGTTAGGTTTATCTCAATTTGACTCATTTAGGTCAAATTGGGTTAGGTTGGGTCAAGTTGACCAATTGGTCAAATTAGGTCAAACCAAGGATTAGGTCAAGTTCATATGATCATTTGGGATGTTTTAGTTCAATTGGTTTGGTTTAGTTTGGCTTAGATTTGATTTTGGCTCATTTGAATTCATTTGGTCAAATGGTTGACCAATTTGACCAAATTGGCCAAACTTGGGTTGTTGTTTTTAGTTGACCAATTGAAGATGATTGTAGGCTTAGGTTTAATTAATTTGATTTGGTTTTGATTTAGGCCAACTTGAACCTTTAGGTCAATTTGGGCTAAGTAGGTCAATTCGGTTCAATTGGGTCCAATCATGGCTTTGGGAAAGTTCAACAATCAATTTGAAATGAAATTGAGCCATTGGTTACAATCAATTTGATTTATATTTTGAATTGATGCAATTTGGCCTTTTAAGTCAATTTGGGTCAACTTTGGTCAAGAGGGCAAATTTGATTTGGTTTGGCTCAATTGAAGGTCAAGTCATATTCAAATATTAATTTTGATTTGGTATGAATCATTGGTTTTAAGGGATTTGGCTTAGGTTACAATTTGGCTAGTTTGGTTCATTTGGGTTAAGGGATTGACTTGGTTTGACCTAATTTGTGATAATTGACCAACCTAGGGTGATCAACAATCATGATGGGAGGATTTGATGGGCTTGGTTCAATCCAATTTGTAGGATTAAAACTTGGCTCAAATAGGTCAAATTTTTTGGTCAAGTGGCCAATTGGGAGTTGGCTTCATTTTGGGTTGAGTTTGATTTAGTTGAGTTTATATATGGATTTGGGATTTATATATAAATTCAATTTCAATTGGCTTGGGTTCAAATGGGTTTTGGTTCATTTGAACATTTCAAGTCAAAAGGGTTAAGTTGGGTTTGACTTGGGTTGATTTTGGTTAGGCTTGATGATTGTAGATTTTATTTATATTTGTGAATATGATTGAAGGTATGATTGATTCATGAGAAAATCAATTGAATTTGGGTTTTGGAATGAAGGAATTTGCTAAGTCCATGGAGTTGTCATGTGGTTTAAGTTTGGATTTTGATTTGGTTTGATTTAGTTTTGATGATTTAAATGTATATTTCATTTAAATTTGTAAAGATGATTAAAAATATGATTGATTTGGGAAA
The DNA here is from genome assembly GCA_021442155.1 of Cymbidium sinense. Classification (NCBI taxonomy): domain Eukaryota; kingdom Viridiplantae; phylum Streptophyta; class Magnoliopsida; order Asparagales; family Orchidaceae; genus Cymbidium; species Cymbidium sinense. Next base: position 215,644,637 of record CM038214.1, on the reverse strand, counting down.
AATCAATTGAGTTTGACATGATTTAGATTAAGATTTGCTAAGTCCATGGATAGGTCATATGGCTTAAGAAGGGTTTTGATTTAATTTGATTTAGTTTGATTTAGTTTTGATCATTTGAATGTAGATTTGATTTATATTTAGAAGATGATTGAAGATATAAATTTATTATGATAAAATCAATTGATTTTGGATTGATTTGGATTAAGATTTGCCTAAGTTCATGGGATAGGTCATATGCATTAGGAAGGGTTTCATGTTTGAATTTGATAATGGCATTCAATCATTTTATTTTTAAATTTGGGTTTGGATTTGGAATTCAATTTGATGTATGAATTAAACTTGAGGTTTGGTTTGAGAAGGTGAACATGGATTTGATTTGGGTTGTAGGGTAGGTGGATTATCCTAATCCTTAAAGCATAACCTAATCATATGGTTAACCCTTCTAAGTCTTTAGGCTTAGGCTAACTATTTACATATTTGTTAGAAGTGTCTTATGACAAGGGAAGTCTTAGCATCTAAAGACTCCTATGTCTATGATGGGAAGATTGAATCCCCACTCCAAAAGTGAGGTCAACATGCCTTAGGCTCCATAGTGTTGCCCTTGGATATAGATGATTGGAAGACAAGCCAAGTTTTACATTATAGACTCGTGACATATCTTTCATTGCTTGGGAGACCATGGATACATGAACAACATAGTTCCATCATCACTACATTAATGTATGAAGTTTGTGAGAGGTGGGATCATCTTATGTCAAAGGAGATCTCAAGCCATTTATAGTTCATGAGGTCACATATATGAGGATGCTTTACCTCCCTCAAAATCAACAAGTCTATTCTGAACTTGGCCAAAGTTTAAAAAATAAAAAAGAAAAAAAAGAAAAATAAAAAAGAAAAAAGAAAGAGAAAGAGAATGAAAAAGAAAATAAAGAGCATAATAGACTTGGAGGAGGAAGTGGAGCATGACATTAGATTCCACCCATAGTTCATTACTCCATTGAACATATGGGTGGATGACCGACCTCCACTAGGAAAAGTCCGGTTCAGGGAGTTAGAGGGTAAACCTTCTTATTGGCCACCCAATAAAGATATGTCCAGCTACTAGAACACGCTATCCATATAGACTTAGAATCTAGTTCATAGGATGAATCTTATATGGTTGCACACCATAGCTCTTCTCAATAGTAGATTCCCTTGGAGGTGACGAACTAGATAGCGAAGGATCATCTTCAAAGCATAAGTGTATCCAAGTCTATATGTGAAATAGATGGCATCAGTTGGGAACCTTAGCTCTAACCCACTTTCCTTTCAAAAGGGTTTGGTAGTTAAGGAAGCCCTAAGTCATCCACAGGTGTGAAGACTGAGGTTCTTTCTAGAGTATCATTTTCAAGTGAAGTTGATGTAGAACTTGAGGATGATTCATATAAAGATTTAATAAAATTACCTTTTGATTGGTACTTACCTTGTGTTCATAATTTAGCAAAGAAAGGTTAATCCCACACACTTGGTCAAGCAGGTTAAACTACTTTGAAAGAATATGGAAGAACAAATGCAAAAGCTCTCAATACAGATTGGGATTTGGTATAGTGGGTCAGTCGATGATGATCATGCTTAGTCATCACCAATCATTTGGAATCTAATAGGTTCTTTTCAAATCACATTAACTCATATGAGGAGCTGATTATAAACTTCATGATTGATGATTTTGAAGTCAAAGATGCACCACCAAGTTCAAAGAAGAGATCAAGTCAACCATCAATGAGCTCAAGAAATCAACTTAGGAACTAAGAAGATCCACGCACATATCGTTCTTTGTTGAATGAAATTAAAATGACTTAGTTAGCTATTGATTGAGTTTAAGGACTACTTTGCATTGATTTATGAAGATATGCGGATTGGCTCCGACGTGATGATTATAACCAGTAATAGAACTTCAAAATAGTGGTGTTAGCTTGGGAAGAATACCCTGTTTAGCCAACATCATCAATTAAGAAAAGAATGGCCAAATTCACATATGCATCAATTTTAGGATTTAAATAAGGCATGTCAAAGATGAATTTTTACCAATCTTAGAGTGATGGTGGACATTGCCTCTCATGGTCTTCTCTTTCATGGATGGCTCATCTAGATATAACAAATAAAGATGGTCCTAAAGATGAAAGAAATACTACTTTTGAAGAACGATTAGAATCTATTGCTATAAGGTCATGCCTTAAAAATGTTGGTGCTACATTGGCTATGACTGAATCTTTGATGAACTCATTTGATCATCATGTGTATATGATGATCTGTGTCAAAGTAGAAAAGGAAGACCATCTCTTTGACTTGAGAGTAGTTTTGATCAATTAAGATAATTTAACCTCAAAATGAACCCCAAGTTGTTCAGGTAGCTTCAAGAAAATTCCTTGGGTTTATTGTTTAGACATGGAATTCAAATCATTGAGAAAAAATATAATGATATTAGAAATACCACCCCTAAAAGTTTAACTCAACTCGGATCATTCCAAGGTAGTTGGTGTATTTAAGATGCTTTATATCCCTATGGAAGATGTTAGCCATTCTTAGAACTTCTCAAAAGGATGCAAGTTCAAGTGGGATGATAAGTGTGAGCATGCCTTTGAAGACATCAAGCATTACACATTGTCTAATTCTAGCAAACCCTATCCCAAGCTATTAATTTACACTTGCGTTAGACTCCATGGTGCTTTGTTGGCAACAATGATGAAGGGAAGGAAAATGCACTATACTACCTCAACCATCGTCTAATCCCGATTGAGTCCACCCATTGAGAAGCATTACTTAGCTTTAATCTTTGCATCCCAAAGGCTATACCACTACATGCTTCCTCATAAGGTGAACTTAATCTCTATGATCAATCCTAGATTATCTCATGACCGCTGACTTGCTCTGGTAGCATGATGGTCCATGATCCTCATAATTTGACATTACCTTCATACCCTCTTGTGAAAGGAACAAGCTTGGATTTCTTAGCGGCACACCCACTTCTATCTCATGAACAAATCATGAACTTAGGATACTAGCATTCACGGGTGATGTATTTGATGGCAGCTTCTCTCAAGAGGAGAAGAACCACAATCTATTCTAGGAAGGAGTAGGAATAGTTCTCTTAACTCCGATGATGATGATTCTCATATCATCATCAATCCTTGTACCAATAATGAAGTGAATATGAGGCTTTGATTGTTTTAGAGTTAGCCACTCTAAGCATCCATAACATCAACATCTTGGGGATTCTCACTAGTTATCAACAAAATTTGGGTCCTATAAGGTTATAAAGCCAAGCTCATCACACCACAGTACACCATGGAGTTATTGGCCCAAATCCCAGAGGTTACCATTTATAAGATTCATGAGGAGAGAATCTTGTGTATGCTTTAGCCAAGCTTTCTAAGGAGTTGGCATGTCTGGAGGATGAGTCCATATTAATAAAAGTCCAAAATAGATAAGTCTTATCCCTTATTGATATTAAACTCATCAAAAAGTACTCTCTTGAAGGGGAGGTTGCCATTGCAAGAAAGATAAGGAGTTAGATTAGAGGCAACCATTCATAGATTACCTAAATAAAGGAAAACTACCTCAGAAGTCCCAAGCCCATAGATGAAGTAGAGAGCACTTTCTATGCTCTTGTGGATGGTGTCTTATGTATGATCTTTTGATCATATAAAGTTACATTGTTTAGACAAGCATGAAGCATAAGATCATGTACACTCGATTATGTGAACAACCAATCGGTCAAGATGAAAGCCAAGATCAAAGACTAGGATACTACAAACCATCAATGATTAAGATTGCATGGATACTAGGTGATACCAATGTCAAATACGGTGTGGTCTACACCAACCACCAACATTCTACATCCTACATTGGCCTCATGGCCATTGAGTGTTGGGGTACATAATGGGTTTGGTGATCCTTCTTCTTCCAAGGTCATGATTCATCTTAGCTACTCTACTTTTCCAAATGGGAAGATAATTTCTAGAGGTCAACTTACCATGTGCTCCATGTTTTTTGGGAACCATATTATATAGGTTGAGTGCCTCGATGAATTATATAAAAATGGTATTGAGATCATCATATCAATAACTTTACCAGAGACACAACATTGATTGGAGATATTCTACCATCAACTACCCAAGAGAAAATAGCTTAGTAGAAGACTTCAACAAAACTCTCATCCAAATACTAAAAAAGACACTCGACAACAACAAGTGATAGTGGCATGATGAGTTAGTTGAAGTCTTATGGGCTACCACCATATAACTCCAACTTAATACTCCTTTCTCCTTGGGTATGGGTATGAAGCTATTACCATTAGAAGTCAACTCATCTAAGGATAGTGGGTAGCAAGATCACAATAGAGTAGAACATAATTTGTGTTAGAAGAGCTCAAAATTTTGGAGGAGAGATGCGAGCATGCCAAAACCTCAGTTGTACAAGCTAAAATGATTCAAGCTCATATAAGTTGGTTATCTAGAGCTTTTCAATTGGGTGAGCTTATTTTAGTTCTAAGGAGATCGATTATTGTCCATAAGATGGGAGGCAAGTTTGAACCCACTTGGGGGCCCTTTTGCCATAAAGAGGCCTACTAAGAGGATCTTATTAGCTTATTAATCATAAGGGAGAGCACAATGCTTCCTCAATGGACTACTTAAAGAAATATTATAAATCATGTTTGAAAATAATTATCATCAATAAAATTCCATTTTGAATTCAATCTCTTCCATGTTGAAATATTCTTGTTTGAATCACCATGATGTGTTCAGGGTAGGTGTAAGGAACCAGAGCATCCCATCCATCGACACAACACAAACACAATACATAAACATATAAACAAACAAATATATTTTGTCTCGGCTACTGAGTTGAATAGCATGGACACTCACTCAATATTTTAGGTCGGGTTGGCTACCTGAGTGTGTCACCCAGTCTTCTTGCTTTGGAGGATGTAAGTCTTACACTTTCCTTCTTGCTTACCACATAATGAAGAGCACCATGTTAGTTTGGTAGGCCTTGTATGGCAGGTACCTCATGTTGGCATCTTAAGAGGATGTGAGTCTACTACGCTTTCTTATTAGATTAGCCTTCATGCATTGACTAGGATAAGTATATTTGAGGCTTAAGATAAGTCCCCTAGTGGCTCCTTCTCTTGACTTCTTCAAGTCAGTTAGTCCTCGGGGCTCCACGCAGTATTTCTTTAGTGATAGCATATCCCATCGATGATAGACGATCCCGTTGATCAGTTCTATTTGGAAAGTTGTAAACCTACATGCTTTCTTTCTATATTGATTATTGCACGCTGATGAATACCTTAGGTTGGTTGTTTCTCACTATGTTGATGGATACACCACTCATGCTAACGGATACACTTTAGGTTGGTTGGTTCACGCACCTTAGGATACACCACTCATGATAGATGTAAGTGCTATGCTTTTCTCCTTGAGTTGGCCATACACTATAGGCTTTCTTTTAGGGCTTAGAATGCCCCTGCACCTCCCCTATGGGCACTATATTTGGATGTCCTTTATGACCCCATTTAGACTACGGGTTACTATCAGATTGGATAGTTTCCCTTTCATAGTAACCACCCCAATGGTTGGAGAATCCATCCTATGGATGTGCAAATTCTCCCTTGATCTAGTAAATATGAGATAGGTCAAGGGCCATAGCCCCTTCTTAATGGTCCCTCGCTACCAATAGGTCCATGAAATATATATATAATATATATATTCACTTATGGATTAGGAGGACACTTTTGGTATTTTCCCAAGCGGTATCTATCTTTTGGGATAGTGTTGTAAAACTCCTTAGAAATCACACCACTCTTGAGTTGATAAGTCTCACATTCACTTTCTAGTTTCCCTAAGTAGGTTTGATTGTTGTGTGCTACCAATGTCACTTGTTGTTCCCTTTAGAAGATGTAAGTCATGCCTTCTTCCCCAGCATAGTAGGTACACACAAGGCAACCCCTTAGGTTGGCTAGCTCTATCTATATAGACTATTCCTTTGGATTTTAAATCTTAGATAGGATAAGTCGATATACCCCTTCTGTGGGTCCATCACAGACATGGTCCATAAATTAAATTTATCAAATTTGACCAGGCTCACATCCCCAATGAATATTCCCTCTATTCAAAATAAAACTAAACCAAACAAATAATATAAAATCACATGAACTTAAGATAAAATTAATCCTGACTACTTCTGAGTTGACATAAGTCCCCAACAACATTTACTCAGTAGTCATCCTAGGTAAGGTCTGATTTGTTGTGCCTCCAATAGGCCACCCCAACAGTTGTTCCTCACTTTAGAAGATGTAATTCAACTACACCTTCTTTCTAGCATAGTCGTTGCACTGCAAACCCCTTAGGTTGGTAGCTTTTTATCAGTAGACTATCCCTTTGGATTTGTAAATTAGAGGTGTAAGTCAGGCGATATACCCCATCTTATTGGGTCCATCATACAAGGTCCATACATTAACTCATTAAATTAAACCTCTAATTTTCCCACTGGAGTTAAATCTCACCTTCTCTCTAGTGGCCCCAAATTATATATAAACAAGTCAAGAAAGAAATCAAATTCAAAACCAACCTCCCTAGTGGAAAATTAAACCAAACTCCCAATAGTCTAAATCAAATCCAACAAACTCTTTATCCCCTGGTAAATTTCATACATACCCAAATAAATCTTTGAAATCAAACTCAAATCCCCAGTGGATAGCCAACACTTCCCTAGTGGAAGGTTCATATACGATCCCTAGAGACTCGAGCCCATATCTCTAGTTGATATGCCTCCACATCCATAAAACAAAACAAATTAAAGTCGATTCAATCTTAATCACGTGGATTATAGATTCTTATCCCAGTGGATCTTCTTTCCACAAATCATATAATCAAATCAAATTCAAACCTTATCTCCAATTGATTTTCTTCTTCAATTCCCTCGACATAGACCCCTCACATATGTCTAATGCATATGTGATCCCCTAGCGGATCTCCCTCCATGTTCTTGGCATGGAATTCTTATCAAATCTTATTTCTTCTCTTATGCACTTCTTTAATACTTCAACCAAAAACTACATGTATTCATTCAAATTACATCATCTTAACATTATAATCACATTTTATGATTTTATGATGGTGAAAGCTCAAACTAACTATACAATATCATGCTAAACATATTATAGTGTGAATTAACACACTATATTATATTATAATATATGTATTATATTATAATTTGCTATAATATTATTACATTACATCTCATTAGAATCACTTAAAAGGAACAAATAACAAAATTTTCTCAAAATATGAATAATGTTCATTTTGGATGTAAAATTGTTATTTTCTATTAGAAATGGTATAAAATAGCATAATTTTGTGTTGTTCTTGGTGTGCTATGAATTTGGCCAAATTCTTCCATCTTAACCTTCAAATTAACATTTTTTGTGAGTTTGACCCAATGTATTATAACAAAAGTAAAACATACTAAAATGTACAATAACATTTAGTAACACACCACCACATTCATATATATGTGAAGCTATATTGTTATGTACATTATATTTTAATATGCTTTCATATAATATATTATCTTACATTACACCTTAAAATGAATCACTTTAAGCAAAAAAAAATTTATAAAATTTGGTTGAAAAATGAACATTTATTTTGATGCAAAATTCCATTCTTTTGATTAAATGACACCATAACACACCCTCAATGATGTCCCCTAAATCTTACCTTAATTTTGGCCAAATCCCATCATCTCAACCTATAAATCAATATTTTTATGAATTATACCAGAAGAAACTTTATTACATCATACTATAACAAACTAAAATATGCTAAATAATAAGTAGTAATACACAATAGTATATAATGCATGATGCTACACTATGTTATGGCATCATATTTTAATACACTATAACATATTATATTATATTATATTGCATATCACATCACAAGGGATTGCTTAAGATAAAAAAATTATAAATTAGTCTAAAATAAAAATTATATATTTTAGTCATATCACTTACATATTTTAAATTGAAATATATTATGATGCCATGCTCTACTATTATGAATTTGGCCAAATTCCACCATTTTAAAGTCTAAATCAACATTTTTTATAAATAATGCTAGTGTAGGCTCATTTGCATGATTGTAAAATACTAAAAGAATTTAAAATGCAGAATAATATATTATGATATATGATGCTTTACTATGATACAACATATAATATTTATTTTGAACATAAAATCTTACTTTTAGACTACAAGTGGCATTAGCACCTTTGGTACTTTTAATTCCCACTTCAAATTTAAACAAATTTCATCATCTGATTTATTAAATCAATATTTTATGATTTATATTAATATAGACTATAGGGCACAATACCATAATATACTAAAATATTTCAAAACATCTTATAACATCCAAAAACACATCATTACATGCTTAAATATATAATGCTACATTATATTATAATATATTGTATTATAATATGATTTAAGGTATTTAAATCTCTAATTGTCAAGGAAAGTCTCTTGAAGACATTTTCTTTAGCTACCATAACTATGTTATGATTAGGTCAGTCTTTAGATCTACTCTTAATGACATCTTTATTCAAGGTTTAGGGTTTAGGGCTTAGGGTTTAGAATTTACTATTTAGGGTTTGGGGTTTAGGGTTTAGGGTTGTAAATTTTAGGGTTTATGGTTTATGGTTTTAGGGTTTAGGTTTTATGGTTTAGGATTCAGGGTTTAAGGGTTTAGGGTTTAGGGTTTAGGGTTCAGGATTTACGGTTTAGAGATTTTTTTTTGGGAAACCCCATATAGGGAAATTTTATTGCCATAAAAAGAGGGTTACAAGGTCCTTAAAGGGGATAAACTCACTACTCAAGAGCTACAATCGAAGGAGTAAATCCTATCATCAAGTATAGAAAAGCAAAAGGAAAAAAAGCACACAATGATACAAATTGATTTACATAAGAAGCTAATGGAAGATTAGGGCCAATGCTCTGCAGAATGTGAGAATGCGTGACACTATGGAGCAAACCTGCATGAGTATAAGAGAGAAGCACTTGCAAAATTGTAGATAGAAAGAAGTTAGAGCAATTAAGATAATACAGACAAAATGATAACTGAAAATAGGATAATATGAAAATGATAGTAAAGATGTGTGATAGAGAAGGCTAATGACCGGTCAAGTTGGCGGATGAAAATATGAGCATCAAACTTCAAAAGGGTTACTTCATAAGAGCTACTACCAAACCAAAGGGAGTGAAATCATCACCAAAACCAACAAACACAGATAACGACCATTTAAAGAAGATCTTTTGAGCCTACACCGCAAACACTAAAGCAAGTATACAAAGTAGAAAAAGAAAAAGATTGATAAGAGGATCCCATGCAAAGTATATGTCATCATATTAGGCCCCATGGCATGATATTATAACACAAATGAAAGAAATATCATTTTAGGTCAACCATATTTTAACTAGATCTAAGGGTTTAATGAGACCGACAGAAGACCCACCATAGGAAACAATAAAGTTGCAAATGTAAAAAGTAATAAAGGACCAAAAGGTACCTAAAAAAACACAACAAATACAAAAGCATGGTATTAACTCCATCCCAAATGTATGACAATAATAAATATACATCTTGGTACAGAGTCAACCCTGATATTTCCAGAAAATCAATGAATGTAATGTAGATATTAACAACCTCTATTGTAGAAGTTAGCAACCAAGTGTAAGGAAGGCAAATATAACCCATTAAAATTATCATAGGAATTGCAGAAGTCTATTAGAGAAGAGATGGGAATACAACATCAGATTAGAAGAAAAAGGTAAAGGGCTGCTCCCCACCATAAACAATTCCAATAAAAGACAATCAGGGATAACACCCCAGAAGCAACTTGCTTAGTAGCAAACTCAAGTCGGTTTGCCAAGACCATATAGGATAAGTCCATCCAATTAGAGTAGATAATACATAGGTTAAAATCAACTAAAGAAAAAGCATAATCACAATGATCTGCACAATTCTAATAGAACCAAGAGGGATAAAACATCAAGAGGAGAGAATACATAGCAGATGAATAGCGAAAAATAAAAATCAAAAGGCAAAGCGACTAACAACCACAAAAACAACCTGCTGGACAAAGGACCCGATATTCCAAAAGCCAACAATGGAAACAAAATTATAATTAATACACCCACCAGATAAAACTCCATTAAAAATCATAGATGTAAAGTAAAAACAAAATGGGTTCAAAAGATAATCAACAAAAAATCCTTCCAGATAAAGATGATCTGGCTAGCAGCAAAACCCACATCCTTAGTAAAGGCAAACTGTTAAGCCATTAAGCAAGTCCAAACCTGCAATGAAATAATAAAATTGAACAGGAAAAAATAGTTCCTCTCCTGGCAGGTTGGGTATATGAGGTTAGCCAAAATAATTAGCAAAAAACTCCAAAAGCACCCGATGATAAGCAACCCAGTAGCAGCTTAGGACATAAGACTCAATGAAGTCAACCAAACCAAAGAAAATAATAGCAAGTTGGCCATAAAACCACCCATTTAAAATAGATAATGCATAATTTAATTCCCAAATAGAATGGCCAAGGCTAGCTGAACAAGGATGGAAAAAATAGCGGGTGAAGTTAATGTTAACAAACAATAATAAAATTGAAAGGCAAGCGAAACAACCACAAAGGCCATAAATATCCTTCGGATAAAATGATCATGCTTGCACAAAACCCACATGCTCAATAAAGATAAAATGAAAAGCCTAAGTATGTCCAATCCAATGAGATAAAAAATAAATGGGAAATTGCATTCTCTGGCGGATGGTATATGAGGTTAGCCAAAAAAATAGCAAAAATAACTCCAAAGTTTGAACATGATGGACAACCCATAGGTCGATGTAGATTCAATGATCCATAACAAACCAAGATAGAAAATAGCAAGTTGGCCATAAAACCACCCATTCAAAATAGATAATGCATAAGATAAATCCAGATAGATGGGGAAATTGAATGGCCAAGGCTAGCGAACCAAGATGTAGCCAATAGTTTAGAAAGACTACAAACATGTAAAGATCAGAAAAGCCCATTAACAAAAAAATCAGCGGCAAAAGCCACCATGCGGTCAACAACCTCAATAGAGCTGCAGGACAAAAGGCCCAAAATCTAACGACCAATAGTTAAAACATCACCAGATATTGCACCTACATGATAAACTAGTAAAGAGTAATTGTACAACATAGTTTATTAAGTGGTTCAAAGCGTCATCTTTGAGATCCCTCAAGACACATAATATGAGGCTAGTAGCTAATCCCACAACATGTATTGGAATTCAAGAAATAATTCCAATTATAGAGAAGAAGTTATAATAGCAAGGATATTGTAAGATCTCTCCTTACAGTTGTGGAGGTAAGATTATGGAGCATAGAGGCAACCATAATGAAGAATATCATAAAATAGTCATAAAGTTATACAAAAGTATAGCAGTTAGACATTGAGACAAGGTTCCCAGAATATAATTCCAAAAAATGGAAAGAAATTTGTCCCTGTTGATAAAAAAATATAGCAGAAAATAGAGCATTAAGTAATACATCTCCCTCCAAAAAATAAGAAACAACTTACCAGTAACAGTAAGACCCCAAAGAAGGTTGGGTTGATTAAACCAATAGTAGATGCCACATCAGCGGAGTAATAAGATGATGCATCAGCAAATTTCAAAGGAATAGCAACCCATTAACAGTAAAAGCAGTAGAAGCAATAAGCTCCCAATTAAAGTTATGGCAATTAAACCAACAACACATTCCACAGAGATCAACAAATAAGCAGCAAGGGATATCGATGATGCATTAAAAATACCAAGTAGACAACACTAAGTAGAAAATGATCATGCAATTAACATAGGTCAATTGATAGGTTAGATTAATTTTATGATTATATTGTCGGATTAACCAAACCATGTAAATGTTTAGAGTGTTAGTTGATCAAAGAAATTTATTCCATCCAATCTAGCACCAGATTGGCAATTCGACACATGCATTACCCTCATGCCATACATGAGTGATTTTAAAATCAGTTGGGTGAGAGCTCTAGTTTGCTTGAAGATACAATTTGTATTGTCCATTTTGGTGGAAGTCAAGATCAATCAAGAAGGGCATCCACCTCAATCCAAATATTGAGCCAACCTTTTGAAGGCAAATCTCAAGAGCTTTTTACACATGAGCCAGAAAGAGAACGAGCAAGGATTAAGGGGTAAGCAAAAGCACATAGGACTTTCATTAAGGTTTGAAAATGCCACCCTAAACTTTATGAGAGAGAGCCATCGGTGTTAATTTTAATAGTATTAGCATGAGGTTTTACCCAATAGACAATCTTGTCATCTTTTACAAATTTGATCCGGCAAGTTAAAACCGTTTATTGACTACAAATTTACAACCTTTGAATTATTTGTAGTTAATTGGCATTGAACAAGTCATGAATTTTGTTTTTAATTCTAGCAATTATCCTCATGTGATTCATAGGGATCCCACGATATTTTGCATCATTTTGGTCCATCCATATGAACCAAATAAGAGTGATAGCAATTATGACTTTAATGTGACCTTTAATAGTGTTATCAAAATAAACTTCAAGAAGCTGATATAAAGTTAAGGAGCCATTGTAAATGACAATGTTAAAGAGGTCATCATACCAAATCCAAAGTTTAGAAGCAATGGCATTAACAAAACATGATTCACATTCTCAATGTGAAAGCAGCATTGGCATTTTGAAGGTAATTGAAAACCTTTACCCCACAACAAGGAGTCAATGGGGATGAAGTTTTTCAAAATACGCCAAGTAAGAATAGAATACAAAGTAGGGATAGTGTTATTCCAAAGTTTTAAAAACACATTGGAAAAATCATGAGCTTCTTTAATGTGAATCCAAACATTTTAAAGTTGAAATCACCATTATGTGAAAGCTTAAAAAGGATCTGATCTTGATTGCTAGGAATGATAGGAATAGTAGTAAGCTTGTTTAAAAGAAAGAAAGGAATATAATCAGTAAGCTTACTATTGTTCCATATATTATTCTGCCAGAAAGAGTTTACTTTAATAGCAACAGTGGAATGGGTAGAAAGTAAGTCATCAATGGACCCACCTCCTGTCCAGTTATTTTTCCAAAAGAAAAAGGTGCCAGAGTTAATCCACCATGAAATTAATGATTCGGCATCCCATTAGATGGAACAAAGTCTTTTCCAAATAGGAGAGTCTCCCACTTTTTAGGGGTAAGTGAGAGGGTGCTTACCCTGGCAATATTTAGCAGTCATGAAATTAGCCTGAAGACTATTATTACTCCTAAAACTCCACTAAAGTTTATAAGAAAAGGTAATGATAGCTTCTTTGATTGGCTTACAACCAAGACCCCTTTAGCTAGAGTGCCACAAGTTTTATACCAAGAGGTCCAGTGCATTCTTTCAGAGGAGGTATTAGAGCCCCAAAAAAATTTGTTAAGGAGGCGCTCAATTTTGTTAATGATAGAATTGGTCGGCACAATGGTTTGAATGAGGTATAAAGGCATGGAGTTAAGGGTGCTCTTAATCAAAGTGAGCCTACCACTGAAAGATGAGATCTTTTCTGACCTTTAAAAAGCGAAGCACTAAGATAATTAATAGGAAGTTATTGTTGCTGAAAATTAGTAATTCTCATGATTTGATTGATCTTATGACTTGGGATTTTAGAGGAAGGAATGAAACAACATTTTCCTTCGTTAAGAAAGGGGCCACTTTCATTGCCAAATTTAGTTAAAAGGTTCTTAATAGTTTTAATGTGCATAATAGAGGAATTTCTAAAGATTATAAAGTCATCAAAAAACTAAGATGAAATAGGAAGACCCTTGAGTTCTAAAAAAAACATTAAGATTTTTGTAGAAGAGATCATTCAGGATCCTTGAAAGGTATTCAACAGCAATAATAAGAAGAAAGGGTGAAAGGGGATCTCCTTATCTCAAGCCATGCATTGAAGTAACCATTCATGATAACGGAGAACCAAACATTGGTAATACAATTTTTGATGAGGAGGATGAAAATATTTGAAAACCCAAGGATATGAAGAAATTGAAAGAGGAAATCCCAAGAGAGGTTGTCAAACTCTTTAGAGATGTCTAGTTTGAAGAGGATGTTACCCTAAGGAACGTTAATGTCATGAATTCTTGGGCAAGTATGTATAGATATAGCTCTACCTTTAATGAAGCCGGTTTGGTTAGGGAAATAATTTTAGCGAATGGACTAATCCAAATTAATTTAGCAATGAGTTTTGAAAGAAGGTGCAAAGCGATAGGTCTAAAATCAGAATGGATTATTAGTTTTGTGAATGAGAATAATGGAAGTGCTAGAAAATATCTAGGTAAAGGTTGCCATCAAAAAAATCAACAATAGCATCAACAAGGTCAAATAATAATAGGCCAATGCTGAAAGAATTGAATGTAGCATCGGGGCCACAAGTCGGTGTTCATGCTATTGAATACTACCAATCATCTTAGTAGGCAAATGTGAGCAATCATCATGTAATCAGAAGAGGTGTGTGTTGGAGAGGGCTTCTAAGGAAGGGTTGTTGTTTAATAAATTTTTTTAAAGTGTTATGATAGAATCTTTAATTTCATTATTATATGATCCTAATAACATTTTGATTTTTTTAATAGAGTTTAAGGCTTTCCTTTTTTTGAAAAGAGCATGAAAATACCTTGTATTTTTCGACAATATGTTTGCTAGCGACCTTTTTTCGTAGGTTTCATCCATATTGATAATTAATCAAGTTATCTTTAGTTTCATCAAACTTTAGTAACGGCTTCTTCAAGAAACTAATTGTTCCATATTTTTGAGATTAAAAAGATTTTTAAAATGATGCTTGTTCCATTTAGGTTTTGTTTAAGTCTTTTAAGCTTTAGCCAAAGCCAAATCATGCATTTAATGGAATTGTCCGGATGAAATCATTATGTTGGATCAACATATTTTGGAATCTAAAAGAGGTGGGGAGGATATTGCTTGGAAGGAGTTTTGATGAGAAATTAGGAGCATGGTTAGACAAAGTTACGCTCAAATGCTTTAGAGTGAGGGCCATTGATTGATCAAGAATTAAAGAGGGTCCTATCAAGCCGCTAGAGTCTAGGTTATACATAGTGAGCCAGAAAACTAATATCAATCGATTTTCAAAATCATATTATAAATCTTCCAAAGAGTGGATGTTGGGAGAGCAACCTCCCCTTTTTCCAGGAAGGCGAGTGTTGAAATCACCCCAACCAACCATTATTGGAGGGAGGAGGCAAAGGTTCTTAAGTTATCCCAAAGGATGTTCTAGGCTATTGATGCATAGATAAAGGAACCAGAGTAAAAATTCACCCAATGAGATTTGAATATTAACCAATTGTTGGAGATCATCAAGGATAGATGTTGATTAAATTATTCCAAAAGCACCAAATTTTATTACTAATATTATAAAGAAATTTTAAAGATTTAGCAACATGGGTATTCTTAGAAGAGTGTATGAATGGTTCAATAACAACAAGTAAGGTTGTGTTATGAATGCAGCAAAGGCTTCTAATACAGTTGCGGACAATGAGAGTCCCAATACACGATATTCAAATAAGAAAATTGATCATAATAAATTAGAAGGAAAGAAAAAGGATAAAAAAAATAAAAGGAGAAGAGAAACATGATAATTATTTATGGGAAGTTAGAAGATCTATGGTTCTAGTGGAGCTATTAGTGAACATTCTAGGTTTAAAGATTTTTTAATAGTTTGAAAAGGTCTATCTATGTCCAAAGTATCTCCATCGAAGAGAGTGGTTTATGATATTGATAGGAGTATCTATCAAAATTCTAATGGTGATTTCCTTCTTTATTAGTTGGGTTGAAATTAGGATGTGTATCACTGAAGGGTAATAGAAGAGAGGTTGTGACACCATTAATAGCACAAATTTCATGTTCATTTTAGGATTACTCTTGATTTTGGTTTCACCAAAGTATCAACATTTTTAGAATAATTCCAAAATTAGTTTTGAGATTTTGATCCAACTTGAAATTAATCACCATTAGGTTCATATGAATCAAGGATTGTCTTGAGAGGCCAAATTATTATAATTTGAGGTAGTTTAGTAAGTTATCATTAGCCTCCTCAAAAGCATTATTTTACCAAGCTCAGATGGCTTAATAGGTTAGATAATAAAGAGTGTAGGAGGGTGAGTTCCATTTTGAGTGACTTTAGGCACATAAATTTTAGTTTTTTTCATTTTAGAGGGTTAGGATCGAAATTTATTCTTTTAAGATGAGGATGCAAAACAAAGCATTAGTGATCATGACCATGGATCTTACAATGTGTGCAAAATAGGAAATTTTCAAATTCCACTTTTGATTATACCCAAATTTTAGGTGATCCAAACTTCTTTAGGATACTTTTGGTAATATCAATCTCAACCAAAATATGCAACGATGGTTTGATTTTTAGCTGATCAATTTGAAGTAAAGAGAGCCAAAGAGACTTGATGGGTAACGTAATGTATTCATGTTTGGAAAAGCTATCCATAAAGGAATAATTCCTCTTTGACATCAAAGAGGAGATCATTTCAAAAGTCTCATTTGACAATTATACACAAAGTAGGCGATGAGCAAAACTCTTGAATATAGTCATTAGAATTTGAATAAGGATATGCCTAAGATCAATCAATCTGATAATGAAAATGCCAGAGAGCTTTAGTCTATGAAAAAAGGATCGGATGTTATTAAGATTCGGGTGATGTAAGGAAAATTTAATAATTAAAGAGAATTAAAAATGCTTCACCAACTTTTCATCAAGATAGCACATTTAGCATTCAAAAGATGTTGAGATCAAATTGACCGAAGCATTAGAGGAAGTGTTCTTACCAGATAATGCATCGTTGAAGGACTTAATAATAGACATAGTAACGGATGGAGTCGGATCCATAATACCTTGTAAATTGGAAGCCCTAGTTGACGCCTCCAAGTTTGAAGAGCTCGGTTGCACGGAAATCGGCACCTTCACCATTGAAAGAGCAAGGGACAATCACATTAGTAGGTTTAGAGGAAATCCAAAAAATTATGATGAGAAGGATCAAAACCAACCAGGAAAATTCAAGGAACAAGAAATGAGCATTAGAGGTTTTGGTTTTAGGTTTTAGGTTTTGGAGGTTTAAGTTTAATGTTTAAGTTTTAGGGTTTTTAGGGTTTAGGGTTTTGGGTTTAGAGTTTAGTGTTTAAGGTTTTTGGTTTAGATTTTAGGTTTTAGGTTTAGGTTTAGTTTTAGTTTAAGATTTAGGGTTTAGGTTTAGGTTTTTTTTAGAGTTTTATTTTTTTAGAGTTTATTATTTATTTTTTAATTTTATGTTTAGTAGTTTTAGAAGAGATTAATTTGAGTTTTTAGTTTTAGACATAGTTTATTGTATTCTTTATTTTCTCTTTTCATATTTTAGGATTTTATAGTTTTTTTTATTTTAGCTTTATTTTTTTTAGGTTATTTAATTTTTAGTTTATTGTTTTTTAGGTTATTTATTTTAGTTTTAGGGTTTAGTGTTATTTATTTAGTTTAGTTTAGGTTTGGGTTTTAGGTTTAGTGTTTAGGTTTAGGTTTAGTTTAGTTTAGTTTAGGGTTTAGGGTTAGGTTTTAGTTTATAGTTTGGATTAGGGTTTAGGTTTAGGTTTAGGGTTTAGGTTTAGTTTATTTTAGGTTTTATTTAGTTTAGGTTTAGGGTTTAGGTTTAGTGTTTGGGTTTAGGTTATTTTAGGGTTTAGGGTTTAGGATTTAGGATTTAAGTTTAGTTTAGGATTATTTTAAAATTAGTTTTAGGTTTATATTTATTTAGTTTATTTTTTGTTTATTTAGTTTATTTTTTATTTATTTTTATTTTTTATTTATTTTATTTATTTATTTAGTTTAGGTTTTTATTTTAGTTTATTTTTTTTTAGGTTTAGGTTTATTTTTTAGTTAGTTTAATTTTATTTTATTTTTTTTAGATTTAGGTTTGGGTTTATTTTTGGTAGATTTTAGGTTTTATTTTTATGTTTAGGTTTAGTTTATTTTAGTTTATTTTATTTATTTTTTAGTTTAGGTTTTATTTATTTAATTTAGTTTATTTTAGTTTAGATTTAGGTTTATTTTATTTTTATTTTAGGTTTAGGGTTTAAGTTTTAATTTTTAATTATTTTTAGGTTTATTTTAGGTTTATTTTTTAAGTTTAGGTTTAATTTAATTTTATTTTATATTATTTTAGGTTTATTTTATTTTTATTTTATGTAATTTTATTTTGTTTTAGGTTTTTATTTTTTTAGTTTAGTTTAGGTTTTTATTTATTTTATTTTAGTTTAGTTTTTTATTTATTATTTTATTTTCTTTTTAGGTTCATGTTTTAGTTTATATTTTTATTCTAATTTATTTTTTATTATATTTTGCTTTATGTTTTTCTATTTATTTTAGATTTAGGTTTTATTTAGTTTATGTTTAGGTTTTTAGCTTTTTAGAGTTTAGGGTTTAGGGTTAGTTTAGAGTTTAGAGTTTAAGGATTAGGGTTTAGGGTTTAGGATTTAGGGATAATATTTTAGGTTTAAGGTTTAAGTTTTAGTTAGGGATTAAAGGTTTTTTTAAATAGAGAATAAAATTAGATTCAACATTTTTTTGCTTTTATTTATTTAAGTTTAGGTTTTGGTTAGATAAAATATTTTAGGTTTATAAGTAGAACTATTTTATTTAGGAAGGTTCCATAAGTGGTATTTATTTTATTTTATTCATATCTTTGGTAGTGGGATTTTATTAGTCTTTATTTATTTTTTGTTTATTTTAGTTTAGGTATATTTTTTTTTTTAGATCTAGATTATTTATGATGTTTATTATTTTTAGGGTTTAAGTTTAGGTTTAGGTTTATTTTTTAGGATTTAGGTTTATTTTTTATTTATTTAGTTAATTTAGATTAATTTAGGTTTGGGGTTTAGGGTTTGGATTAGGTTTTTAGGGTTTAGAGTTTAGGGTTTAGTTTAGGGTTTTATTTAGGGTTTTAGGGTTTTTAGTTTATGTTTAGGGTTAAGGGTTTAGGGTTTAGCTTAGGGTTTAGGTTTTTAGGTTTTTTTATATTTTAGGGTTTAGGTTTAGGTTTAGGTTAATTTAGGGTTTATGGTTTTAGGTTATTATTTTAGGTTTATTTAGTTTTATTTAATTTTTTTATTTTAGTTTATTTTATTTTTATTTTATTTAGGTTTATCTTTTATTTTATTTAGTTAACTTTATTTATTTTTTGGTTTAAGTTTTTTTTATTTTATTTATTTTTATGTTTAGGTTTATTTTTTAGTTTTTATTTTTTTTATTTTTTAGGTTTGGGTTTTAATTTTATTTTTTTAGGTTTATGTTTAGGTTTTATTTTATTTTTTTTTAGGTTTAGGGTTTAGTTTTATTTTAGTTTTTTAGGTTTTCTTTTTTTAGTTTAGGTTTAGGTTTAGGTTTAGTTTATTTTAGGATTAGGTTTAGTTTTATTTATTTTTTTTTATTTATTTTTTAGATTAAGTTTAGGTTTATTTTATTTTTATTTTATTTTTATTTAGGTTTAGGTTTTTTTTTTAGTTTAGGGTTTAAGTTTATTTATTATTTATTATTTATTTGGTTTTATTTTATGGTTTATTTTTTAGGTTTAAGTTTTATTTTATTTATTTTATTTTATTTTTTTGGTTTATTTTATTTTATTTTACATTTAGTTCTTATTTTATTTAAGTTTTTTATTTTAGGTTTATTTTATTTTAGTTTAGGTTTTTTATTTATTTTATTTTTTATTTTTTTTTAGGTTTAGGTTTATTTTAGTTTAGGTTTTTATTTTATTTTATTTTATCATTTTATTTAGCTTTATTTATTTATTTTATTTTAGGTTTAATTTAGTTTAGGTTTAGGTTTTTAGGTTTTTAGGGTTTAGGGTTTAAGGTTTTAGTTTAGGGTTTTTTGGTTTTTTAGGGTTTAGGTTAGGGTTTAGTTTTAGGGTTTTAAGTTTTGGTTTAATTTTTATTTAGGGTTAATTAGGGTTTAGGGTTAGTTTAGGGTTTATTTAGGTTTAGGGTTTAGTTTAGTTTAGGTTTAGTTTTTTAGGGTTTATTTAGTTTAGGTTTAGATTTTAGGTTTAGGGTTTAGGGTTATGGTTTAGGTTAGGGTTTAGGGTTATTTTGGGTTTTAGTTATTTAATGTTTAGGGTTAGTTTAGTTAGTTTAGGGTTTAGTTTGTTATTTAGTTTAGGGTTTAGGTTTATTTAGGTTTTAGGTTTATTTTAGTTTATTTTATAGTTTTAGGTTTAGGTTTATTTATTTTATTTTTTTATTTATTTTAGTTTATTTTATTATTTTATTTTTATTTAGGTTTATTTTATTTTATTTAGTTTGGTTTATTTATTTTAGTTTATTTTTTTGGTTTAGTTTATTTTTAGTTTAGCTTTAGGTTTTTTATTTTTTTTTGTTTAGATTTTTATTTTATTTTTTAGTTTATGTTTTTTATTTTTTATTTTATTTTTTATGTTTATATTTAGGTTTTTATTTTATTCATTTAGGTTTAGGTTTTTGGTTTTTTTAGGTTTTTTTTTTAGTTTAGGTTCAGGTTTATTTTTAATTTGTTTAATTTTATTTAGTTTAGGGTTTAGGTTTAGGTTATTTTCAGCTTAGGTTTAGGTTTTATTTATTTTAGTTTTGGTTTATATTTATTTTATTTTGTTTATTTTATGTCTAAGTTTTTTTTAGTTTAGGGTTTATGTTTTATTTTTATTTATTTTTAGGTTTAGGTTTTTTATTTAGTTTTATTTTATTTAGGATTTTATGCCACCATCCTTAAGATCTTTGATGGTATGATAACATTATTTAGAGGTGATTATTTATTTGGTAGCAATTTTAGTTAGGTTAGGTGTTGCATTTGATTGGTATGTAATTAGTTTGGTGAATTTTTGTTGGGCACCTCTTTATCAAGAGGTTTAGCTCAATGATATTAGAATGTATTCATTGTAGAGAAATAGAATTTTATTGATTACATTCTCAGTGATTTGAGCATGAAATATTTAAATATAGGTGCCATTGAAATTCTTTTCAATAATATCCATGGTAGTTTTAAGGGCTTTACCATCAAAACATTTGAGAAATTAATCAAGGGTTTATTAGAAAGTTACTTTAGGCAGCCATAAGGTATTTGAGAAGAAGAGGTTAGTGATGGATAGGGAAGCAACCATTGTTTATGAGACTACAAGCTCGGTCCTTTACACCACCTGCCATCATCTTTTACTGCTATGATCATTTACCACGGTACTTTTGGTAGATATTCATATTCATCACAAGATAGCTACTTTCCTACTTTTATATAGATTGAATAAGCATATTCAATCAGAGGTAGTTAAAATCATTAAAATCTCTTAAAGCAACTAACTTTATATCAAAGCCTAGAGGTAAGGAAGTGGGTAGGATGATCTTAGTTATTGCCCTAGCATGTTAGGCCATGTCTTAAGGATTGTATCACTTTAAGGGCTAGCTTAGCACATTCAAGTTGAGCCATAGTCATCCCTAAGAATACTTTAGACCATCCGGTTATTAGAGTAATCCTTGGGGATACTATCCTCTTAAGACAATAAGGTTAGGATATCTCCCATCTGAACCTTTAGAAGATCATTTCTAAGATCAAGAAGATTTCCTTATGCACGAAGTAGTTCAAACCTCAACACAGGAAGGTTATGCAAGGGGTTTAGGGAGGTGATAAGGAGCACCTCTCACCATACTTGCAGGATAGTAGTGAGTCAGTCAGTTTACTCCCTCTAGCTACCACCTCTTAGGCTCCTCTTCTAGTAGCGAGTGTTGTATCTGTGTATAAGGGCACTAAATCCCTTACTCTGCTTACTTTACTTGATTTCTATCATGTACCTCCACCCAAAAAGATATTAATAAAGTAGCTAATTATACATATATTGTCTACTTAGCTCTTGATTTTATTCTTTAGCTCTTTAGTCTAAATAAAATAATAGCCTAGTAGTTATGATCTTTTCCTTTATGATTGAGTCATTTATCCTTCTCTCAATCGGGTTCACCTCTTGAGATTTACTTGGAGTTAACTCGAGGATCTCATAGGAGAAGGCTGTAGGTATGCGATGAGAAGGTAGAACTTTCCACAAGCTCATTTTTAGAAGTCACTAAAGTCAACCACATAGTGGAAAAGTTCTACCTCCTAGGTAGCACCTGGGATAAGTGTAAGAAAGTTATTAGTTCTAGTGAGATATCCTCATAGAATGCTCCATATGGATATGCTTTGAGGACCAAGCTAGAGTTGATTACAATGTAGCTCAGAAAGTTTTAGCTAAGTTAAGCATATCGATGCCCTTGTATTATCCAAGAGATGAGGGAATCTCTAATCAGTTACTTAATCTAGAATATGCTTAGCTCAACTAGCCATACTAAAGTAGAGGCATGCCACTCGAAGGACATCTTAGGAGTTACATTCATGAAGACTTACTAGGGATGATGCACACCTCTTTACATTATAGTGGATGTTGGCGGTCTTGGCTATCGAGTTGGTTGACCCAGTGTATCATCAATATTATGAGTCTAAGAACCCTTTCTTGAGTACATCTCCACACTCCAAAAGAAAGGATGATGTTGAGTGGATTCAATGAACAAGGTGAGATGACCTTGTGGTGTTTATTTGGATGTATGATTAGGTGGGGACACCACAGATCACTGGGGTACTTTTGAGGTGATCGGTATAACATTTAGGTATGATGAACTATCTCAAAATAGAGGGCATCACTTAATGGACTAATCACGTAATAAGGACTCTAAGGCATGATGTCTTGAATGTAGAATTTTCCTACTTTACATGGATGAATAAAGTAGGTTTATATTAAACTAGTTTTTAAGTTCCCTATGAGGTAAGCCTCCATAGTTAATTTCATCTTAGTAATGAAATTTCTAAGAATATTTCGATTAAAGTATATTATCATCTCCAAAGATTTCAAGGTTAAACTTTCAAAATTGGTTGTATTTGGAAAATCAATTGGGAAAGTTCAAGAGAAGACTTATTTTGGAATATAAATAAAATAAGTAGAAATTCTCATGACAATAGGAAACTAGTGATCATTCCAATATCATATGGTTGGGCTTTATAATTTTGAAGTTGAGGAGATTTATATGTTTTGAGTTGAATTTAATTAGATTAATAGGTCTTATAATCCACCATACAAGGTTGTGGGAATGCCAGAGGTGAGATTTATGCTCATGATAATAGCTCTGGATCTAAATCTAGGAGCTTTAGTACAAGCTAAAGCATGACTTAAAGCGACAGGTGGACATAAGGGTTTACATCCACAAGAGAATAAATTGTTTGACTTTAGACTTATAACCACGGAGTGGTACCAACTCCTATGATTTTAAAACAATTTAGTCCTTATGAATTAAGATAGCTAGTAGTTATTTAATTAAAAGACTAAAGTCCTCACACACTCCATAAGAGACAAGCATGAGGAATTGCATATGACTTAATTTATAGATGCAAAATCTTTTCAAATTTTATTTCATTTTAGACACATCATTTTGATAGAGGCTTTAGGATTTCTTATTCTAAATGCATGATAAAATAGGTTATGGGTCAAATTAGCTAGAAGAGTTCTCCACCATAAGGGTGCCCTCATTCAAGCATTCCATTTCGTGCAAGATGGAGATCCTTCATGTTCAGAGAAAGAATATGCATGCATGATGTGAAAATACAACCATATAGCTAAGGGGTTGCTAAATCTTTTAATTATCTTATTTATGTCTTAGGCTTTATGATGAGAATGAGTTATTTAAAATTTAGTTATGAGTGATTAGTTGGGTAGAAAAAATTATTTTTATCCTAAGATCCTAATCATATCCAAACCACACATTAAAACATCAATCATTTAAGAAACTATGAAAAGCATGCCATTCTAATGCATAATGTAAACATAACATCAAAAAATTATATAAATTATAGTAAAGAATAAAAGGCCGTAGTAGTGGTTGTATAACTGAGAGAAAAGATGGGTAGTAGTCTACCTTACATACAACCGAATATGAAGAATAATTATAATCATATTAAATGCTATGGGGACTTCTTTCTTCATATCTCCATTTGATTTGGTTCCTTCTTTTTATTTGGATGGTGCTTGCTTCAAAGGCATCATAGGGCACCCGAGAAGCCTCTTGGCCTTGCTCATCCTAATCCCCATAGCACTAATCTAATTCCTATTGCAAAATTACATTTATATGGGAAAAGTAAATCTAACTACAGCAAATAGAGGTTAGCTAAATATACATATAATCCCAAGCGTTGTATTTATAATTTGGACTTAGCACCACATGGGTAACTAAAGCCCACTATCTAACTTGGATTATGCTTAATTTAAGCAACTTGCAGAAAAGAGCATTATTTTTAAGCATCCTTAAGCATAATCCCTCTAGAAAACATGATTAGGCTAATATTGGCCTATCATCGTCTACAAAGCATACACTAACATCAATCTAAAATAATACATTATAAAACAAAATATACATCACATCATACACCATCTAACTTAGAGCTAGAAGTGGTGACTTAATTCTAATGTGTGTATTAAGGGTTGTGTGGTAAGTCCTATTAGGCATTAGTGTTGTATTTTCTCTAAGTGTAGAAGGATTCAAGTTAACATGAAATGTTGATTTCACTTGAAGTAGTTTAATTGATTTAAGAATTTTAATTTGTGTTTTTTTTCATTTGATTACACTTAGCAACTAAGTGTTATAAAGAGGAAAAGAGGATTGCCCTCTTTCATCCTACCTTAAGTCACTTTCTAAAGTATATTAATTTGATTTAGTTCTCTTTAGTGAATGCTTATTAAATGATTTAATTAATCCTAAGTTTAGGTTCACTTTAAATAATCCTATTCAAAATGAAAGGCATCTTAAGATTAATTTAATTGAATTACTACCACATGACATATATTAAATCATTCCTTTTCCATCATGTAACATGCAT